>OW052220.1:168452596-169052596 GCA_932526605.1 Nephrotoma flavescens | reverse complement strand
TGTTTTCCTCTGCTGTTTGCCTATGTAGAGGCGGGAAGGTGTTCTCGAGGTGGGTTGCAAACATCGATGATTTTTGCTTTGCTCTTATATCCCATGTTCCATCTTCATTTTAACTGGAAGAATTTGTAGTTTAGGTCGCTTTAAACTTTTTGTCGTTTTCCAGAGGTATTATCCGGTATCTTTTCTCCCAATAAGGCCACTTAGGTATTTAATAATGGGTTCGTCCTTGATTTATTTAATTAGAAATTTTACTTTATTGAACAAAATATTTAGAGTTGTTTTATATTCTGGCGCTCGACTTCTTTGCCAGGCGGTTCTTACTTTTCGTTTTGCTGTAACCGGTTCTCTAACTTCCTGAGCATAAGTAGCATTTCGGCGCATTTCCTTTGAAATTGACGCAATTCTACTCCACGCGGCTTCTTGTATACTGTTGTTGAATTGTTTTAGTTCTTCTTCTAGCTGTATCAGATTTTTAATTCGCGCCGGAAGATGAACATTTCTCCCAGCAGCTTTTGTTATTAGTTAGCCAAGGTGGACTAGTTTTCTTAACAACCGTTTCACTGATCGATCACAGGCGTGTGATCCGACATAATCCACTCGCTGCTTGGTATATGTAGTTTTTGCCTATACCTTTGGTTATAAAGAAGACTATGATATCGGGTATTTTGTTTCTATCCGTAGGCCTATAAGTTACCGATGTGAACTTTTCAACGAAAAGTGTAGCTACACAAATTAATGAAAAGTGTAGCTAGACAATAAAAAGTGTAACTTCTAAAAAATGTAGCAAATAAAAGTGTCAATATCATACCATTAATAATAAAAGATTGTGAAAATTGTGTATTTTGATGCAAATATCGGGAGAAAATTTTATCATAATAATTTTAGTCTAAAAGTTTGGATTATTCAAAAAATTAATTCTTTAAGTGTTTGAAATAATATACATATGTGATACTACTGCCGATTACACAATTCTCAGACACGTTAAAAAGTGTAGGCATATGCCATCGAATAGTGGACATCTTGAGTTTTTCAAAGCAGTCAAGTCAATTAAAATAAATAGTTTTGGGTGGTTCCACACAAAAGCTAGGGCGTTTTTTTTTTTTAAATTGGATAGAATCAGCTAATCGGACCAGTTAACCATATTAAAATATAAATATTTGGGATGTCTTCACAAATGTTTAACTGTGAAAAAATTTGTGAATAATTCAAATATTCTTCAATACTATGGCTGAATCTACGAACTAAGAGATGTTACTAAGTGTGGGCATTTATTTTCTAAAAGTGGATGAATCGTCTTGTTTAAAACGGTAAAATCTTTGGGGTTTCAGGAATGGGCCATATTGTTAGTTATCGTGAACCAACCCCAAATCTTTTTAATTTTACGTGGTTAACTGTTGAATAAAACTGCTGCTTGAACAGCATGATTCGTATACTATTTAAGATATATGCCCACACTTAGTATCATTTCTGAGATCAGCCATAGTGTTAACGTTGAAATTTTGCACATTAAAACTTTTGTGAAGACACCCCAAATTTTTGTATTTTAATGTGGATAACTGTTCCGATCAACTGATTCTGTTCACTATTTAGCGATATATGCCAACACTTGGAAAGACCTCTAAAATTCCTGGAATCGGCCATAGTGTAGAAAGTATTGTTCTGTACGACCACACCAAAACTATTTATTTTAATTTACATAACTGTTTTGAACAGCACAACTTGTCCAGTATTAGATGGCATATGCCTACACTTACTTGGTAGCATCTCTGAGAGTTTTTTAATTTGCAATAGTATCGATTATGTATATCATTTCAGAAAAATATTTTTGAAAATTCCTTGGGTAAAAAAATCTATGGTTTAAATTGGTAAGTTTAAACGACGATTGACGATTGCAAAAGTTCGAAAAGCGCCACTGGTGAATCAGATTGAAACTATCTTAGCTTCAAAAAATGACATGTGTGATCGATACGCCGACAAAATCAAGGATATACAAAGTTTCATGTGTTTTATATTACATATGCCACAAAAGCCAGGCTAGCACAGTAAAACGAATAAATTATCGCGAATATCGCTGATTGTGTATTTTATTTATGCATGTGGCATACTGTCAAAATGTGTTGTTATCATGGTTCAAAAAAAAATCCGCTACGTGGAATCCGTGATGCTCCAATCGTCAATTAATCGGCGATGTTTCTTCGAACATCGCACACATGATTACAACAGAGGCTCGAAAAGAGGAAAAGGTTACTAAATTTCTTATTTCATTTTGGTACATACGAAAAACAAAAGATATTGTAAATTTAATTGTTTTCTTTCAGTAAAACGTGTTATAATGATGAGCAGCGTATAATAACGAAGGGCAGCCATTAGTTATCGTTCCGGGAAAAGCGGATAACCCGTATTATCTAAGAATAATATCCTCACTTAATAGGTTGAGTATATATTAAAAACCTTTGGTAAATTTGAAGTTTCCCTAAAATTCATCATCGTTGTAAAAATCAATATGCATTCGCTCTTTAAATGTTGATTTTTCTTCATTTTCGTTAAAAAGATAATCTGAATCGTTGGATAATGAAAATGATGATGAAGATTTTTTCTAATATTTCTATTTCTTTATCTAATTGAATATATAATGTGTAATGTTGTAATTATTTAATATTAAGAAATTACGTCAAATCAATTTGACTCTGACAGTTTGAAAGTTCGAAGTAAAAATCGAATGAAAGATCATAGGAAAACAAAAATAATCAATCGAAATCGGTGGATTTTTAAAATAACCATGGATCAACTACTTGCATAAATTCCTCTTCAATTTTAAGATCTATAAAGCGTTTGATGTTTTTTTTATAACCAACCAGTGGAACACAATAAACAAAAATCAAAATAAAAATAAAGTAACTGAAATTAAGTTAAATGACATCATAATTCGTTAGACGAAACTTGAGGAACGTAATTAAAATAATGATAACCGTGTGTGTTGCGACTGGATCTCCCCGAGTGACAAGTACCTAGTCTGCTGAAGAGACCCCCCGAATGATCCATCGACCCCGAATGCCCGATGCCCAGGCACCCCACAACGAAGCGGCATAATAGGGTAGGGATGCCTTTTCGATAAACCGGATCTCTCTTTACCCGGAGAGACCTCCAGATAATCCCCCGCATGAGGCCGCCGAAGTTCCACGAGGAAACCGTGTGGATTTTACGGTCGTCCTCGAATGGACGACACCTACGCTGGACTTACCACTCCGACGCTGTGGATGTCCTGCCTGTAAATTTGGCACCGACACAGAAACAGAATCCCCTTCCCATCACACCGACCGAAAAATAAATTTAATATTTCATTTTATTGGTTATATAAAAAATAAAAATAAAATACGGAATCAAAAAAACGAAATAGACCGACCAAGAAAGAAATAAACCAAATGCCAAATGCCGATCCGATCAACCAAAACAATAAATTTTCCAATGAGATATCCGTTGCGAAATGGAGAGAGGCAAGTAAAACTGAATTAACCACCAAAAGGAATAAAAAAAAACAAACCAATGTAGGAATCAAGAGAGTAAAAGAAATAAAAAAAACTAAAATCACAAGAAATGAGCGCCACCAAAATTATGGGGCACCAAGGTCAAGCGCACGACCACCGTTATTTGGTGCTTGATTATACCAATATATATTGTTTTAAAAATTGTAAAACAAAACAAAAATAAAACAAAAATTTTTTTAAAAAAAATTGAAATTCAAATAAAACAATCAAAACAAAATTAATAATAAAAAAAATAAAAATTTGTACCTGCGACTTTGAGCAGGTCACCCTGTGTGGTGGGTTTAACGTCCTTGCAGCCACGAATGGCCACGTGGTGGGCCACCCGTACAATAATTTTCGTTGGCCGTCATCCCGCCTTAAAATAATCAAGTGGCCTCAACTGACCCGCCGTACGTCGCTGGGGCTCTCCTCGATACCAATAAATAACAAATGGCCGGCTGGCCACCTATTCGTTGTGCGTCGTTTCGGCAAAACGTCAATGGAAAAAATTAAGTAGCCTCAACCGGCCACCCGTTACAAAAAAACCGTTGGGCGTGCTCTCGCCGAAATATGAATAAAGTTGCCTGGGCAACAGAAAATTGTTGGGCGTTTTTCGCATTAAAACGTAGAAACATTAGCGGCCTCAGTTCGCCACGTGGTGGTGCCTTTGTGCGGAACACGTAGGAATACGGTATCCGTAAAAAAAAAATTGTATGAAGTCCAAGTCTAAAATCGAAATCCGATTCTACCAAAATTCACGATTACCGAGAATGAAATTATTCTGGATTTATTTGCACCCCACGTAGGCCTTCGTACAGCCTCACAAACTTTTTAATTCCAGTATTTTGAATCAAATTTGTACTACCAATTCACAAATGTATATGATATTTTTTTACAATATATATTTTTTTTATTTACAACAAGATAAGTTTCTTATAAATTATTATTATTAAATTTTTTGTTAACATGATTAAATCTATAATTTCTCGTAATTACAATAGTTTTAATTACTTGTAACCAATAAAATTATCGCCCAACTGAATATAATACCAAAAAAAATCTGTTGTTACCAAAGGCACAAAACTTAACAAGTTGACTTTTTCTCAAACCCAAAAAAACATTAACTCAACTTTATAATATCCAAAACTCGACTAAAAAAAATTCTCCCACCCCCTTCCCCCTCCCAATCCCCTCCTCCTTGTACACTCCCTCTCACCCGCATCACCTGCACGCACCAAAACAGAACAAAAATACTCCTCTATATCTCAGTCGGTTGCACACACGCACAAAGAGTATACACATTGGTATCGCTCTTAAAATCATTCGACGTTTACATAATACAGAATATTAAGATCCAATTAATACATAACATTAATTAATGCCCATAATGTAACACCAATGACATAACACAGATGCCAATGCCAGCAGTAAAATGCGTTTTTCAAACAATCAAATTAAAAGTTTGAAAACGAAACAGTAAAAAAAATAATGTTATGACCAGGGAGTCGTAACAATTTTTTGCACTGTGATATTAAACTGCTATTTTTTAAATGGCCTTATTTTAACTCTCACTAAGTAATAAGTACTTTGTGCTCTCATGTTCAGCATTGCGTTGATATTTATATACATCTTCCACTTTTCGTTTGTTATTTAAGCATAAATAGTGGAAGCGTTCTTTTGTTAATTTGAACTCCTTGCTCAGTTTCGGATTTTTTTCTTAATGATGTTAACAGCGTTTATTATCTGATAACACTTTTGGTTGAGATCCTCAATACTTTCCTCTATTTCGCAGGTTGGATGAAGACCTGTAGCCATAACTTTGATTGGGTGATCATTCTCATCCTTATATTGATGTCCCACGGAATTAAGATTTGTAGCCACATCTCTATAGGTTTCAGAGTCTGCTACATTAATTTTCCAGACTCCATTGTTTAGAGTGTTGTAGAATTCACAGAAAATACATCCTATTAACCAAAACATAAAGAACGACATGAAAAACTTTCTCACACGCAACAACCAAAAACACGTGCACATCAAAAAAATACAAAATTTAATTGAAACAACCAAATCATAAAAACAAAAATGCAATTTCACGGAAATTAAAATAAATAATTTTATGACCCAAAATTCCATTAAATATTTTCGACCTAAAATTTACTGTTAATAAGCATTTTTATATAATTTCAAGAATGGAAAACTTCCACTCGACACCATTTTCAAAACAAAAACAAAAAAAGTAAAATAGGCAACAATATAAAAGCCAAAATTACAAAATTTGGTTCAATAAGTAAAAAGTTGTCAATAGCGACCATTACATAGTCAATACTATTGTCATTACTTGTAATGACAATACTACCTAAATCTATCATCATTACTTCATCATTAATTTTCACTATTACATGATCAATATTATTGAAAATATTTGTGACATTTGGTGTAGTACAAAAACTATTTCGTGTTTTAATTTCGAATATTACGTGTTTGTATTAAATATTTAAATTCAGAAATATATATGTATTAGAAAGAAAAAAGCGTGTATATATTTGAACGATCTTTGAATTTGCCTAAGCCAAAACCATTACCAAACTCTAGTGCCAATATGCCATATATTTTCGTCGGACACGAAAATGTACAAGAGTCAAATTCTCAAAAAACAGCGGGGTACGACATGTTTACAATAACACACTCCAGATTTTGTGACTGTTATAATTCAAAATTATAAAATGTTTTGTTTAATACCGAATAATAAAATATACTCCTATAATCGAAAATGATTTTTATATTTTGATTTTTGTGTTTATATTTATTCTTGACATAACAGTAGTAATGATTACCCTACACATGATCAGTGTTCTCCATAAACACATATTTCCATCCCTATATATAGTATTGATGCATAAAAATCAGAAAATCCGGATTTATGTCAATACCGACCATCATTACTAATTTTAGCCCATTACACAATCAATAGTAATGTCAATACCAAGTAGTATTGTCAATAGTATTGATTGTGTAATGGTCGCTAATCAGTACAAAAACACTCAATCAATAAAAGTAGTCTTCTAGTGAAATTAATTAATCAGTAAAATTAAATCATAATCAGTGTGTGTAATTTCGAACAAATTCAATTTATATTTTCATAATTACCAGTGAAATCATAATCAATGTGTGTAACTTCAAACAAATTCAATTTTCATAATTACTAATGAAACTAAAATCAATGTGTGCAAAATTCAAATAAAATTTCGATTTATATTCTTCATAATTATAAATAAAATTATAATCAATGTGTGTAATCCCAAGATAAAATTTAATTCATATTTCTCATAAATACAAATCAAAATTATAGTTAAAGTGTGAAATCTAAAATACTTAATTTAAATTATAATTTAAATCAATAAAAGTTAAAATTCTATTAGTGTATGTAAATTCAAAGTTTCAAATAAATTAATTTTCATAAAATAAAATTCAAGTTTAATTGAAGTGTTAACTACCCAACTATCAGTAGAACAAATCAATGAAAATAAGAACAGCAGTAGTGAGAATTGATCAACCACATTAAATATTAGGTAAGATTTTGTTACATAAAACTCAAACTTATTAAATTTACTATATTTTATTAAATAACTTACTATCAAATATAAATTACATAATCATTCATTATATAAATATAACTCGAATATAGTATAAGAAATTCCCTATTGAACAGTACAAATGTCTAGACTAAATACTATGCTAAATTATTATCAAAACAATATATAGATCAAATCTAACAAATCTACAATATAAGAAATAAGAAATATATTTCAGTCATTCATAATATTTTCAAATTCCACTTATACAAATTCCACAATATTTCATCATTCAATCATAATACACCACAATAAGAGATACGAATTTGTACTCGGCTACCGTAATCGATTGTACGAGTATACTGGAGAAACGTTATAACCGGACAAGATTTATTGGTGGAGGTGATTCCTCTGTTGGTCTAGCTAGTTGTTGCACTAGAGCTAGTTGTTTCTTGATGATTAACTGGTTTCTAGACACCTCTTTTGAAGTTGATGGTAATTCTAAGGAGTTTCTTACTTGGCTTTTTAAGGTTAGGTGTCGTCCCATGTGTTGCTCGTGTTTCAACTGGTTTTTTGAGCTCTTCATTCTCTTTCTCTAAAATTGTAAATTCTTCTTTCAATTTAGTTGAAAATTCTTAATTTCTCTTAATTATTCACAAAGTTCGGCATTTTCCTTCTCGTACTGAAATATATTTCCAGTTGAAGATCTTAGTGATATTCATAATTTGGAGCTTCGTCCAAATGGGTTAAACAATGATCGGTCCTTTCCAGAATCCGTTGGCCCTGCCTCCGAAGGGTGTGGATTTGGCAGCATCCTTGCTGCTGTCCCACCTGGGGTATTACATTTCGTATTTGTTATACTCATTGTTTGTTTTTGCCAAGTTATACCACTGGCATTTGGTCCCCGCTTGCACTTTCCTACGTCCGAAGCAGTATCTGCCCCCGCAATAGTGATGGGTTTATTAGATACTTTTCAGTATCAATATCAATTGATTCATTCGAACGAACTACCTGATACTTTTAACCTGATACTTTTAACCAATTGATATTTTTTGTGACATATGAATTTAATACTTAAAAGGAGCTACTGATCAAAAACATTATGATTTAATAATGCTGAATCTAATTAATCATTTATTAATTTAATATAAATCCATTTGAAATAAAAATATCATGTATTAATTTTATATAAATCTATTTTCAATAAAAATCATCCATAAAAAAAATATTTCAATATTAAATCCAAACGTTCAACAATTTAGTTGCCGATATCCGATATAAATATCAATATACCGAAACCGAAAGTATCAGGTTCGATATAAATATCAATTCAATCAAATATCAATATCGGTTCGTCAAGTAGAGATTTACGAATCTCACATACAAGTATTTATTCGGTATTCGTTCAAAAATATCAATTTTGTATATCAGCTCAATGGTAAAGAAAAACTTTAACTCATATACGTATGTTTCATCTGTTTTGAATTCTCTTTCGTATATACATACATATATTAAAATTGAGAGACGAATACTTTTATATGTATACATATTACGTTGTTATATGTTTGCAAAGCTATTTATCTCTATTTTTCAGAAGAAAACATTCCAAAATATGTATTATTATTAGTCTGTATACACAATTCTCTCTCTCGCAAAACAAATTATATAAGGAAATAAACCATACCAATACCAAACCAACTATTTGGTTATTCATTCCGTTTGAGTATCGAATGTATTAGTTGATATTTTTAACCTGATACTTTTAAAAGTACTCAATTGATAGTTCGAACCTTTTGAGTATCAGGTTAAAAGTATTCGGTTCTACTCAGTTCGAACATCACTACCCCGCAACGTGTACGTGGCTAGCTAAGTGTTCGCAGAGACAACGAAATCTCTCTGGGTACCCTAGCCGAAATAGCAAGAATAATGATTTTTGATTATACATACAAGACAATTTTATCAAAAATTCGGTAGGTTCAATTTTTCGCTTTAGAAATTAAGTATGGTGTTAATTCGAGATCTATGAACATTTGTCGTAATAGAAAGCCGGATCTAAAGATATTCGTTTAAATCATCGTGATTCTCTATTCTGTAAAGTATGTCACAGGTTTCTCATCGTCGCCATTTTGAAAGTTTGGTTATTCAGTTTTTTTACAAATTAATACAAGTGATAAGATTTGACCATTTAGTAGAATCAGTTTTCGCTTCAAAAACGTATTAAAATCATTATGCCAATGGTCGATCTGTAAAAACAACGTTTCGTAAAATTCCCGTTAATTGCCTATCTGCAAATACAGCAAATATAGCGACAGCAACACGTGCTCGTTTTGGTCGTTGAATCGAAAATGTTACATTCGATACAATGGGAGTGCTACAGACTGTTGCAGAGAAATCACGTTTACCGAACAATTAAACGTGTCCACAACGGCCACAAGGCGAGTTTTACGGCCACTATTTAATGGTATGAACATTAACGACTTGTGATTTCACAGGGCGGCGCTATATGTCTTATAGCCAATGAAACACTCGGTTTATTGAGAAAGAGGTCCGACCGACTTTGTGAACGAACACAGGATGAACTTCGGCAAACTTACACTTGTTTTACATTTACCAGATATTATTTATCATCCACAAATGGCTAAGTGCCTAAACTAAATTTCAATAAAGAATGATTTATAATTTTAACAAAACGTATGTTCAATTTCAAATTAAAACCAAGTTCTTTTTGGAAGACCCTGTGCCATAGGAGTAATAAAAGTTATGTAAGATTATTAGTTTAAAAATTCAAAAATGCTAAAACTGTAATTGTATATTTTGCTAAATAATATACACCAGTATTACAAATTTCACCTGTCCGGTTGCACATTAAATTAATATTGGATGGGGAAATATGGATTTTATGCACAATAACCAATACAACGCAGTTACACATATAATTTCCTGTAATTACATGTAATTGGACTTCATGCAACAATATTTTCCAAAATTCCTATATATAAAGCTAGACATATTCGAATTTGCTTACAACTGAATAGTCGCTTAAAGCATTTTCGACATGGTTGAAAGTCATATTGATACATTTATTCGATTAGTTGGATACTTAAGGAACATACTTTCTTTGGTTGGGATTGATCCTTGCACTCCCCATTATGTAATTTCCGCTAAAACAATTTTCGCAATTTATTTAACCGTCATATTCGGACCATCATTCATCTTCATGGCATTGTCCGGTAAGGCTTCATTTGAAGTAATCCTCGAAGGTATAGTTATGATGATGATGATTGTTCAGGTAAGAAATTTATAAAGTACCAATTTATCTCACTTTTTTGCTAATAACTTTATATTATTTTGTTGTAATTATTTCAGGGAGGGACTAAATTAATTCTAAGTGTGATCGAACAAAAAAAGTATTATAAAATGTATTTGAAAGTGATGGACCTTTATAAACATGAATTTGCACACGCTGAAAATGAAAAAACGCTAACATCTTGTGTCACCTTGAAACGAAATGATCGTCCGTGTTTCATGGGCACTTATATTATTATCGGTGCAAAGTCCTAATTCTCAGTCTACAATGTAGTCGATGAATTTTACAAAAGTAATTTTATGGTCCTGCCATAAAATTCATCAAAGTTAATCGATTCACTGAAAACTTGAAATGATGATGGACGTATCGTATAAACAAATCAGTTGCATCCGATATTTCTTTACACCAATATTAAAATCAGTGTCTAAGGCTAAATAAAAAAATAAATTAAAGTGTACGGTTTGTGTTTGTGCCTGTGAATTTTATTTTTCAATATAACTGAATTAATTCTAGTATTTTCTAATAGTACTGTGATTTGCATAATCCTAGAGTTATCAGGATCCATATATTTACCCTCGTGTATGTAATTTGCCTAATGGTACCTTACTCGCTAATAAAAGCCACGACAAGGTGAAGTTTACTATTAGAAATTTAAGCTAAGCGCATATTAAGCTAATGCTAGTTTTGTGTTTCGTTTACTTTAGTGTGTCAAACGGATATCACATACACTACGTAAAACCACTTGTTTAGTACATTTTAGCTGATACCACCGTTCGAGTCGTAAAAACCAGTGACCTTGATAGTGAACAACTGATTGTTTTGCGGACTTAATGACGGTGGTGTGATTTTGCGTATTGATATTCGCGCCACCGTCTTATTTATTTAACCACCGTCTTATTTATTTAAACACCGTCTTATTTATTTAAGTAACATAAAAAAAACTGTTACTAAAAGCAATCACCATCTGGGAAAACACCTCCAGTTTGGAAAGCGATGCGTGCTATGGAGATATATGTGAAGCGCTCACCAACAACAACATCACAACACATCTAAACACCGTACAAATCTAATTTGGTTTAGTGTCATTATCCATATTTTAAAAAAAATTATGTATCGTTACGTTATGTCGCATGCACTCTTATTAGTAGTTTAATATAACATTATTAGTTTACATTTATTTAATTAATTCAACTATTTATTTTCGGATTGCTAGTAAATAATATTTGTAGTTATTTAAGCCACGTATCTATTTAACTTTTTAATTCCAAATATCCTATTAAATTTATTTAACTACCTATTTTTAAGTTACGGGCATAGGTTAATTTAAGTTATTATTATTTTTCAATTAATTGAATTAAGTTTAAACTACCCTTCTTAGTATTTAGCCTAGCCGCGTATACGTAATGTATATACAGTCGCCATCAGTAAAGCGCTTTGCCGGTCGGTGAATTGGTAAGTCATTTTAATTTTATTTATATTATATTTGATCATTTGGGTTATTTTAAGAAATTGAAAAATTAAACTAAATTAATTAAATGAATTCCGATTACCTGCGTAACATGATACGTCGCTTTTGTTCTTTAAATAAAGTAAGTAAGTCATAATGAATTAAAGTGTTTTTTTTCGGGGTTAGAAGGAGGGTCTGAATAAGGCAGAATGGTAGTGCTTGACTTGTTTTTGTATATTAATTTTTGAAAGCAGCTGATTACGGTTGTTGAACTCCCTTGACTCACTCCCATGACGACTTCAGTTAGCGGGCTAATGGCTGCTACGGGATTAAAGTTCATCAACATTCTGTTAACGGTGCTATTTCACCATAGTACCGTTACAGTGGCGCCCAAGTCGAAATGGCTATCTCCATTTTAAATTCATTTGGTAATTTTGTTTATACAACAACCCTCGTTGTTGACTTTTGAATAATTATGTTCGGGTTTCATCTTATTAAATATCCGTTGAAAAATGTAGAATTTAGGTGGAATACGCATTCCTAAACATATTTATTTATCTGAAATTTCAAAAATTATTTGCCAAATGATTTAGTAGATTATTTTACCAAGTTTATTCCATAAAGTAATTACGATTTTTTTTTTTGCATACATTATTATTTTCTTGGAGCACTAACCGTGTTTAGATTAGTATGGCTAATCAACAGATATAACTAATTTCTTAATGCAGTCTCAACTGTTGATAAGAATTAAACTTATTGTTGATATTTAGTTATACTTAAGTTCTAAAGGTAAAAGTTCAGTTGGTATATTCTTAAAATTAAGTCGAATGCCTGTTCGAATTTACCGCTCTCTCATTTGGTTGCTGGAGTTAATATAATTTTCCCGTTTCGAAATGAAACGTTTGACAAATTATAATTTCTATGCTAATCAAATGTAAATATTGGCGTTCAATGCAATAATATGTATAATTAGTTTCAATTAAATTAACGATTAGTATTTTCATTATTTTTTTTTCTATTAATTCAAGGTATGATTTTTTTTTCTTCTCCATCTATCCTTATTACTCGTGTAGGAATGATTGAATAGATGGTAAGACATCATGCTTGTGGATCTTGTAGCTTATTTGATTTACTATTTTTTATTAACAAATTTAGCTTTGCATTACCGAACTTTCCTTGTTCAGACCTTCTACCCCCCGTTATATTTCTACATTCTTATATATATATTCGAAAAAATATTATTATAATTCTTAATAACCACATTATTTACATTAAGTATATTTTCTAAATTATCTAAATCTTTCTTAAATTACTCAGTAATCATGAATATTGATCACTTGGATCATGATGAGTTTTTAATTGAATGCGAGGTGCGATCTTTAAAGGGGTCTATAATTGAACAATATGAAACCTTAAAATCTATGCTACCAAGAGAGGTTGAAGCCCCTGTACTAATTCCCAACCGTGCTCATAATAATGCCAAGAAAAATCCACTACGTGAAGTTAACTTGTGCAATAGGAAATTATTACAAGTTCAACTTTTACTTGCGGATCAATATAATGAGCAAGAAATTATCTCGAAAGCACAATCACGATTGCTTCATATCCAAGGACGACTAAATCGTATTCATTCGTCGAAGGCTGCCAAAGATGCATCTTTGTCTGCAATAGATACTTGTCAAAAGCTTCTCGCTCTTGTTCAAGAAGCAAACTCTAATAATTCTAGTTTAGACGAAGAATCAATAAAAAAATTTGCACACGATGTTTCCATCGAAGATTTACCTGACGATGATTCCGATAATGACGAGGTCGATCCAACTGTGTCTCCGACCCAAATAAATACTTCTACAGTAGGAAATAGTTCCGATGTAGCTGATGCTTCAATGCATTCTAATAGTTCAAGTTCAACTAGTAGTCCATGTATGGATGTACAACCTAGCACTTCGAGTTTAGCGAAACAAACTGACCTGATTTTAAAGACCGATAAGTTGGCTACTCAGCATTTGAATCAAGAGGTGGCGAATATGGAAACAATGCTCCAGAAATTAAAATCAATGGGAATTAAACCAACGAGGAAGGTTCATTTTGATGATTCGCTAAAATCAAATATCTTAGCAACAAGCTCAAAACCGCCTAGCATACCTAGTACATCTCAACAATCCGTGGATAGTAATGCAAGTGATTCTCAACGAATAACAAACCAAATTAAAAAATTAACCCAGCAATTAGAGTATTTTAAAGGAAATCAAAGTCATGATACAATTCCGCAAACTCATGTTAATAACGACCGATCGGTGGTACCAGTTTCTGAAATATCACTTTATAATCACAATGCCGACCCATTTTATAACCTTCCTTCCCAACAAAACCAATCGGATCTGCCGAGGTCGACTATCAATTCATCCCCATACGCAAACATAACGCAACCAACAAGTATACCTACGTTGCCACCACATTTGTTGCAAAATAGCATCTCCAACGTCCCCGCTATGTCGAATTATAATTTACCAAATGTGAACCTATCATACGGACATGATAATACAAAGCCAATGTTTCTGAAGCATTGGAATCTGAAATATAATGGCGATAGGAAAGGTAGAGGGGTGGACAAATTCTTATTCCAGGTAGAATATCTAGCTAATAGCTTCAATATACCACAGTATCGATTGGTTAAAGAACTCGGATTTATTCTTGAAAAAGAAGCCTCTGAATGGTACTGGGCATTCATTCGCAAAAATTTTAATGTAGTTATTACATGGCAACACCTGAGAAGTGAAATGCAGCGATATTTTCAAGACTCGAGAACGGATGACAACATCAAAACTCAATTAGACCGTCGTCTACAGAAATGGGAAACGAACGAGTCATTTATGTCTTATTTTAGTGATATGTATATGTTGTCTAGTTCCTTACATATCCCATACTCCGACCTGGAGTTTATTCGAATTGTTCGCAAAAATATGCGCCCCGGTCTCAAAATTTTTACCAACAATGAAACTTTTATGACCATAGACCAAATAATTGCAAGATGTCGATCTCTCGAAGAATTATGGAATGAGGAGAGGTTTGTCCCCGAACTCGGTTTGAATAAACAACCATTGCGTAAAGATCCACGAAAATTTGAGGTACACGAGATGATGCAGACTCAGAACACTGCATCTCAAACATTTTCTAATATTCCACAAGTTCATCTATCAAATGAAAATTTACCACCTTTGCCGACCACGTACTATTCGAACCTTGCAGATACAAATACTTCCGCAGAATCATCATATACCCCCATCTCAAATGTTGCGGCTGTATTTCAAAAGAACTACCAAAAGTCGAATCTTCAATCTATACCACTTCCACTTAACATAAACACACCTAGAACGACGATGTACTGCTGGAATTGTGCTGCACAAGGTCATTACTTTTCAAAATGTCCTTTTGGAACGTTATTACATAAATTCTGCAAAAAGTGTGGATTACCGAACGTAGATGAGATTATGTGTCCTCGGTGTAAACTATATTCGGGAAACTCGCAAAAGGTGGATCTTGTTGTTGTTGGAGGAAATCCACCGAAAACTGTACAAACGAATCCCACTCCAACGAAAGAAACAACAGCCATGAATACCTGGATAGACCTAAATCAGAAATTTCCGTACCAGAAAAAGTAACTACCTCTGTACCTAATCCTATACGTCTCACATCTCCGACCGAAGGAATTTCAAAAATCTCGAAACATAGAACCAGATCCATTAATTATTGGCGTAAGCGCAAACTACTCACTAAATTAATAACTTCTTCAATAATTTTTGACTCACTGGATGGTAGACCTCGTGCGGAAGTAAACATTTTCCATCAAACATTTAATGGACTCCTTGACAGTGGTGCTAATGTGAGTGTGTTTGGAAAAGGATGTGAGGAGTTCATAAGTAAAAATGATCTCAAAATTTATGAGCGACCAACCTATTTACACACGGCCAGTGGTCAAAAGAAACGTGTTCTTGGTTTTGTTACTCTGCCTACCACCTTCAATGGAATCACGAAAATGTTTAATTTCACCTTAGCGCCCGAGTTATCAGAGAAACTATACCTAGGAATTGATTTCTGGCGAGAATTCGGAATTTTTCCTACGGTTCTCTCTGAAATAACTTTCCCTTCTAATCAAATTCCATCTAAACCAGAGGTAGATTTAAATACTCATGAACTAAATGAATCTCAAAGATCTCAACTCGAGGAAGTTATTAAATCGTACCCCTCTTCAGAGATTTTAGGTCTCGGTAGCACGTTAAAGACTTTCCATGAAATAAACTTAATCGAAAATGCGATACCGGTTAAACAGAGATACTATCCCGTCTCTCCAGCAGTACAATCCGATCTGTACGCAGAGATAGATAGGATGCTAGCTCTCGGGGTAATAGAAGAGTGCCGTGAGAGTGAATGGAATTCTCCGGTTACATTAGTCCGAAAGGCCAACGGTAAAATAAGACTGTGTTTGGACGCCCGAAAGGTTAACGAGGTTACCCGTAAAGATTCTTATCCTTTACCTAACATCGAGGGGCTGCTAAGCCGCCTTGATCAAACCCGATATATATCGAGTGTTGATCTTAAGGACGCGTTTTGGCAGATTCCTCTAGCTGGCGGTTCAAGGGATAAGACGGCCTTTACGGTGCCCGGTCGTCCACTGTATCAGTTCACGGTAATGCCTTTCGGGTTGTGCAACGCACCTCAACGTATGTGCCGACTAATGGATCGGGTGATTCCATATCATCTCCATGATCGGATTTTCGTTTACCTCGATGACCTGTTAATTACCTCTGCCACATGGCCCGAGCACCTATCTCTTCTCCAGAAAGTCAGTCGACTATTGCGAGAGGCAGGACTTACCATTAACGTCACCAAAAGCAAGTTCGCGCTAAAATCTACAAAGTTTCTAGGTTATATTGTTGGAGAAGGGGGACTTCGCATTGATCCTAGCAAAATCGAGTCGATCACTAACTATCCACCTCCTAAGACAGTTCGTAAAATTCGCCAATTTCTTGGAATGACAGGATATTACCGACGTTTCATCAAGAACTACTCGATACTAGCTACGCCCCTAACAAACCTTTTGAAAAAACAAAGAAAATTCGAATGGCCCACTGCTGCACAACATGCCTTTGAAGATCTAAAAGTTGCAATGACTACAGCACCAGTTTTACGTCACGCTGATTTTTCAAAAGAGTTTTTCATCCAATGTGATGCTAGTAGCACAGGAGTCGGTAGTGTTTTGGCACAGTACGATGAGAATGGTGAGGAACATCCAATTGCCTTTGCATCGAAAAAGCTTAATCCCGCGCAGCAAAAATACAGCATTACAGAATTAGAATGTTACGCTGTAGTGCATGGAATTAAGGCTTTCCGCGCATATATTGAAGGATATTCATTTACAATAGTAACTGACCATGCTGCTTTGAAATGGCTTATGTCTCAAAGAGACCTTGCCGGTCGTTTAGCTCGATGGGCACTTAAGTTACAACCGTTCGATTTCAAAATTGTTCACCGCAGTGGTTCGCAAAACATAATCCCGGATGCTCTGTCAAGAATTAATTCGGATGAGCTCATTTTACAAGGAGTTTCAGAACTAAAAGAAGCCACGTATAATTTTGCCACTCCGCTTTATATCGACTTAGAATCCGAGCATTTTAACGACCCTGAATACAAAAATGCGATTGAGAAATTTTTGACCAATGACACCGATACCACCAACCTCAAATACGACGAAGGCAAATTATTAATTAATGTTAACTCTGGTTCAGTTTACGACGATACTGTTCCAAACGAATGGAGACTAATTGTTCCTTTAGCAATGCATCACGAATTAATTAAACTTGCGCATGATCATCCTACCTCTGCACACTTAGGAGTATCCAAAACATTAGATCGTCTTCAACGTCAATTCTATTGGAGTGGAATGGCCAAGGATGTTCGAACTTATATCAAAATGTGTCACGTTTGCAAAACCTGCAAACCAGTGAATTACATAACGCGTCCATTAATGGGTTCGATGCAAGAATCGTTTAGACCATTTCAATTCCTATATCTGGATTTCTTAGGGCCGTATCCGCGATCAAAAGCTGGAAATTGTTTCATCCTCATTGTGCTAGACAAACTATCCCGGTTCGTCTGCTTGCAACCTTTTAGGCAGGCTACTGCCCAATCTACAATTAACTTTCTCGAACAACTTTTCCTTCGCTATTCAGTGCCTCAAACAGTGTTTACCGATAATGGTAAACAATTCTGCTCTGTTGCGTTTAAAAATTTATTAGACAAATACGGTGTTAATCATGTGCTAACACCAAAATATTCCCCTCAGAGTAATGCTTCGGAGAGAGTAAACCGCACGCTGCTGTCCGCCATTCGTTCCTATTTAAAAGATGACCAACGCCTATGGGATGTTCATCTTTCTGAGTTCGAATCAGCATTAAATAATGCTAAGCACAGTAGTACTGGTTATTCTCCTCATTTTATTATATTCGGACAAAACCAGATACTTCACGCGAAGGAATACGATCTTTATAAACTTCTCGGTTTTAGTGAAGATGGTAACTTTTCGGCCAATAATAACTTCAACAAGCTGAGTAGTGTTCGACGCCATGCTATAGCAAATTTGAGAAAGGCACACGAAAATAGTGCTAAATATTATAACCTGCGATCACGTCACCGAACATTTAATCCCGGAGATCAAGTGTATGTAAAAAATTTTACACAAAGTGACGCATCGAAACATTATTCTGCAAAGCTGGCACCAAAAACTATAAAAGCTCGAATAGTCAAGAATGTTGGTAACGTTGCGTTTGAAGTTGCTGCCGACAATGGTAAAATCCTTGGTGTCTACCATGTTAAGGATATACAACGACAGTAAAGCCTTAGCATTATTAACCGAAGCATAGAGACATCTCAGGGGTAGGTTTCCCCACGAATGAAACGAAATGATCGTCCGTGTTTCATGGGCACTTATATTATTATCGGTGCAAAGTCCTAATTCTCAGTCTACAATGTAGTCGATGAATTTTACAAAAGTAATTTTATGGTCCTGCCATAAAATTCATCAAAGTTAATCGATTCACTGAAAACTTGAAATGATGATGGACGTATCGTATAAACAAATCAGTTGCATCCGATATTTCTTTACACCAATATTAAAATCAGTGTCTAAGGCTAAATAAAAAAATAAATTAAAGTGTACGGTTTGTGTTTGTGCCTGTGAATTTTATTTTTCAATATAACTGAATTAATTCTAGTATTTTCTAATAGTACTGTGATTTGCATAATCCTAGAGTTATCAGGATCCATATATTTACCCTCGTGTATGTAATTTGCCTAATGGTACCTTACTCGCTAATAAAAGCCACGACAAGGTGAAGTTTACTATTAGAAATTTAAGCTAAGCGCATATTAAGCTAATGCTAGTTTTGTGTTTCGTTTACTTTAGTGTGTCAAACGGATATCACATACACTACGTAAAACCACTTGTTTAGTACATTTTAGCTGATACCACCGTTCGAGTCGTAAAAACCAGTGACCTTGATAGTGAACAACTGATTGTTTTGCGGACTTAATGACGGTGGTGTGATTTTGCGTATTGATATTCGCGCCACCGTCTTATTTATTTAACCACCGTCTTATTTATTTAAACACCGTCTTATTTATTTAAGTAACATAAAAAAAACTGTTACTAAAAGCAATCACCATCTGGGAAAACACCTCCAGTTTGGAAAGCGATGCGTGCTATGGAGATATATGTGAAGCGCTCACCAACAACAACATCACAACACATCTAAACACCGTACAAATCTAATTTGGTTTAGTGTCATTATCCATATTTTAAAAAAAATTATGTATCGTTACGTTATGTCGCATGCACTCTTATTAGTAGTTTAATATAACATTATTAGTTTACATTTATTTAATTAATTCAACTATTTATTTTCGGATTGCTAGTAAATAATATTTGTAGTTATTTAAGCCACGTATCTATTTAACTTTTTAATTCCAAATATCCTATTAAATTTATTTAACTACCTATTTTTAAGTTACGGGCATAGGTTAATTTAAGTTATTATTATTTTTCAATTAATTGAATTAAGTTTAAACTACCCTTCTTAGTATTTAGCCTAGCCGCGTATACGTAATGTATATACAGTCGCCATCAGTAAAGCGCTTTGCCGGTCGGTGAATTGGTAAGTCATTTTAATTTTATTTATATTATATTTGATCATTTGGGTTATTTTAAGAAATTGAAAAATTAAACTAAATTAATTAAATGAATTCCGATTACCTGCGTAACATGATACGTCGCTTTTGTTCTTTAAATAAAGTAAGTAAGTCATAATGAATTAAAGTGTTTTTTTTCGGGGTTAGAAGGAGGGTCTGAATAAGGCAGAATGGTAGTGCTTGACTTGTTTTTGTATATTAATTTTTGAAAGCAGCTGATTACGGTTGTTGAACTCCCTTGACTCACTCCCATGACGACTTCAGTTAGCGGGCTAATGGCTGCTACGGGATTAAAGTTCATCAACATTCTGTTAACGGTGCTATTTCACCATAGTACCGTTACAACCTTTTCATTATTTTGTTACAAGGTACTTTTTGTGGCATATGGTAGTATTTTCTTTGCGTATTTGTCCTTTCCAGTTTTTGGTTATTTCCTATACAGAAAGAAAATTCCTCTTTTTCCGATCTATTTACCTTTCATTGAAATGGATTCCACGATTGGCTTCGTAGTAAACACATTACATCACTGCAGCTTGCTTTTTTTGGGAGCAATGGGTGTACTAGCTTACGATGCATTCTTTTTAATTTTTGTCGTGCATTCGATTGCGGAGCAAAATATATTTAAAATTACGCTCGATAAATTAAATAAAAATATTTTGGCAAGAAATAGTAACACGGCACAATTAAAAACGGCGGTGCAAATTCATCAAAACTTGATCGATTATTTTCACAATATTGATGGTACGTATTCAACTATGGCAATGGTGATCCTTATGACAGACACAACAATAATGTCAATAGCGGTGTTCTTATTGCTTTGGAAAGCATGGATTGTTTCGCCTATTCTATTTCTTGTGAGAATCTGCAAACTTTTTGAGTTTTGTGTGCTAGGCACAGTAATAGAAATTAAAAATGAAGAGGTCGCAACTATAATTTATGATATGTTGTGGTATTTGTTAACGGTGTGTGATCAAAAAATGATAGTTTTCATGTTACATCGATCGCAAAATTTATCTGAATTGAGAGCGGGCCCATCTGAATGTCGAAACTGGCATGCATGTGTTGAAAACGATTTACTCGTTTGCTATGATGATGAAAGAAGCACTTGCTTAAATGATAAATTCATTGTGTTATAAATGTTATACAAACATTGATAAATAAATTGAAAATCCACATCAAACACTATACCTACTTGCACAGCTCGGTTTTTAATGTAATACTAGCGCCGGGTTTATTTTAACAACAATTATTAAAATGAAAATGTAATCTAGCACAACTGTTTATTTTAATAAATTAGAGACAAAACATTTATTTGCGTTTATTTTGGTTCAATATTTATGGTAAACTTGTTTGCCATCTTAGAAGGAGGTAATAAATACTTTTACACATACAGATTAAAGTGTTCAAAAAGCCTGATGTCGCAATGAAAGGAACCCAGTAGCAAATTTATCAACATCCATATTCTCGTAGAGTATAAATATGAAAATTATGAAAGGATTTTCGAAAAGTGATTTTTATAGGAAATTAAAAAACTCGAAAGATTTAGTGACTAAGCGAGAAAAGTGCAATTGGGATTGAATAAGTGTCTTAGATAATCAAAATAACGTGGTTACTGAACATAAATTAGAAAATGATTTAGATTCATCTTTTCTTATATATTAATACGCTTAATTTTTAGTTTGTGCTCCCTTTTTAACCTATTTCCCGTGCGCGTACCTTAATGAAACATTCAGGTGAAAGGTATTTTTTCATGTATGTGCAGAATATATGTTTTATTAAGAAACGGCACGGGAAATAGATGTAAAAGATGTTTTTCCTATACTGTACATCTTATATATTAATCACAACGCCAGAATGCCATGACAAAATATGTTTGCATTGAGCCGTCATTACACCATGTGCATTGAGCCGTCATTACACCACCACCCACGTGACAATACAGAACAAAACAGAGAACATAATGTAACCTGATTTTACATACATACAAACATTTTGGTGTTAATAAGTGGTGAGTGTAAAAATACAATTTTGTCATGGCACTCTATCGTCATGACAAAATTTTGCGAGTGAAGATCGACCTTAGTACTTACACAAACATAATGTCTATGAAAAGCTTGGAATAATCATTTCCGTCTGATTTCAGGCAAAAGGCATGGGATCTCTTAATTTATGCGAAAAGATTAAGTGGGAAGTTTCGTCCCGATATGCGGTTGATTTGTGTCCGAGTATAGTTCGTAACCAGATAATTTATTAAGCTCTTCATTTCATGCTTGAACTAGCGTGACGTGTATCTGGTTTTTGTGTGGTGGTAAATCGACTTTATAATCTACATGAGTACATTAGTTCTGGTTTAACAACGAGATTTGTTTTGGAAAACGTCAAAATTATTCATATACAACTGAAAATAACACACAAATACAGCGGTCCTTTTGTAAATTTCTTATTAGATATTTAGACGCGTCTCGGCAATTTTGTGTTTTTCTTTTGAGCGCGTAAGTGGTCATGTGGGCCATGCGCGCGCTTCCCGTTTAAGATATGAATATTTGACTTGGCACGTAAGTCATACTGTGCATTTGAGCGCGTGCTTGCCGTTTAAGGTTTAAAAATTAACCGCGTATATTAATTTACTTTATTTTTGATAAAAGTGCATCAAAAATTTACATCTTAGAAAATCTTCTCTCACATTTCTTAACCAAAAATTCAATAAAATGTATTCACGTGACTGATTATTCAGCCACAGGTCAGCTAGTTTATTACTAATAGAGAAAATTATGATGTTCTACGGTACTAAGTGGAGAAAGGGCGGTTGGGCGAATAACTAAGATTAATAACTAAGATTAATAATAAAAATAACTGACGCGCTTGGCCGTGTGTACACCGTTCATCCACGACAAGGCGAATGTTTCTATCTTCGTTTGGTTTTGTTAAATGTTCGTGGTGCTACTTCGCTCGAATCGCTTCGTGCTATAGATGGTGTGTTGTGCACCACGTATTGAGAAGCTACCCAACGTGAACGTCTGAATTTGCTGGAAAACAACTCACATTGGAACTCAACACTCGCCGATGCCACTATCTCTGCGCCGGCAAATCAAATGCGTGCATTGTTCGCGATCATCATAGCGAGGTGTCATCAATCGAACGCATTGGAATTGTGGAACAAATACAAGGACGAGATGGCTGGCGACATTTTGCATCGAGTTCACACTGCAACATCGAATTATGAGCTTGAAATGAATGACGAGATACGCAACGAAGATTTGATCATGATCGCGAAGACATGTGCGAGCTTATGTGCGGCAGCTATTCGTCGAAATTGGGCATGCCAACACCAATTCACTCACGATGCATTTTATCGTGAATTACAACGAGAGCAAGTGTACGATCGAGATTCGTTGAGCTAAATAGTGCGAACAAATATCCCACTTTTGAATGCACAGCAAAAGAACGTGTATACGATGCATTAATTAATGAAGGCAGTTGACGAAGGAAACGGTAGAATATTCTTCTTCGATGCTCCCATTGGAACAGGCAAAACCTTTCTGATTTCATTGCTTTTGGCCAAAATTCGCTCGAGATCTGAAATAGCGTTAGCCGTTGCATCATCGAAAATTGCAGCCACATTGCTATAGACGGCGGCCGAACGGCACATTCTGCGTTGAAGTTGCCGATGAATATCCACACGAATGACAAGCCAGTGTGCTCAATTCCCAACAACTCGGCGATGGCCAAGATAATGCAAGAATACTAAATCATCATCTGGGACGAATGTACAATGGCACATAAATGATCATTGTAAGCGTTCAATCGAACGATGAAGGATTTACGAAGTGACTCAAGGCGTTTTGGTGGAGCGATGATTCTGCTAGCCGGAGATTTTTGTCAAACGCTACCTGTCATTCCGAGATTCACAGCTGCAGATGAACTCAATGCATGTCTGAAATCGTCAAGTTTGTGATGCTATGTGAACAAGTTGCAGTTGACCACGAACATGAGAGTCGCGTTACAACGACTGTTTGCGCTTGTCAATGGTCCTGTTCCTGTTGATCCGGTCAAAACCTAATCGATTCCATTTGATTTGAATTTTTGCATGTTCACGACGTCGAAGGAAGAGCTTATCACGAAAGTGTTTCCGGACATCCGCCGAAATTGTATGGATCACGATTAGCTCAGCGAACGAGCGATTTTGGTAGCGAAGAACAATGATGTTGAAACTCTGAATTACTTGATTCAAACTCAAATCGCTGGGGAAATGCATTGTTACAAACACGTTAACTGTATCACCAATCAAGACGACGCAACCGACTATCCGACAGAGTTTTTGAATGCACTTGATTTGCCGGGAGTACTACCGCATAACTTGATGCTCAAGGTAGGATCTGTGATAACCATGCTGCGTAATCTGAACCATCCGAAATTGTGTAACGGAACGCGATTGGCTGTGAACAAACTGATGAACAACGTGATGCAAGCGATAATCATCAAGTGCAAATTTAAGGGAGAGGATGTTATAATTCCGAGAATTCCTCTGATTCCAACTGACATTCCGTTCGACATCAAGCGCATTCAGTTCCCCGTTCGTTTGGCGTTCGCCATGACGATTAACAAATCGCGAGATCAACCGTTGGAAGTGTGCGGAGTAAATCTGGAATTTCCGTGTTTTTCTCATGGTCAGTTGTACGTCGCGTGTTTGAGAGTTGGCAAACCATCATCGTTGTTCATTTACGCGCCGGACAACAAAACGAAATATTGTTTACCGCAATGTATTGTATTGATTTGCGTCTGTATTAGATTTAATTCCACTCGAATAAAATACATTGAATTCTTTTAAATTCCAATAGGCTCCAATTCATTTCCACACTGAGAGCAAAAATCCAAAAAACAACTCAATTTTCGATAGATGCCTGAGTTTCAATCGACATTTCATTCCTTTTAAATACTTTAGTGTTGAATTCGATGAAAAAGAGAATGGAATGGCACCTCAACTCAATCGTCTATTGAGAATTGAGTTGAGTTGTTTGATTTTTTCTCTCATCAAAATCAATTTTCGTGAAGGACAAAAGTAGTTGCTCGGAACAAAGTAATTTGGGGCGGAACGAGTTTCGCCGAGTCAGCTAGTGATTTATAAAATACTTTTTAAATTTAAAAAGATTATTTATTTAAACCGAATAATTTATTTCAAAAGAAGAATTCTAGGATTTTAAAACAATTTTTTTGATAATATTGACAACTTATGAAAATGTTTATATTTACTGTTTTGCCATAAATCCCGTTATTTTATTTTTCAATTCATCTATATTTTATATAATTCGCCAAATCGATATGTTCTTGTGTTATACTAAAGATTGGGGTGGAGGAGTTAATTTTCTACTTTTTGTGGTAGATATATTTTGTTATAAGTCATACTCTTTGTTTTTGCTAACTTGAACAGTCGCAAACATTGTGAATGTCATTGTATTTGTAAAGTGTATTACGGATGATTTTGATTTAATAAAATTGTGTGACATTGTTAAAAAATAATTATTTAAAAATTAAAATAAATCTTTAGTTTTTTATATATATTCTTTAGAAACAATCTCTTAAAATTTAAGAAAACTATTTGACATAAGTAAGAAAAGTATTTTTGAAAATAAAAACAATTTTTTTATTTTTATAAACAAATTTGACGAAAAAATGTATTTTAAATTTAAAACGATTATCCTTTTGAATTTAAAAACGAGACTTTTCACCTAAAAATATGTGTATATTTTTTTGATTTTATATGTATATTTTTTTTTACTTTTACTGTTTTTTTTCTCAGTGTGATATCGACTATAAAACTGTAGCTGTACCCTGTAAAACCGTTTAAGTGTTAATTTCAATTTTACATTTGAAAAATTCATCTAATATCATCTTCCAATTTATAATTAAACACACTTCTATTTTGAAGTATTGAAACAGAAAAATGGCAGAATCACATGATTTATTTAGGTTGGCTCATTCTACCGACATACAATTAGAAGAAATTCGATGTCGCAATACACAATTCGTAAGTATATTTTCTTAAATTCCAAGAGCAATTTGAGTGAATTAAAATTATTAATTTATTCTTTCTTTTTTATATTTACAAATATTTGGCAGGATCGACAAATGAAACTTATTGCACACAAATCGATGCCAGCCCAACAACAACAAAGCGAGGAAAGAGACTGATAGAAAAATCTCAGCATCACGCAACATAAACGCTTTTGATCGACAAAATAGAAAATTTGCATTAAATAAATGTGTCTAAATATATTCTACACGCTACATCACAACCATCAACCAGTATTCCAATTAAAAAAATAAATATTAGCACTCAGACTGACCTTAAAAGTATCGAAATATCACAAAATTATACAGGTTTGTATATTACTTTTCAGCAAAATAGTAAACATTTATCAATTATAGTAATTAATTAATATACATGTTATATTAAAATTGTATTATTTTATTCATTTTCAGCTGTTTTGCATAATTTTTTGTCAATCAATCAAATGAACTTTCTTAGTTAAATACGAGACTGGAGAAAATCGAGAATCCCATTGAATCCAAAAAAAACTAGTAGACTTATAGATACCGTTGCCAATCTCATGAATTGAAGCAATGCCTGCATTATGAAATAAAACTGGCCGATCAAAATTTTAAAAATAAATTTGTGAGCCATAAAATAACATATTTCGGTTCCATAATTCAAACAAATTTGTATATAAATTTTTTTATAGAAAGACTATGTGAAAATGATTCTATGTGAAAAGGAGAAATACTATTCCCGTACACTAAAAATTTATTTTCTGACGATATACTATTCCAATACAATTGGAATGGTGAAAAAGGGTAACAAGGGTTGAAACGGTCATTTTTTACGTAATTTTATCAGTGGCCCTATTCTGGTAATACCCCGGGAATAGGGAATAATTTATTTTTGTAGCAGCTATTCCCCAGACATTTTCCCCAATTCCCCGTTTTACAAAAGTTAATTCTGGCGATTGGGGAATAAATTTACGGGAAAACAATTTAATTACGCGAGGTCAACACGCGACCGTGTTGACCGAAAATAAAAATTGCTGATATTTCCAATAGAAAATTATTGATATTTCCAATAGATATTACTAATTTTTAGTATAAATTTACAGCCATAATACAAAATTACGTAAATGCAATAAATTTCCGTTAAATTCTATTCTTTCCTAAAATAGGTATGGAATAATAAACGTCAAAACTGCTATAGTGGGGAATAATTTTCAAAAGCCGGAATACACTTTTGGGGAAAAGGGAATAAAACTGCTACAAAATTTAAAATTTCCATTCCCCGGGAATTACCAGAATAGGGCTACTGGTAAGCATTATAGCAAAATATACGATTTATGGCAATTACTCATTTCATAATGTAAACTAATGTAAAGTGGATAAATGAAATAACTGTATTTCTTGACACTTGATCTGATCCAGTTCAGTTCATGTTTCATGCAACCACACAAACAAAATTTGGATTATGTTTTCCATATAAAATTTGAACTGATCCGGATCAATGAGCGTCAAGAAACACGGTAATTATTCTATTGAGGAGTTGCCGGGATATAATGTAACATATGTTTTCTTTATTTTCATTTTAAGATGTAATTGGTTAAGATTCTTTGGTTGCATACGAACATGATTTGAAAATTCTTATAAAGCGAACACATCAAAGAACAATTAAAAGGAACAGTCGAGAAAACCAATAATTGGGTCATCATTTGAATAGTTTTTATCACATGCTAGTGAGATATTGTGATAGTAACATATATAATAAATGAAATATTGTGATAATAATTATTAATTAGCTTAACTAAAAATTGAATTATAAGCCTGTTATTTTGAATAGGCGTGTTATATTCAATCGATAAATTGAATTATAAGCCTGTTATTATATAAATAAATAAATATAAATTTATATCTATTTAAATAAATTCAAAATTTCTCTTAACGCATTCCCATCTTCAAAGCTCAGTTATTCAATAATAATTGAATAATGTAAGACAAGCCATACATGAATCACTTATGAACTGTCTTCCCATCATCAGTAATGTCAAGTCACTGCTATAGCAGTCATACAATTACACGTGTTGTCACTTTAGGTTACGTATTAAATTACGTAACCTAAAGTGACAACACGTGTTACGTGCATCATTTTAAATATGTTAGGTTTAGGTTTCAGTGGTTGACACTTAGGCCATTTTTGGCCCATTGTGATACCACGCATTCACGCCACATCATTAACCCTCTCTCTCTCTCTGGCATTATATCCCATCAAGGGATTTGGCCGCCTCAAATGAGGTTTCATAATCATATTTTCATTTCGGATAATGAGTGATTAATTCATTGATCCTAAACCAGCCGTGAAATGTTTTCCTTGTCACCACCGGGAATCGAACCCGGGACCTCCGGTCGCTGGGCAAGCATGCTAACCACTTTGCCACCGGGGCGGCCCATTAACCCGCATTCACATATTCACCTACTCACACAATTACAGTATACCCACCTGCACATTGCAAGCTCCATGTCAACCTGTACATTGACATGGAAGGTGGGTCAGAGGGCCTTAGTTGTGTTTATTAAACATCACCGATTGTAATCGATGATGAAAATTCGATTTGCATCTAGCCTCTGATGGGATTCGAACCCAGTACCTCCCGGTCCAAGTGCCGAAGCTTTAACCACTGCACCACTTGTCCGGTTTAAATATGTTAAGTGTTATCACTAAACAAAATGTCAGATAACACTATAGAAATGTGCTCACCAGTCCGACTTGTCAACCCTGCTATTGAACGGTAATTAAACTTTTAACATGCTTTGGTTAATATTATTTTGTGTATCTATTTTTAGAATATAGAAGTAGCGATGGTTGAAGATTCAGATACTGCTAATAATTCTTGTAGTAGTGGAACTTCCAGTTTTAATATCAGCTTTTGTAATGTTAATTCATTAGACAACCCAACATACGAGCCGTTGAATAATGAAATATTATACACCCAGTGTATGATGAAAATACGCTTCTTCAACCAAGATCGGTAACTGGCACAGGAGAACCATCACGAAAAAGAATTAGAAATAAAATACACTTAAAAAAATAAATAGTAAAGCAAATGGTAATTTGATGAACAATATACAACTCACTGCAGTGGAAAAATTATTCCATCCCTGGATGGTTTCTTCAGTGAAAGGAAAACGTGCAATGGTAAGCTTCGAGAAAACAAAATACATTTCAGTACTTCTTTCAACTGGAAAAAGAGCAAATGAGAGTTTGTCGATCTTTTTTTTTTTGGCGACGTTGTGCATATCGCAGAAGACGATACACTATTTTTTAAAAATAATTTTCACGCAGCTTTCGGCTTTCCAAAGCCTTCAATTAGAGGAAAACACATTAAAAATCAACAAATGAGACACTTTTGCAACAAGTTCGAAGGTATATTGAGAGTTTCTCGTATATGGACTCTCATTATTTACGTGCTGGTACACAACGGCAGTACCTTGAAGGGCTACCACTGTAGTAATACAGAACGACCCAAAATAACTCTGATCCTGGAAACAAAGCAAAATTGTTTTAAAAAACTTCTAAACAAACATGGACCACCCACAAATGAGCAAACAGTGTTTCACCAGTCCGACATCAACGTTGAGATTGGTTCACCACTTTCTCTATCATATGATAACGTGAACCTTCTCTATCATATGATAAAGTGAACCCTAAACAAGGAAAGTTGACTAAACAGCTATAATTATCGCGGGACGTAGTTTTGCTGAAAACAGGCTTCAATGTCCTGACCAACGTAGTTTTAACAAAACTATTAATCTATACCAAAGAAGGATAAGAGCATCAATGTATAATAGTAGGTGTTGTCGTGTTATATATATACGAGCGCACCAACGTGAGTCAATTGCTCAAATCTTGCTTGACATATCTTTAGAGTATGTCAAAGCATAAATCGCGCCAGCTATTAGCTTAACCTGGTGATTTATGTATATACTTGGTCACCTTGGTCACCACCATTGATCATCTTTTATGGCTTCCTCTTGTTCCAGATCGGGTTCTGATACAATGTTGTTGAGGTGGCCACATCCCTTTATGGAATATAGTGCAAGTAGAAATTAAGTAAATAAGCATGATTTTATTTCAATGAACTGCTGCCCAGGAATTTAATTTGCCAGAGCCATTCTTATTACCGGTATAAACGTATGCTGTTCAACTTGACGCTGGAGTACGTAGTGAGGAAAAGCATCATTGAAACTTCGCGCTGTATATTCAATAAATCAGGCCAAATTCTTGGATATGCAGATGATATCGTGCTTCTTGGCCGAGGACCTAGCGACATCAAGGACAGTTTAATCCCGCTTAATCGCTGCGCAAGTAGACTTGGTTTGGAGGTGAGCAGTATCAAAACGAAATTTTTAACAACAGTAAGGACAATCTCCATGGCAAATATTGAAATTGGCGACCATAACTTTGATAAACTTTAAAAACCTCGGGTCACTTATACGATCCGTGAATGATATGCAGGCAGAAATAAAAGCCCGAATCGCTGCGGACAACGAGTTTTCTACCCCCAATCGAAATTATTGCGATCTAATGCGTATATGGCCGAACGACTAACACCAATGTTCAATCCCGGCCGCGAAAATCATCGTTGTTCATTTTACAGATTATAAAAATATGGTGTTATCTTAGCCTGCCTCAGTTCTAGTAGTTATTTGGCATAACTGAAAGAAATGTTTCGTTTAAAACTGAATCCATGTTCATGAAAAGTTAAACCGAAGGTAATCGGACTGTTTGAAATGAACTCTTCTTTACTCATTACTCTTGTGTACTCAGAATCACAACAGTGAAAAAAATCTTTTGCTGTGAGCCGGAAACAATCAATCGCAACAAGCGACAAGTGCCTCAATTGCATCAAAACGAAAACGAATGCTGCAAGAAAATATTTTGAATTCAAATGAACATTTTAAAAATTGCGATGACAACGGTACTTGTTATAAGAAGTGTTTCTCCGTATTGCACGTAAACTCACGTTCAACAGTATTGTAAAGTGCACATTTGATCACCTTTCCCGATCATCAGATATATTTAAACATTAAATTTTGACATTTATACCACAAAAACAATTTATAACAACTTCAAATTAATTTAATTAACTATACGAACATCTCAAAGATTGCATAACCTCGCACCGTATATATAAATACAACAACAATATTATACAGAATCCGTTTTGATTGATCAATAGTATTAGTTTAGTAATCAAATAAATTGTTTAACCTTTGTTTATAACAAATATAAAATATTTTTTCTAAATAAGTTGTGCTTGCGACATGTTCCGTTTTCCGATGTTGTTAGTGGATCGCGAACTGCCGTGTGTGGTGTACATTCGCTTCATTTGTCGCTCGTGTGCTTTTTTGTGTGGTTATTGAGTATGTTATGTAAACGTGTACGTTGCGATCTATGTACTACATATTTATATATATATATATAGTATATCAAAGACGCGATGTTGGAAGATACAGATATTTACTTGTGGTTATATACTCGGGTACATGCATACCACACATACATAATATTTATGTTGTGGGTGGAATATGATAATTTTGGTTGGTTGTATGTTTTGTCGGATATTATCAAAGACGCGATTATTGTAACTTTCTCTCGACATTAATTTGGAATTTTGATTTTACGGTGTTATAATAAATCTTCGGTTAAACCGATATGCAAACAAGTTTTGGTGTATTAATAAATAAACAAATCAACCGTTAAATAAATCTTACCGTGCAGCATCATGCAATATTGCGCAACATAATTTAAATGAAATAATACCACCGCATGTCATTTACTTCATATAATGTTGGTTTGAAGTCAATATGTAGATTGTAGACTAATTTCTGGCTTAAATAATAAATAATCCATTTAAAATATGCATGCGGATAAGTGTTTTTTGTTAAATGGGTGAATTTGTTGAAATGTAACTGATCGATATTTTTTCCTTTGTAAAGTCATTCATGCCCACACACCACCAATGTGGGCGTGTAGCCAATCTCACTAGAAATTAAAGATTCTCAGTAAGTTGCGGAATATAGAATTTTAGCAGGTGTTATTTAAATCCTAGCTCGAACAGTTTGAGATTTTCGGCGGATACTCCACATTTTTTATTGAACGAATTATTGATTAAATATTTTTAAACAGAACGTTCAGTATAGATAAATTGTTAATCGAGGATAATTTAATACGTTTACTCGTTTGCGTCTTAAATTATCCTCGTTTAATAATTTACATATACTGAATGTTCTTTTTTCAAAATATTGAATCAATAATTTGTTCAATAAAAAATGGGGAATAACCACAGGAAATCTCGAGCTGCCCGAGCTGGCAGATTTTTCAGCAGTTAATTAAAAAATTAAGTTAATTAAAATAAAACTAATAGAAACGCAATGAAGAGAGCAAAAAGAAAAAATAATGTTAAAAGTTATAAATACTCGATAGAGTATTTAAGTCAAATAGATAAAAAGAAAAAAATTAATCTAAAAATAAAATAAAAATTGCTTTATCGATTGGTAGCAAATAATAATTTCTTAATAGCGACTTTGCTAATGTGGTAGTCAAAAAGTTCGAAATATTTATTAGTCTCATATTAGTCTTAGCATTCTTGTAATAGGCTCGTTCTGGCCGTAGGTCGTTCTATGAGGAGCAATTCTAAAAGCTGGTATAGTTCTCAAAGTTTACATTAAGATTTACCTTTTCGAGTAGAGCTGAAGAATCGCCAGATAAAAGTTGATGCATGAAAACGATGTCGGCAACAGATCGTCGCTTACCTAGTGGCTTTAAGTTAATAGGCTCCAAGCGGTCGGCATAAGGAGGCAAATTATAAACGTCCACCCAAGGTAATCCCCGCAGAGCAACGCACAAAAATCTACGTTATACCGCTTCAATTCTTCGTATGTGCACTCCACGGCATGGAGACTAAACCTGACTAGCATACTCGAGCAGGGGCATAACATAAGGGTACAAAAATTCCTTAGACCAGCGTTTCACAAATCCAAGCGAAGAGTTTGCTCTGTTGACAATAAAATCCCTAAGTCCCATATGGTTAAATCGTTTACAACAACAGCGCTGTTGATGGTATACTCTCGACTAATGGAACTTACGCGTTTTCCTGAGTATGTTATAAATTGCCATTTGCTCACATTCAGATCTAGATTATTTTTAGTACACCAAATTGTGAAGTTATTGAGGTCATTCTGCAATAGGTTAACATCGATGGAACTTGAAATTTGTTTGTAAATTTTCATATCGTCTGCAAAAATGGAAATTTGGAGGAATGGATTTTATGGAAATGGAGTTTTTGATAATGAAATCGAAATCGTTGATGGATAAGATTTAAAAAATGGGCCCAAGATGACTGCCTTGCGGTGCCCCGAAAGTAGCCTTAAAAGAAGCAGATATTTATGACCTAAAGATCACCTGATAACTACGTTCCCTCAGATAAGAGTCCACCCATATTAAAAATTGAGGTCCGAAACCGAGAGCCCTGAGTTTAAACAAAATTCTCTTATGGGAAACCCTGTCAAACGTCTTACTGAAATCCGTGGTAATAACATCAACTTCCTTTCCAACTTCCATAACGATCAAAGTATAAGAAGCAAAAACGGTTAGATTAGTTGTAGTAGATCGTCCTCTAAGGAAGCCATGCTGATTCATTGAAAACAATGTTTTACATTGGAAGTAAAGAGAATCGTACACAATACTCTCGAATAACTTGGGGATACAGGACAGTTTCGCAATTGGCCTATAGTTAGAGACGTCTGATTTACATACCTTTATATGGGTTGGAATTATAAAGGAGTCTTTCCATATTGATGGAAATATTCCGTAGGAGATCGACTTTTGGAACAGCATTGTAAGTGGCTGTGCTAAGTTACTAACACAGTTTTTTTAAAACGATAGAAGGCAATCCATCAGGGTCAGCCAAGTTATTAACCTTTATACTTTTAACGCTATTTGCCGTAGGCACTTGGCGAAACACACTTATACTTAATAAACACATTTTTATTAATCACTTGTTTTTTGTTCCGCAGAATATTTTGAATGTCTTTCAAAAAGTTTAAAAAATCACTCGATCGATTTCGACTTGTTAGGTCATCATCAGGAGTATCTACTGATTTGTATTAGTAAAAATTTTTGTTATATAATAGAAAAAAGCAAAATATAATAAAAGGAGAGAAGAAAAAATAAGCAATAAAAATTAATCTACGGATCGCGCAGGTAGGCGATGAGTCATATGTAGGTTGAGTAACAAAATTCAAGGTATATTATTGCGTACGTGAGAATAGAAAAGGGCGGGGTCTGTAATTGGTGAGAACCGGATTTCTCTTTGTTCGTTAAGGATATTTTGGTTAAGAAATATTGATTTTCGAATTTCGTAAGATTCTAAGGTATCTAAACGTCTGCCTTTGGGTTGTATATGTAATATGTCTAAATTGTTCAAGCTAGCTGTATGATTTTCTGAAGTTAAATGGTTATGGAAAGTTGATTGATTGCAACCAGATAAATATTCTTTAGCTCTAACTCCAAAATTGCGCCCAGTCTGACCAATATAGGAGAAACTACAATCATTGCAATTGATCCTATAGACACCAGATTTGGAAAGGCGATCAACTCTAGGTTTATTGTTAAAAATCATTTTCTTTATTGTGTTATTATTATAAAAAGCAAAACTAATATTGGTATAATTGGACACGATGTTGCTAATCCGTTGGCTCGTTTTTCCTATATACTCTAAGCGACGCCAATTTTCCCGCGTTGGACTATCCGGTGGATAAATACCCGTTAGAGTTTTACGCTTTAGCTTTTTATTTAATAACTTTAATATAGTCCTAGTTGCATATCCGTTATTCGTTGCTATTTGAAGAATTATGTTAAGCTCAGTGTTATAATTTGAATTTGACAGAGGGATGTTTATTAGTCTATCTATGAGTGAGTGGAAAGCTGACATTTTAATATTATGGGGATGGTTTGAAGAACTAGGGATAACAGCGTCTGTATACGTGGGTTTCCGATAAATTTTGAAGTCTAAAGTAGAATTAATCCTGGTTATTGTTATATCTAGAAAATTAATGCATTTATTTTCTTCTTTTTCTAACGTAAAATCAATGGTGGGATATTGAGAATTTAACCAAAAGGAAAGAGTCTAACAGTCTATCAGTTCCATAGACATAATATGTCATCAACATATCTATACCAAAAGATTATATGACGAAAATAAGGATTGTTGTTTGATATGATCATTTGTTCGAAGAAATTCATGAAAGTTTCAGCCAGCAAAGGTGACAGAGGGGAGCCCATGGGTAAACCATCAGCAAATTTGAAATATGTATTATCAAAACGGAAATAATTTTGTTTAATACAAGTCTCAAAAACTAACTTCAGTTCACGACGTAAGCTCTCATCTACAACATCCCTATCTAAGTAATTACAAACTATTTGGGACAAAGTATTAATTGGAATAGAAGTGAAAAGACTGGCAACGTCAAATGAAACTAGTTTTGAATGTAACGGAATATCAACGTCTTGAATTTTGTTAATCAATTCTACCGAGTTCTTAACCGAGTAAGCCGAAAAGAAATTAGTATGACAATTGAATGCAATAGTGAAATGCAATAGTAAATCTTTGGAGGGAAGAAGAGCTATCAATCTAGCGCGTTGTAGCTGGAGGGATAACGAGCTGCGTAAAGGGTATGCTACCAGGAACAACTTATATCTCCATCTTAAAGTTGTTCACACTGAGTTAGCAATTCGTTTGCACTCTGTTGAGTTCGATTGGCTGGACAAAAAAGTTCGTGCAGAGGTAGCTGAAATTTCACATATTCAATATGTGAAACAAAAAGCTAAACTGGATGTGTTGCGAGATAAGGCTTATCCATTTAACCGTAGAGGTAATGTTGGTTCGTCTGATTTCCAATTTCATCCACGTTTTAAGAACTTGTCCTCAGTCGTTTTCCGTGATACAGAGGTGCAAATGCTTAGCAACGGAGTGAATTATGCCCCTACGCCAAACAAAATCGACCTTCGATCATTCGAAAATCTGGCTGTAGATGCCGAAACAGCCTTATCTGGCCAGATAACCCAAATAAAATCAGTGTGTGCGTTACAAATAAAGAAAGGTATTGATAACTCTTCTTCTCCGATAAACTCTTCTTCTTCTGCTGCTTCTAATACTAACCTCAAAGTGATTGGTGCGATAAAGAAAAAACTACGTGACCATGACCTTATAGCGTGTAAAGCGGATAAAGGCAATACAATTACCGTGCTCACAAAAGTCGATTACTGCAATAAAATTTCTGATTTTATTACAGAAAGTAAAGCAATAGAGCTTGGCAGAGATCAAACTAAGTCTTTTAAGACTTCGGTTAGTAAGTGTATCAACCAATGCCAGAAGTTATTTGATGGAACTGGTTGGAAGTACTCTGTCATGAATCCATCTGCCCCGATCCTTTATGGTTTACCAAAAATCCATAAGGAAGGCATTCCGATTAGACCAATAGTAGCGTATTGCAATGCTCCTGCCTACAAGCTATGTAAGGGTTTCATAAATTTTTTCAATTGTCATACTAATTTCTTTTCGGCTTACTCGGTTAAGAACTCGGTAGAATTGATTAACAAAATTCAAGACGTTGATATTCCGTTACATTCAAAACTAGTTTCATTTGACGTTGCCAGTCTTTTCACTTCTATTCCAATTAATACTTTGTCCCAAATAGTTTGTAATTACTTAGATAGGGATGTTGTAGATGAGAGCTTACGTCGTGAACTGAAGTTAGTTTTTGAGACTTGTATTAAACAAAATTATTTCTGTTTTGATAATACATATTTCAAATTCGCTGATGGTCTACCCATGGGCTCCCCTCTGTCACCTTTGTTGGCTGAAATTTTCATGAATTTCTTCGAACAAATGATCTTATCAAATAACAATCCTTATTTTCGTCATATAATCTTTTGGTATAGATATGTTGATGACATATTATGTCTATGGAATGGAACTGATAGACTGTTAGACTCTTTCCTTACTTGGTTAAATTCTCAGTATCCCACCATTGATTTTACGTTAGAAAAAGAAGAAAATAAATGTATTAATTTTCTAGATATAACAATAACCAGGATTAATTCTACTTTAGACTTCAAAATTTATCGGAAACCCACGTATACAGACGCTGTTATCCCTAGTTCTTCAAACCATCCCCATAATATTAAAATGTCAGCTTTCCACTCACTCATAGATAGACTAATAAACATCCCTCTGTCAAATTGAAATTATAACACTGAGCTTAACATAATTCTTCAAATAGCAACGAATAACGGATATGCAACTAGGACTATATTAAAGTTATTAAATAAAAAGCTAAAGCGTAAAACTCTAACGGGTATTTATCCACCGGATAGTCCAACGCGGGAAAATTGGCGTCGCTTAGAGTATATAGGAAAAACGAGCCAACGGATTAGCAACATCGTGTCCAATTATACCAATATTAGTTTTGCTTTTTATAATAATAACACAATAAAGAAAATGATTTTTAACAATAAACCTAGAGTTGATCGCCTTTCCAAATCTGGTGTCTATAGGATCAATTGCAATGATTGTAGTTTCTCCTATATTGGTCAGACTGGGCGCAATTTTGGAGTTAGAGCTAAAGAACATTTATCTGGTTGCAATCAATCAACTTTCCATAACCATTTAACTTCAGAAAATCATACAGCTAGCTTGAACAATTTAGACATATTACATATACAACCCAAAGGCAGACGTTTAGATACCTTAGAATCTTACGAAATTCGAAAATCAATATTTCTTAACCAAAATATCCTTAACGAACAAAGAGAAATCCGGTTCTCACCAATTACAGACCCCGCCCTTTTCTATTCTCACGTACGCAATAATATACCTTGAATTTTGTTACTCAACCTACATATGACTCATCGCCTACCTGCGCGATCCGTAGATTAATTTTTATTGCTTATTTTTTCTTCTCTCCTTTTATTATATTTTGCTTTTTTCTATTATATAACAAAAATTTTTACTAATACAAATCAGTAGATACTCCTGATGATGACCTAACAAGTCGAAATCGATCGAGTGATTTTTTAAACTTTTTGAAAGACATTCAAAATATTCTGCGGAACAAAAAACAAGTGATTAATAAAAATGTGTTTATTAAATTATTAACCTTTAGTGTTGCCATACGGTTTTCGTGCAGACTTTTTGTGCCAACTTCACAGACATCTAATCTACGCTGCATTTCAAATAAATTATACACATACAGTCGATAAGAAACAAATCTACGAGATATTGCCATTCGCCTATGAATAATGCTAAAATTTAAATTAGTCGGAAAATGTTTTAATACAGGCTTTAAGATTTCACAACAAAAAAAAAATATGGGCCACAATCTTAAAAATCAACGTAACCTTTTGAGTTTTTGGACATTCGGTATATTTTACCGAACACATAGTAATATAGCACAATGGACAAAGCACAGTGATCAGAACACTTTTCTTCATTCCACCATTGCGAGTTCGGTTCCGCCGCTGAGTCAAAAGATGAAAATTAACTAACAAATTAGAAGAAAATTGCAATTCGAATTGATTCAATTTTATATTTTAGTGCGTACTATTTGTTTAAGAGCAATTAGCCTAGTGCTAAGTTGGCTAATAAATGCTTCTCATGTACATTTTGTTGGTAAACAAACATTTTGTGCACCAATAAAAAAATTAAAAATAATTTGAAACGGTCATCAAATCGCTTCAAATAGTTTTCGTATAAATTATTTTTGCTGAATTCACATAAAAATATTCGTTTTGCCAGTATATTTGGTAAAAAAGTTGAAGATGTCAAAAAAATATTAAATTATAATTTTAAACTGCTAATTGCTCGTCGGTTTTGCACAAAATTTCTGGTATATTGTATGCACACTCATTTCGATTTTTCAAACGCTGAAAATAGCCAAGGTCGACCATTACCAATTTAAATTTCTTTTAAGTAGTAAAATAAAATATACTGATACTGCTAATATACTGAAATTTTGACTTCGACATTTTTGCAGTTTCACCATTCGCTGGTCACAAAAAGTAGTTTTTATAATATCTGTGTGTGTGTGCGTTTGTGTGGTACCGTTCAAACTAGATGTTAATTTTCAATAGCCGAGACGAATTGACTGATGGGGTGAAACTTCAGATTTAAACATTTTCCATAAATTGGGAGATTCCAGTGATTTTAGGACAAAATCGGTCTACCGATTTTCGGTATGAGTTTTATAGTTTTTTGCAAATATTTTGAAAAGTATATCATTTAAAAGAAAAACTATTATGCACTAAAAGTTTCTAACATAAATATCTGTCCAGATTAGTTTTCCAAAATTTAAGCGGAATTTACGTTTCTTGGCAAAACACTGAAACAAACAAACAAAAATTCGGCCATGTACTACACCGACGAATTGCTTGATCGGAAAACCTTTTTTTGCAAATGTTTAGATCCCAGTGAATTTTGGTAGAAATTGATCCACCGGAAGTGATAGCTTCCATATGATTTTTTTAGTTTTTTTTCAAATATTTTGAAAAGTATATCATTTACGAGAAATCCCAAGATGAACTAAAAGATTTTAAAGTAAATTTGCAATAGAATCGGTTAAAATTAGTTTTCCAGAATTTAGGCGGACATTACGATTTTTTACAAGACTGAATGTCGTTGGTTTCCTACAGCCTAGATGGATCGACTGATAGGGGTGAAACTTCATATTAAACTTTTACCACAAATGAGACCCAGTTATTTTTGGCCGAAATTGGTCCTCCGGAAGTGACAGCTCCCATAGAAGCTTTTCGTTTTTTGTAAACGCATTCTTTGAAAAGTATGTAGCTTTTACAAAAATACGAGTTAAACAAAAAAAATATTAAGTGTGCTTTAGACCACACTATTGAAGTAAAACTTCTAATATATATTTAATATTTACAATATAATATAGAAAAATTATAATATTGAAAAAAAAATAATTGGTCACCCTGTGCGTTCTCGAGTGTCACCTAGCCGTTTATGTCTGATGCCACAAGAGGTAACCTTGCGTAACTTGGTAACTTTTTCAAGGCCATCTAGTCGTAATACATAATGTTTATGTATGTGTAACAAAATGGACAAAAAAATCATTTTTGAAATCTCTTCGCATAGTAAAAATAACCTTGAAATATTTTTATTTCATTTATGTTTGTGTAGTGTGGTTTCATCGAAAATTTGTTTAAGTCGCACTAAAACCTGTATCATAGGCAAACGGGGAAAGAAACAAAGAAGGAATCGGTTTCTGTGATACCTCGTGTGGATTTCAGCTATAATAAAAAAATACATATATAAAATATATCACACGGACGATTTTTTTTGGTCACCCTGTACGTTCTGGAGTGAGTAAGTGACATAGATGTTATAATATAGAAAAAAGATTGTTGGTCACCCTGTGTGTTCTCGAGTGAGTCCGTCAGTGACATAGAAGTCTATATTATGACTTTCCAATTTTCCAAAATTTACCAACTTTCCAAATTTCCTATTCTCATATTTTTTTTATTTTCCAATTTTTCAATTTCCAATTTACCAGTTTTCCAATTTACCAATTTTTCAAATTTTCAATTTTCATATTTTCATATTTTCCTATTTTCCAATTTTCCATTTACCTATTTTCCAATTTTCTAATTTTCCAATTTACAAATTTTCCAATTTTGCAAATTTCGAAATTTCCAATTTTCCAATTTTTCCAATTTTCCATTTACCAATTTTCTTATTTCCCAATTTTTTTTAACCAATTATTAAAATAAAATGGTATCAACTAATGTTCCACCTAGGGATTTATGAATTGTCATGGCACATCCTGATACTAAAGGAAAATGATTTCGTTTTGCGTTAATTGTTTCGTTCGCCTCGTTCGATTACACTTTTCGTAACGCATTTGCCAACTTAAGGCGTAACCAGTGAGTCTGTAAGAAATTTAAGTAACAAAGCGACATCTGAAAAATGTATGTTTATTGACATTACGGACCAGCGAAACTCAAAGTACTTTTCGTTCAGTTTCGTTAAATTTGAATTGTCATTTAGCAATCCGTAACAAGAGCGAAAATTATCGCTCAAACTGAAGGAAACGTCATAATTGTATTTTTGAAATGGCGGTATGTTGATATGTGTTACATTTTTATAATTTATGTGCTCAAATATTTATTTATATTTTAATAATTTAAATAATATTTTATGTACATTTTCATCAGCTCTTTTCAGCTCAATAGATTCCGATTGTTCACCAACATTTGTGGCCGCACAAGGTACATCAGCATGTTTAAAACCTCATGTCATTCGAGTGTGGATAAAAAATTGCTGTTGACAATTTCTAAAATCGTTACCTTTAATAAATTATGTACATAAATCTCTGAATTCCCGTAGTTACATACATAGTAATCTACATACTTGTTACATACATAGTAATCTGTCTTTTGTGCGATTTATTTCTCGTACCACAAAAGTCGGTTTTTTTATTGTTTGCCCCCTCGTCCTTTAAATAGGGTAAAAAGCTGTTCAATTTTCTCAAATAGATTCATTTTTGACTAAAATCGTGGTGTGGTTAATTTGTAATTTTGCAGATTGACATTTAAAAATTCAATTGACAATAATAATCGTGTTACAGATTCGCTGGTCAAAATGTCAAATATTCTGTAGTAAAACATTCTCGTTAAATTCTGTAAGGTTTCGTTACTGACTCTTACAGACTCGTTGGTCAAAGCTTTAGTCCCCAAGTCAAGTGTGCCTAAAGAAGTTTTACTTAAAAAAATTTGAAAAAGATAAAGTTTCAAATAAAATTTGTTCAGGTTATATTTTTAAATGATACCGGAAGTTTTGATTAAAAATCTTTATTTCCCCAAAATTCGGCATATTTACAGCCAAGGCGCATGCAGGCGAAATGTAGTGGACATTTGTGTTTCGGCAGTGGCAGCTTCCAAACAATGGTTGACAGGAATAATTAGTAATTTATTGTACAAGACATTTTTTTTCAAAAATCCGGTAGTTCGAATTTTTCTAGAAATTAAGTGAAAGAAAGTCGAGTGTTGGCAACAACATATTCGCCCCTCTAATTTTTATGATGACATACGTTTCAGCTAAAGATGATTCATAGTAGTTTTCTTCGATGGTTCTACAATTTTTTCCAACTGCGAGCTAACTAAGAGAAGGCGAAAATTCATGACCGTAATGTTGCACTACCACTTGTAGACTATTTCAATGAAACCAGTTACAAATTTGGTTCACAGTTAGAATATTTAGTACTCTTCCTGTTATGCTACATTGCACCACACTTTTCGTATTTCCGCTAATATTTATTCTGAAAATATTTTCTGAAATATCGAGAGAACTTAATAGGTTTAATCCTAAAAAAAATTGTTGCGCATACCAAATTTTCTATATTATGTTTAAAATTGTTATCAAATATTTTCGTAGTACAAGTTAATACCCCAACACACGCATCACTAAAGTTTTTCAAAATTTTCAACACCCTACTTATTCAGTGAAATAAGTGGTAAGTTAAAGATATGTTGAGTGCACATAAAACTACAAATGACGTAGAAGCTCACATTTAGAGTTTTTTTTAGTGTATATATAAATCTGTGTACTGACATGTACGGTGGATCGACGCCGAGTTCCGTTTACCAAGAGTAGGTTAAAGTCGCATTTGATGCTAAATTCATTTGCACCCTGCACCTGGTGGGGTTCGAACCCAGCAACTCGAACCATTTTGCACAAAATAATAGTTATATATAAAAACAGTAACAAGTAACAAGAGCTTTTTGCTCATTTATATATCTTATATTTTGTATTATACACGAATAGAGCTTTGTAATAGAGAGCAAAGCATTTTACTACACAACTTTTCACATAAAATAAAAACAAGAACTTGATTAAATACTCAAATCTTTATAGGCGAAGAAATTAAAAAATTATCATCATCTTCTCGGTGTGATGATCAACCAACCCATTCCAAACTAAAGCATAACCACACAAAAAATATATTGTGTATATAAAAATAAAATACGAGAGCTGTTATCCTCCACACAATCCATATCATGTATATAAAAATACAACTTTTTCATCGAATTCGACCCCAAAAACTCCTCCTCTTATTCCCCAAAAGCCACCCGTATTTCATATTTTCTTCTGCGCCAAGTGAAATGAAACATCAACATTATCATCATCAACATCAACCGAGAAGAATATAAATACTAGTAGTACAACTACAACAAAAACCTTTCATAATTTTTCATTGGTATCAACACAATGAACATGTTTTTCATATGGTTTTGGTATAACAACTTTTCCATTTTATACCACCATCGCATCCCTGTACATGCATACGACGAGTACGACTATGTACAGTGATTTTTATTTCTAAAAATGGATAAAAAATAGTTTTTGTGTTTATTAACATTAGCGCGCGCACCGTGATGAAAGAGTTCTGGTTTCAAAAAATATAAATAAATACGAGTAGAGTACGTAATATGTATAATTGTAATCGCTCGCTTATTTGCTATGAACCACGCGGAGAAAATGTACTAACCTTGTATATAGATTTTCATTTGGTTTTCCAACATATTTCAATTTTCTCTACTCACCGTTTGCCATACTCAGTCTTCATACCTCTCATGTATACATTGTATCATACTCGTGTAAAAATGGTCGGTATTGGTGCGATGATGATGATGATGATGACTATAGGTGGGGAAATATTAAAGCAGATACATTTAGTATTTAACCTTAATGGAAATGCCATAATTTTGTGCTTCTGATTCAATTATAGAGTTTATCTTTTTGTCGACGATTTCTTTTACCGATTTTTTCGTGTCTGATATTGAATATAAAATGACAACGATGGAAGATATTTTCAATTAAATTAGAAATGCGTTGCAATTTTTTTACGTAAAAATATAAAGCGGGGGTTTCTACCCCCATATAAAAGTTTAAAAAAATCAATTCAATTTATATTTAAAATAAAAATAAAAACTTTTATTTTATGTTATTGTTGTAACCAAACCATAAGCTCTAAAGAGTTTATATTTTTTTTGTCGAAAAAACGAGAGAGAAAGCGGGATGATGATATGCGTTTTCGACATGATACATATAAATAAGAAAGAAATTATCAAAAAAACGAATTGAAAATTTATTTCTGACATGGCAGTCAGGCAAATATTTGTCATCCTGCCTTTAGAAATTTCTGAGTTGAAAAAATTTATTAACTTTTCGTTTATAAAAAACTAAATTTTAAATTAATAAATTCATGTTTCAGAACTAAATAATTCGCGAAACTCCTTCGCATGTATAAAGAAAATGATTTTGCTCTAACGTGTTAAAATAAACAAAATCTCTTACAGGGTATTTGAAGGGCACTACTCAATTAACACCCTGGTTACATTTTTTAATTGCATCCTCATCCTGTGAATCAGATAGCATCAATTAGAACCCGATAGCGCGGTGCCTATTTATTCAAATTTTATTTATAGATTTACAGGGTGATCCATAAGTGTAAGATCAAGCAAAGCAGGGTATTAAGGGAGGTAATTTGCAACCAAAATAGCCAAAGAACGTGTTAGCGAATTGTTGGTGGTTCAAAAATTAATCCACTTTTTGTATTTTTTGGTGTGTATTCCCACCGCAAACAATTAATTTTTAAAAACAAGTTCTTTTGTTAAAGTTTCTTCTTTAATACGATCTTGAAAAGTATACCTTTGCAACAAAATCATTTTATAAACTTAAAAAACAATGATACACAAAGTTTAACCAAATCTCGAATGGTAAAATAACACCAATATCAGAAAAAAATTGATTAAAATACCAAAAAACTAAGGATAAGAATTTTTGTAAGCAAATCCACTAACCTGATTAACTGTCAAAAATAATGCAAATCAGCCGAATTAGATGCGGAACGTTACCAAGACAACGCAGCAAAATGTTAAATAGCAGTTAGCCGAATTCAAAAGGAAAACGATGTCCTGTCAGAAGACAAACTAGAAGAACGCGGTGAATCAGCTCAAAGCTTATTACTAAAAGTGCATCGCGATAAAGACCAATCAATTACAAACCGAACTCGAGTGGCTAATGATGGGAAAAAACCCACCAAATTCATCAAAAATTACAAATGGAACTTGATGATTTAACAGAAATCACTATACTCAAAGAAAAAGTGAACAAATCCTTGCACGCCAGTCAAAAATTAATTGAAGAGACGGCCATCCAAATAAAGTTTTTGAGAAAATGTTCGAAAAATCAGAACGAGTCCAATATGAAATTTACCGTCTACAATCCCCTCCCCCCCTTCTGAAACAGCGGCGGATCTAACTCGTTTAGAAGCTACTTCCGGTGCACAGATGTTCACCAAATTTCGCAAGTAACTCCCAATTAATGGAAAAATGTAAAGTATGAAGTTTCATTCCGAATCGTCATTTCGTCATCTAACCTAATTTTGTTTGAAATTTAATTTACAATCTTGCTGTTTTAGCCGTTTTTTTATTTTTTGTTACGTAGTAAAATATAATATCATGAAAATTTTTGACTTCCAGATTTCCGCAGATTTGCCATACGCTATATCGCTGAAGTAAAATAAGTAGCTTTAAATAATCTTTGTGTAAGTGTGGTGCTGTGCAGACTTAACGTCTGTAGTATCTCTATAGCCCAAACGGATTGATTGATCACGGTAAAACTTGATACTTAAGCTTTTTCCATAAATTGGGAGATTCTGATTTTCGACCAGAACCGCCCCACCGGAAGTGGCAGATTCCGCACGAACTTTTTCGTTTTTTGTGGCCAAAATTTAAAAAAAAAATCATTTATGAGAAAAACTTACTATGTAGTAAAAGTTTTTAAATTAATTTCGCAACAATACCGGACCAGGTGACTGTTCATGATGTGCAAAACAAACGACTTTCCTACCGCAAATGTACAATATATAAATCTCGAATACACCCCCACTTGATTTCTAAAAGCGAAAAATTTAACCTTCCATAGTTTTGGTAAAAACCCTTTACAATCTTTATTTGTGCTTAAATTTAATTTAGAATATAAAGTTGTTAATCGTTTTTTCCGTAAATTCTATTTTTTAAATATTAGGATGATGCATAATTATTACGGTTTTTCCTCAACTTTTTTTTTAAATTGCTAAAACAACACCATTTTTATAAAAAAATCCTCTATTTTTAGTTAATGAAGATGCATATCAAAAATCATAACCATGTTCGCCATGTGCTCTACCACTTCGAGAAAGGTTGGAATGCAGCACATACATTTCGCGATTTTAACGAACTTTTAGGTGAAATAACAATCACTAAGAACCAAGTAGAAAGATAGTTCAAGAAATTCAAATCGGACGATACAAACCTCGAATATAAAAAAAAGGTTGATGGTTAAATTTCAACGACCGGACACTTGGCAACCGTGGAAGAGGATAAAAGCTTTACTCGGCGTTTGGTGGCCCAATTAGAGTACCGGTTCGATAAATAATCAGCCAACACCCATACGTCACCGAAACGCAAGGTCTCCTGAAAACATCGCTGCTTTGCTTGAGAGTGTACGGGAAAAGCCGAGGAAATCAATTTTTCGGCGTTCATAAGAAATTGGCCTCTATGAACAATTATTTTTTGAATTTTAGACTTATTCATGGCAAATGTGTAAGAATCTCAACAATCAGTTTCGAACGGATGAGATTATTGATTTGAAAAAGTCAGTCTTCTCATCAGGTCGCGACGACTGATGTTGTATATTTATTTTGGAATATTGTCTTTATATATAGAACAATACCATGTAATTGTACTACTAGCGAATTACTGCGTAGCGTACGAAATTCGATTTTTTCACATTCTCCATTTATATTCTATTCTCACAACGTCGTATTTACGATTTTTATATTTTACTTTAGGTTTACGATAGTAAATGGTGTTTGTGATTGTTTCGTATATTGGTCTATTTTCAGCACTCTCGAATTACAAAGACCGAGATTGTGGTATTTAACGCCTTTAGACTTCTTCCTTTGGGGGCTATCTTCAATCGCAGGTTCATGTGAATAAAGCTCAAACAATTGATACCCTCAAAGTCAGCAAAAACAAACGCCATCCAGCAAATTCAATCAGATTTATGCGAAAAATTCATCGAAAATTGAAACTCCCGAATACGTGCCATAAGCAAAACGACGTCATATTCCATACTTAATGTCATAAAATATTCTTTTAAAATCACACACAACTTGTTTTATTTACATTTAAAAATCGAGCGTCCTTATTGAAAGACCCTTTATCTGTTCATAGACTATAGAGAAGTTTCCGACAAATTAAAACCGAAAAAAAACTTTACAACAGCCCAAAAAGTGTAAATCTACACTTTCAAAAAAAAATTTTTGTGTTTTGTAAAACGAAATAAACTGTTAAAAAATTAGTTTACAATGGCAAGTTAATTTAGCCGCAACCATGAGCTCTAATCGTTTAATATGTTTTCTAGAACCCAACATATTTATGCGGTGGGGCAGTCATACATTTTTTATACTTTCAAAAATTTGCTATAGTAAAAAGTGTAGTGGCAGTTCGATGGTCAATGACAAGGTATCCTGGAGATGTTTTCTTATTTTTTTCAGGATCTGCAAAGTGATGAAGGTATTGCATTGTAGGTATTTTTATTAATTATGTAGCTTTGATTGTTTGATTTGCGATAACCTATGCATGTCCAAACTGTTCTCATCCTCAAACAAGAGACCAATTTCATGTACTGTTTGATTACAATAATTTCAACGAAAGAAGTTTCAGAAACATTAAAGATGCAGTTATATTTTCTGGGGCTACATACACAAATTGCTTTCAATGGTTTGAAAATCCAAGTATTTTAGATTTTATTACAAACAATGGCTTTGCAATTTTTGATGTTCAACCAATTGATTGTACCAAGTACTACAACATCAAAATAGATGATATTGAACCGGAATTTCAGTTCGGGTCAAAACACTTTTCACTAAGAAGAATTGTACACTTTCTACGACCAGCAAAATCGTCTTATCCGGGGCATTACATTTTGTATATAAAGAGAAGTAACCAAACTTGGGAAATATACGATGATCTTCTAAGCATTAAATCAAACACCAGAATAAATTTTGTCTGTCTTATTTATATTGAAAATCAGATTATTGATTAGTTGATTTCATTGCAATCTCAATATTTATAAAGTATATTAATTATAACATCAGAAATTCAATAGTTCAAATAATTTACAGTAATTGACTGTTAATTTAAAGAAATTTTTATTGAAAATTCGAAAAAACTTTGACAGCCCCACCACATAAATACGTTGGCTTACAGAAACCATAAAGAAAAATTCAAATAACATAAGGTCATACAACGTTAAGCGTAGACATATCTGCGATGCTTTGTCATTGACCATCGAACCGTCACTACACTTTTTACTATAGAAAAATTTTAAAAGAGTAAAACATCTATGACTGCCCCACCGCATAAATATGTTGGCTTCCAGAAAACATTAAGAATTTTCTAAATAACATAATTTCATATACCGTTAAGCGTAGACTCCTCTACGATACCTTGTCATTAACTATCAGGATATTTATGTAAGTATATACACTTTTAAACTTTTGTAAGGTTTTTTGTCAATTTGCCAGAAACTTCACGCTACCGTTCATAGGCGTTTTTTCTCATAAATTCTTCATGTGTTAAAAGGTCTATAAAAAGAAAAAGCTCTTATGGAAGCTGCAACTTTCACAACATCTGAGCTGTAGAGAGACTATAAACCCTAAGTTTGCACGGAATCGCACGCAGCCATACAGCCGACAAAGGGCGATTTTTGTAAACTATATTTAAAATAAAAACAATCAGCAAAAAATCTCAAGGCCAAAAATTTTCAAGATTGCTATGTACGTTATTTTACTACAAAAAGAATATAAAGTGTACTTAACTTTCTAAAGACCTGGTAGTATTATGCTATTTGCTGAAACAGGTGTTCTGTTCTCGTCCGGACAAATTTGACTTAGAATATTGAAAGAGAGTAGAAAACCACTTAAAATAAATTCGGCTTCAATCAAATTCTTATTGATTTCAAATTAAGTCTATAAGTAGTAAGTAGTAAGACTTGCTGGGTTCATATTCCACCAAAGGCAGGATGCACCGGGGAATTTTTAGAATCGGTTATTGTAATAAACGAAACTATAACCACCTGTTGGTTTGAAGGTCGATATGGAGCTTGTAACGTATGGGTGGTATGATGTAATTGTGTGAGTAGGTTAATCGGACGAAAAAGAATTATTCATTAAAGGGCGTTTAAAGGATAATCAATACTTCTTTAAAAAAAATAATAAAAAAATTATTAGTTGTTAATAATAATATGTAATTTCGAATTTTACCTAGTTTAAGTAAAACTGGTATAAGATGTATGTATTTACATAAACCTCAATATAAAATATACGTATATAGGTACCTATGGCGCGTATTATGCGCATGACACAAAATGGCTTCTTCTTTTTGAACGTCACATTACATTAGCAGTCTTCCATATTGTTTTGATACATAGAAGTTAAAAAATTGTGCTTTGATTGTGGAATTCTTCATACACGATAGAGATTATTTAGAATCAAATATTAGTAAATTTTCAAAATACACTTCATATTAGAGTCATCAAGCCGAAAATGATAAGTTCCCAATTTACAATTAATCCTTTTGACAATTAACAAGCTTATTTTTTTTTGTAGGTATTATAAAACGCACATTCAGCATGTGTGTATGTGTGATGTTGTACGCATTTATTACACATTACAACAAAGATTTAATGTATATAGATGTGCCGAAATATAGCTATATTACGTGTTCTAGTTATTTTGAAAGAACCGTGGCTTCCATATTGAGCAGCTGTCCAAATATAGTAAAATCTAGTAAGGCTTGGTTGTGAAGTATTTTATTAAGTTTTGGTAGTTAGTTTTGTGCTAATGTGTGCAGGCTCGTGAAATTGCTTATTAAGATAATATTACTTCCTCTTACAAAAAAAGGATGTATGTATATTAAAGTATTCATTAAAAGATTTTTTCAATGTGTCGCTCGAGTTAGAAAGACAAATGTTATAGGTGAATATGTGAACCTACCTGTTTGTGCGCGGAACAAACCATACCTAAAAGTTGTATTTTAATTAGGGTGATATTTGAAAAATGCATTTTTTGCACCCAAAATCTAAAAATGTGATCCAATTTTCGTCTAAAAGTAAATTTTTAAATAAACTTTCTGTTTACTCTATACACCAAGTTAATCGAAAAGTCGAACTGTCGATTTAGTCTTAACAATATTTATCAGTGTATAACAATTATATTTGCCGAACTAGAGATTAGGGGACTCGAAACACAATAATTAGAAATAGAGTTTTATTTAAAGTTATACAAATTGCAAAGAGAATAAAAGAAGGAGAATCTGTATAGCGGGACATGGAGGTTCGTCGGTATACCTCGGATGTTACTATGCGATATCTAAAATTCTCGGCCAACATACTTTGTTAAACTAACAGTTCAAATATATCATATTAAAAAAACGATTAAAAAATTAGATTAAATTTTCAAGAAGACTTGGGGCCTAACTATTAAATTCTACGTTCATTTTCGAAGACAATCGTTTTACTGTAGTAGACAAGAAAGGAAAAAGAAAAATGCATGATTTTTTTACTATAATTTTCTCTTTTGTTTTGTTGTTAGGCTCCTGAATTCTTCTTCAAGCATACTTTTTCAAAATACTAAATAAAAATACACTTGAATCTCGATTATCCGGAATCCGATTATAAGTGAACCTCGATTATCCGGGATTTTCCGGGATTTTTTAGTCTCTTGGTTAATGTGAATTTCATCTGATTAACCGGGTTTTTTTTAGTTCTATTAAAAATAATTCGATTAACCGGGATTTCTGATTATCCGGGAAGTCCCACTCATCCCGGATAATCGAGGTTCAAGTGTATAATACTAAACATAATTAGCTATGTCCATATGATTGCAGTAAAATTTTAATTTATATCAAAGTAAAAGTTTAGCATGAACTTCCGTTATTCGTTCTTTGACTGCATTCTGTAACGCACATCTTTCTTTACATATTAAGAATTTTAAAAAAAATGTCTTTATTGTAATCAAAGCAGCCGACCAATCAGAAATCCCATAGATTCCGTTGTAGTATATTTTTACTTTAGTGTGGTTATGTGAAATTGTGCACGTCCAATATAATTTAGATCTACTCCAGAATTAATCGGAGTCGATGGTATGACGACAATAACAACGGTAGATATGTAAATAATTTCTTGAGCTTGTTTGTTTTATTCTTTACTCAAAAATATATCAAAGTTTCTAAATAAAATAATTTAAGCTAGATGTATCCTAATGAGAACCAAATTATTTATGCATTCTTCACATCGGACAGAATCAATAATAGAAGACTTCAGTTTGAGAGAAATGTTGTTGTAGTGATTACTGGAAATCCTACCTTTCAATAATGAAATCACTTGGCCATAGCAACCCGTTATTAATCCCTAATTTCGGAAAAGGTTATACTGAAGATACTGATCAACACCAATATTCCCCTAGTCGCATCACTTCTAGTGATGTGACTACTCATCTTCTTGGTTACTAGATCATTAAATCAAAACTTACAAAATAATTGTTCAATAAAGTCGTTCTGGCTGTTTTTTAAATCTTAGTTGCTACTTTATAAATATTTCCTATCGACTGCTATCAGTTCAAATGACAATTTCTATGTCTATCACTTGAAATTTTGGCGTGACAAATAAATAAATAAAAAAATCAAACTACTGCAGCCAACTAAGATTTAAAAAAATCATTGAGAGTTTTTCACAAAATTATTGAGTAAATTTTGATTTTAAAATCTAGTAACCAGGAAGATCCATAGTCACGTCGCATGAAGTGATACATCTAAGGGAATTGAGTTGCAAGTTTCATGATTATGCCTACACCACTTATCGCTCTTAAAAATTCATTTCAAATTTCGAAAATTCTGCCGGTGATTTTTGTTTTTTTTTACTTTTCATGAAATCAGTTAAACTGGATGTACGGAACATACCGGTCAAGAAAAAGTGGGATTTCACCAACACAAAATTGTTAAAACAATTACTTTTGGAACAACGGGTTTCCACAATATGTCACGATCCACGATAAATCTGGGTCTCCTTAGGTACTAGTCAATCAATTTTCACAAATTTTGTATCATAAACGGTTAGACACGACCTTTCTAGAAACGATTCTGGGCAACTCTGAAGTAGAATTAAATTGTTTTTGGCATGAACAATTTCTCACAACCGCACACTAAAGTGAACACATGCTTCAATGTTTAAATGAATCTACGAGTACATATTATTTGGAAAAATACAACATTCCCAAATTTTACTGTTAGACGCCCCGAATTACGCAAAATGCACACTAAAAATGCATCCTACAAATTGCACAGTTGAATTTGAAATGTCTGAATAATGAGATTATGAGTTGAAATAATTAGATTGCACACATTTTATATTGCATTTTATATTCACATATTTTCATTGAAATTTTAGAAGTTGAGGCACAATTAAAACATTTGACAATCAATTGTTATATAGAAATTGTGAACGATAGTATCATTAGCTATGAAAAGAACATTTTCTCAACGATTTAAACAGACAAATTAACAAGAGAAGCTTTGCTAAAACACCATAGTCGTTAAACTAATGGATTTATAAAAAATCGAAAAAAATTGGATTTACGAAAATCTAATCCAATTTTTAGTACTAAAGATTTGTACTAAAATATCAAAAGTGATATTTCAAAAAATACTATAAAATCGTATTTATGACGATTTTTATAGTTTGAAATATCACTTTTCATATTTTTAGTAAAAACCTTTAGTACTAAAAATTGATTAGATTTTCGAAAATCCATTTTTTTTTTGGATTTATATGAATCCATTATCATGTTTATAAAATACATAGGAAACCATACATTTTTTACTTGCAAACTTTGAAACCAAACACTAAATCCGAAAATGGTTGTTGATTTGGAAAATTATAAATCTAAAACTAAATCATCTCCACTTTTACCAATGCAAAACGGTTATTATTATAATTAAAGTAAAGCACGTAGGCTCACAATTTCGAAGTGTAAAAATGGTATACCGGGTGACTATTTGTCAATCTATGAAAAAATTAAGAAAGCGGGACACAAAACAGCCCCTCTAACTATTGTAATTTTTACATTGTTAATTACTGTTATTTTTATGTCCGAAACCATTCTTCACCTTCGCTTTGTGGCCAAAGTTTTATTATGTTGAGGATCTTATGTGCTGACTGACGTCACCCTATACTTATACATGTTGCTTACTGATTTGATAAGAGGTTCAACATCTATAGACTATGTTGTATCAGAATAGTTGATGGTTGGAGTTTGGAGAGAACATTGTTTGTTAGATACTCGGGATTCGGTTATTCTGCCATTTCTCAGTAACAGAGGTTATATTTAAACCTTCTAAACCAATACGTAAAAGATAGATTCGATTTTTTTTTAACTAGAACAAGGATAGTTAATACACCTCAAGAATTGGGCTGCTGGAAATTATCCCTTGTTATTCTAAATTTCGAAAGTGAAAAACAGGTGCTGACAAAAATCATCAAATACAATCCACAAATCACCCACCATACAAGCTTAATAAAAACTCATTTACGAAAGTTATACGTCTGGTTACTTCTAATCCTTAGGTGTTAAAAAGCATTTTTAATCGTTACACACTCTTGATTTGATTGACTCTTGATTTCGTTCTGCGGCCACATACAATATTTTCAGATTTTGGCTAATATCTCGAAAACTTCCAATAGTAATCAATACTTCCGGTTGTTTTTCTAATAGCTTAGGTCATACTGAAACCTACATGGAAAATTCTAATGCATAAATTTTTCCCAAATTTTTCATGTAGTCTCAGTCATACTGCAAGCTATTAGAAAAACAACCGAAAGTATTGGTTATTAGTAAGAGTTTCTGAGATATTGGCCTAAAAGAGAAAATAACTTATATGGCAGCAGAAAGTCATAAAATTACATTGAAAATTCTAATCAATAAATTTTGCCCGAATTATCCCAAGCAAATTTTACAATTATTAATTAAGGGATATCCATAGTTCTCCAGTTTAAAATCCATTTAAATCGTGTAGAAAAATCATTATGAAAATAATTGGTTATGTAATGGCCAAGTTTAGTCTAGCATGAACAGATCCTAGAATTTAGTCCAAAACTCACTTTAAAATCCCAGAAAATACTACTATTCAAATTTCATCGTAATTCATTAAGAAATGGCGGAAATATGGAATATTCGTCAATTTCAAGTGTTCATCGGTCTATCGGTACTTTGGAGGATAAACAGACAAACCACCTTATTGGCAAAAACCATTGTAAAAAATAATTTCATTTGTGGAATTCCAATTCTCCGACGCCTCATTACCATGCCTCTTATGCGGCTTGTTGCACGAAAGATGAAACAAATTGTTCTTTGCAGACCATAAGTTTCAACCCCTTGATATTATACTGACAACTTCATCGATATGAAGATCTTTAGAGGAAAACCAATAAGAGAGCAAGAATCAGCTATAGTCAGGTGATAAATCAGGATGAAAAATAATAGCTGGCAAATTTCTCTTACGGTGGTTTACAGAAGTAGATGCGTTCGATATTGATTTGTGACCATCGATTTATTGTCGGTTAGCCTAATTAACCTTAACCGCGTCTGAAGCTATTTGTTAGACGTATTACTGCCTCCAGAATAATGGCCCGAAAAACGTATCTAAAAGGATTTTTCGATTTCCGAAATATTAACAATAACATGAGAGTATCAAAGACTTGAATGCTTATCCCTCTACTACAAAAACGTACGGGGACTAAGAACTAAATCTCGTGATGTTTTCTCAGCAATTCAAAGACATCCATTTGAAATTTTTACACTCACCGATTTGAATATTGATTTCAACAGTAATGAGTTTTTTACCTCAAATGTTTTTATTTTATGTTGCTATATTCGCTCTCTAAGTCAGATGTTTGAGCTGATGACAAGATGAAAATTTTGTCATGGATGATTTCAGTCTCTTAATCTCTAATAATTGCGTTCAAACAACCTTGACTTTCATTCAAATCGGACATTTGTAATTACAGACCGATCGTAAAATTTTCGTGTATTTCCTAAGCTGTTTGACAGTATCATGGATCGTGTTTGATTCGCTGTACTTTTATTGCAAACCAAACCATTGTTTTCTGACAATTAGCTGACAATCTTCTCAAATTACGATCCACGACCACAAATCTTACTGAATTCACTTCGCAAACATTAAGTACCGTGGAGGTCGAGGCTGATATTATTTACACCGATTTTAGTAAAGCCTTCGAACGAATTTCTCAAGAAATTATTTTGTTTAATCTTAGGGCTCTCGAACCGGACAAGTGGTGCAGTGGTTAAAGCTTCGGCACTTGGACCGGGAGGTACTGGGTTCGAATCCCATCAGGGGCTAGATGCAAATCGAATTTTCATCATCGATTACAATCGGTGATGTTAATAAACACAACTAAGACCCTCTGATGGAGTGCAGAATTCTACGCCGACCCACGTTCCATGTCAATGTACAGGTTGACATGGAGCTTGCAATGTGCAGGTGGTATACTGTAATTGTGTGAGTAGGTGAATGGGTTAATGATGTGGCGTGAATGCGTGGTATCACAATGGGCCAAAAATGGCCTAAGTGTCAACCACTGAAACCTAACCTAGGGCTCTTGGCTTCCCACTCCAAATTCTCTGTTGGGTGGGCTGTCATCTAAACGACCGTATATATCATGTGCTGTTCAGGTCATCAGTATCAGCTCATTTCTCATCAACGTCTGTAGTGTCCCAAGGCAGCCATTTATGGGGCTGATTTTTTCTGTCTATCATGTTTGATTAAAAATTCATCGATATCTATATACGTAGACGATATACAATCCAACCTCAACAACTTCTCCACATGGTGCGCAGAAAACAACCTTGAGTGGAATTATATTATGTTCAAATGCCAAACAACGTACACAGTTTCTTTCTCGTGAGTATTATCTTAACAACGATACCGGGACCATAGCCAGTTCTATACATGATTTCGTGTCATTTGTGACAGCGAGATGAATTTCAGACATCATATCAGTTGTATTATTCGATGATCCTTATGTTACAAGGACTCTTTATTCAACCTTCATTCGACCCTTGCTCAAGTATGCTAGTCAGGTGTGGTCACCGTATCTGAGGTTCACATTTTTCTTTTATAAAACTATAATCTAGAGATGTCAACCGGTATCTTTCAAATAGCCCCACAAAATATAGGCCAACTAACGTCCTCTTTGTAAATTATTCGCCAATCAAATCTGTTTCTCAATAAACCGATTGCTTGAATGGCTTTATGACATGTAGCGCCGTCCTATTGAAACCACAAGTCGTTAATATTCATATCTACAAAGATTGGCCATTTTCAAATATTGCCTATAAACTTTCTCTCACTATAGCAATATTTTCAGTTGAACGACCGACACGAGCATGTGCTGTTGTCGGTATGTTTAATACTGAACCAGTGGACTCAAATGTTTGCACTAAATTTTTAAGATTTGAATAACGGAACTTTTAAAATAGCTACTTTATACTCTTTTGAAAAAAACAAGTTCTTATTGGAAATCCCTTACTATCCGGTAAACTTCGACCGACGAAGCAAAAATCAAAGAGACGGCGGGTTTTAGTGCATTTCAACAAACTTTAAATGTTCGAAAGTTGTTTCTCCATGAGCTTGTTCCATTGTTCCACTCATTAGAAACTTTGCTAGAAATTAGTTGTTGCAACTTTGGAGGTTGTAGTTACATTGAAGCAAGAGCTGGTAAGAACACGTGGTTGGTTGCATAGATTAGTTTAAATGCTATGGATCGTGCGTAAATCTAGATCTGGCCACATTTAGCGGAAGGTAACTCTTCCTCAAGCTGTAAGACATCTAGAAAAAGCTGTACTCAAAAATTTTGACCAAATTTTCATTTACTAATTTTCAATCACTTGCAATTGTTTAAGCTAGCTGAAAAAGTCAGACGTCAATTACTTTTGGTATCTTCAAAATTATAATAATCTTATATATTAATACGCTTAATTTTTAGTTTGTGCTCCCTTTTTAACTTATTTCCCGTGCGCGTATCTTAATGAAACATATATCAGGTGAAAGGTATTTTTTCATATATGTGTATACAGAACAAAACAGAGAACATAAAATGATTTTACATACATACATTCATTTTGGTGTTAATAGTTGTGAGTATAAAAATACAATTTTGTCATGCTCATGACACTCTATCTTCATGACAAAATTTCGCGAGCGAAAATCAACCGTAATACTTACACAAACATAATGTCTATGAAAAGTTTGGAATAATCATTTCCGTCCGATTTCAGGCAAAAGTCATGGGATCTCTTAATTTATGAGAAAAGGTTAAATGGGAAGTTTCGTCCCGATACGCGGTTAATTTGTGTCCCAGTATATTTCGTAACCGGATAATTTATTAAGCTCTTAATTTCATGCTTGAACTAGCGTGACGTGTATCTGCTTTTTGTGTGGTGGTAAATCGACTATATAATCTACATAAGTACATTAGTTTTGGTTATGTTGTTAATACGAGATTTGCTTTGGAAAACGTCAAAATTATTCATATACAAATGAAAATAATACACAAATACAGCGGTTCTTTTGTACATTTCTTATTAAATATTTAGATTAAAGTTGTGCGCCTCGGCAATTGTGTGCTTTTCCCCTTTGAGATTTTAATATTTAGAAATGGCGCATTAATGAGGTCCGAAGCGCGCTCGAATTTGAAACCCTGTCAGCAAAGGTCTTTTACGTTGACACTCCCGGCGGGTGTGGCAAGACATTTGTATGGCAATCACTCATTGTATTTGCCAAGGGGCCTGGCTTGGAGTCCATTTGCTCTGCCTTCACTGGAATCGCCACGAGCTTGATGGAAGTTGGGCGTATGCTACATAACATTTTCAAACTGCCGGTTTCAATGGATGATTCATCAGTTTCATCAATGAAGCCAAACTCCTCCCACGCTGCCAAGTTGAAAACCGCGCGACTCATCATGATAGACGTGCTCAAAATCATAGACAGACTCCTACGAGAATTGTACAGAGGAAAGCCGGAAGAGGGTGTTCCATTCGCTGGAAAAATCATCCTCATGTGTGGTGACTTCCGACAGTGCTTGCCAGTAATACCAAAGGCGGGACGCGCACGAACTTGCGAATCGACCATCAAGTTTAACCCGCTTTGGAAACTGGTAAACAAGTTTACACTCACCAAGAACATGCGCATCGATAAAGGTAAGGACGAGTATGCGCAATGATTGCTTTCTGTTGGAAACGGCAATGCTCGAACCGAATCGATCACATTTCCGGCGCGCTTTTACAGTTCTCAAAGTGTGATCGATTTCGTGTATGTTGACATCAACACAACACAAGTCGAGGGAACCATCGAGGAGCGCGCCATTATCGCACCCAAATGATGATAGTGCGCTAATCAATCAGCAGGTTGCAGCATTTTTGCAGGAGTTGCAAAAATGAACCGCTACAGTCTGAAATGTGAGGTGCTGACTGGCTTCACAAAAGGCGAGCGCGTTCTCATTCCACGCATTAAGCCCTCACCCTCGGAAGGCACCCTCTAATTTAAAATGTCTCACCTCCAATTTCCAGTCCAGCTCGGGTTCGTCATAGCCATCAATAAGAGTCAGGGTGAAAGCTTGAAGAAGGTAGGAGTGTACTTGCCGGCCCCCGTATTTACACACGGTCAGCTGTATGTGGCCTTTTCACGATGCCTCTCATTTGACGGACTCAAGGTATTTATCGTTGAGACAAGCGATCAATCAGCTGATCGGAACCGGCGCATCACAACAAAGAATGTTGTTTTTGTAGAGATTCTACGCATGTAAATTGTAATGTAAATTCATATTTTATTATCGTTTTGTACATTTCTTATTAAATATTTAATAGCGTATACGAATTTACTTTATCTATATACATAAAACAAAGTCGGGTTAGTTACACCATTTATAACTGAAGAACGGCTGGACCGATTTTTATGATTTTTGTTTTGTTGGATTTGTCTCCGTTCCGAATAGCATAATAACTATTAAAACATTGGAAAAATTCACCAAAAAAAAGTTATCAAGAAAATTCATTTTCTCATATATTTAGTACATTTTGTTTTTTTTTTATTTTGTTCGTCTCAATACAGTGGTGGTTTAGGAAAAAAGAAAAGTCGGAAAAACTCAAAAGGGAAGCCCCAAAAATCTAATAAAAAAAACCTTTTTTTATATGAATTTTGTAAATGTAGTTTCTATGTGACGAGTGGTGCAGTGGTTAAAGCTTCGGCACTTGGACTGCAAGGTACTGGATACGAATCCGACTGGAGGCTGCGTTGCGTGCACATTTACTATTTTATTTTTTATCCAATTTTTTTTTTATTTCATTTACTTATCTATATATATAAAACAATTTGGAGTATTCATTTAATTTATTTAATCTTAATAAAAAACTCAATTTTATTAAGCTAGTAACTTTAAAAAACATTTATTGATTTTGAGGCGGTACGAAGTTCATCGGGTCAGCTAGTTTTTGATAAAAGTGCATCAAATTTACATCTTAAAAAATCTTCTTAATCATTTCTTAAATTCAATAAAATGTGATCACGTGACTGATTATTCAGTCACCGGTCAGCTAGTAATTATAAATTGACAAATAAATTAAATTAAAGTTTAAAAAGTAAAGAAACTCGGTACATCCACCTAATTTAAAATTGTTAATCAGTAAATTATCTTTTTCATTTTCGGTGTCGCCACCTCAATTGAAACATAAGAACGAATTAATAGTTTTAATTTTGCTTTTATACGCCTGAATGTTGGCTGGTGTAAAACTAGTGGTGAATTTAATGTAGGGTGCACATTAAATATATGTGAAATAATGATGTTCGGGCAATAAATTATATTGTTAAAATTGGTAGATGATAAGTATTATCGTATTATTGACGTAACATATGGTATAACTTTTAGAGCAACATTAATTCGGTAAAAATAAAATCGGTTTAACCAATATTATTTGACTGCATTATCGACGTTTGGTAAATTAATTCTTATTTCTCATTTCCAAACACAAATACATTTTAATATTTTAAAAAGTCCAAACGAATTTAACTGATTAATTGATTGAAGCGGTTTATCACGTTCATTGTTTATGATTAATTAACACAATCATGTTATTTTTTATTTTAAAATTGCAGATTGGAGTTTATATCTGGGAGGATAGATAGATACTGCTTTTTTTCTAACGTATACCACAGATGCTGTGCATTTAATTTAATTGTGATTTGGTCACAGATATATATACAGAAGTGCCATTGAGTAGACCAAATAAAAATTACCAACCGTCATTTCCTACCTTTTATTTTTGGTCTCCGAACTGAAACTATTTTAATAAAATTTAGCCACTGAATGATCACACTGCTAGATTTATTTGCTAATTATAAACAACAAAAAATGACATTTGTTGTTATTGTAAAGGGATTTTTATTCGAATCCAGGGTGAGTTTGCCAAACAAAATAATGTAAATATATGTTTTGTGCACTTTAATTGTATATACATACATAATATATTGTAAATCAATGAATAATATATGTTTATATAATTATAAATGACAATTTCTTGGTTTCTTATAAGTTTAAACTAGGTGTTGAATATTTGTAGGTTAAGTGTGTTAATTTTGGTTTTAATGTTTTTTGTGTTGTTTATTAATTTTAGAAATTAAATGCTCTGTACTAAAATATTGCCTCAATTTGCGGCCATTAACCAGGTATAAATAATTTTTTAGTGACATCCCACAACAAACAGACTAGTAATAGTAGTAATAACTAAAAGCCATGATTTGTCGGCGAATACGACACCGAATCATAATACAAATTTACCAGTTGAATTGAAACACCAGCATACACCGCCTGTATCCGAAATTTCCTCAATGGGTAACTATACACCTGATTCGACAACCAATTCGTTCCATAGTCTGTATCACTAAGGACAATGTGAAATACATGTAAATCATATAAATGAGTCACCGGCCAGTATTGCAAGTAGTGATATAGCATCACAGATTTCAGTTGAAAATGCTCGTCCGCCGAGTGTCGCGTCCCATGCACAACAGGTTCATCAACAGTATTCGGATTGTCACATGCATCAGCAACAACAACAGCAAATGCATATGGCGATTCAGCAGCAGCAACAACAACAATATTAATAATTAATCAAAATAATTAATTAATATTAATAATTAAAGAAAGAAGAATTAATATTAATAATTAATCAAAATCAGTTGATGATAAATTTTTAATTTTAGAAATTAACAACCGATTGAATTCGTGCTCTGTAATCGTGGTGCACTCTTTGATAACATGCTGGATATTGTAACCCCAATACAATTTATCAGCGGGCAGAATTCGGCGCGTGGCAGTCAAGAAGGCATGTCGACATGACAAAATAGGAACATGTGGATATCACTGCCCACAATGCCTCAGTAAATATTGTGAATTTCCAACAGAATGTTTATCTTGTGGCTCGACATTGGTTTCTGCACACATTTAGCCAGCTCATATCACCATTTATTCCCTGTTGCCACGTTCAAAAAAGTTCCGCTCGATATTGCGGAAAGCAATGCAATTTATGTTACGAGTGCCAGAAACCTTGCGTGCGGAAATGAAACAAACCGACTACGCATTCAGAGGAATGCAACGAATTCAGTGGAATGCTACGAATTCAGTGGAATGCAACGAATTCGATGACAATTTAATTTGAAAAGAATACGACTTTGGCTCAATTTAGTTTGTCGAGTATTAAATTTGATTTGATGTTGAACAATTAAATATTTTCCGGAATTAATACACCAGGTTTGTATTTCGATAATAAATGTGATTCCGGGTACTAAATTTTTTCTTTTTTCCAGGATCAGTTACTTTCGAACAGGAAAAACAGAATTTACAACACCAATTGATATGTCGTACCATTTTACAAAACGACAATTGTATTTCAATTTAACTACGATTGCTCCAACACCCGACAACAACAATTTGAATGCCACATTTGTTATAGCACACGTGCAACATGTTTTTTGTCGCTTTTTGTTACTAAAGTGTTTTTTGTAATGTTTTATCCCATTTAGTGCCCGTGCACACCAGTTGCATCGAAGTAATTTTAGGAAATTTAAGGATTTGTGCTCCATTCAATATCGAAACAACAATCTCAGTAAGGAATTAATATAAATAATTAATCAAATTCTGTCGATGATAAATTTTTAATTTCAGAAATTGGAAACCTATGGAATTTGTTGTTCTGTAATCGTGGTGCATTCGATGATAGCATGCTGAGTATTGTAACCCCAAGAAGACATGTCGACATGACGAGTCTCTTCGGGGTAAAATGCACGCGCATACAGCGTTCGAACTTTCCAACCAACTAAAACTCCTATGTCCCTCCCGCTATGGGAACAATCAATATTTAATCCTGAAAATAAAGAAAAGTCTATTGAATGCAGTGAATCGTTTGTCATTCCAACGGGTTTGTGAAAAACACATTTTCAAATGCGATGATTGCGGAAAAATCTTTTTATCCAACTCAAGCCTGCGAGTCCATAAACATATTCATAATCCAAATATAACGTGTGTTTGCCAAAGTTCAAGCAAAATGTTTATGGATTGGTTAGACGATGATGGTGGTTCGGAATCGAACGCAGATCATGTTAAGCCTGACATCTAAGAATTATGTATGTATATACAAATAAATGGAAAAACAGTATGTAGATAAATTGAAATCGGTTTTATTAGACCACTTTTTTTCCAGGATGTTACATTTGTTATTAAAGTTGTACACCCCCACACATGTGTGCAATGTATCATGAATAAACATATCAACCGATTTTTTATCAGTTGTATCGAAAGGTTTCTGGCATGCGTAACATGAATTGCATTTCTTTCCGCAATATCGAGCGGAACATCTTTGAACGTGGCAACAGGGAATAAATGGGGATATGAGCAGGCTCTCAGAGTTTCTACAAACGCTGTGGTAACTTACCGCCCTCCGCTAGCTCATTATGATCGAGTAATGATTATGCATTATGTTGATCACGGCCCACGAGAAGAAATATATTGAAAATCTTTTTCAAATCATCTCTGGGATTAGGATGATGTAAATTTTGTTGATTTTATTGTAGAAATTTACAGTTGTAACGCACGCGGCTGAAGGTTATATTTTCTGTTCAAATGCTACAAAAGTGTTGCTTGAACATAATATTTTTAGACGGATAAATTTTCTTTCTTCATCAAGGGAGCCCTTAATAGTTGCAATCCTAGGTTTACCAGAATGCAGCAATTCATGAACGGGAAGGAAAGGTTTATAACTTATCTCCATGGAACATGGCTTAAACGATATCGAAGGGATTATATAAAAGGTTCCTCAAATAAAATACTGATGTGATTAAAACTAACTATCGAACAATTGCTTCCTGATTAACAGAGTACTGAAATATGACGCGGTGTACGTGAAATCGAATCCAACACATTTTAGGTCATTTCCAATTGTCTGTGCGATACATTTAACCTCTCTACAATCTTTGGAAATGTTAAATGATGATCCTCTTCGGATAAGGCCTCCACTTGATCGTCATCAACCTCATTTGGTCGACCTGAAAGTTACTGATCTTTGAGGGAAAATTTTTCGAATTCTCTTAATGGTATCAAAAGAGTGAAATATACCATAAATGTTCGCCTTGCACTCCATTTTAAAACTGGCACAAAACTAACAGTTACAAAAAAAATAAGCATAACTTGCTTGGAGCCTATCTGAAATGTTAATCAATAAAAAAAATGTCAAAAATAATTAACACTGTCAGAAGTTTAAAAAAATGACAAAGCTATCTATGTTTGAAACAAAAGAATGCTTTCCTGCTAAGCTGGGCCTTGATCATATATTATAAAGTATATATATATATATATATATATATATATATATACGCTACTAAAAAAATTTGACTATACCCTTATTCCGTGGTTCCACACTTTGATTCTTTGGTCGTGATTCTTTCCTCGTTCCCTTCCCCTTCGCATACAAACAAATTTTTTGGAGGGGAAATTTTTGATTCTTTTTTCAGCAATTTTTTTTTGATTCAACTGATTTTCACACAATAACAAAAATAAATTTTTCAAGGACACCTTGTTTATTTGTCGTTTTTGGGTTAATTTTAGTTTAATTTGCACTTCGAGTGCAAAAAATATATTTTTTCATCAAGAAAGCAGTTTTCGCAGCAAATAATAAACATGTTTTACAATACGAATAAATCAAAAAACATAATTTAACGCACATACATAAAAAAAGAACGCGCAAAGAAATCAAATGTGAACGGCTATTGATTTTTTGAAATCATTGAATCACGACGAAAGAATTAAAGTCTGGCGAGGCTCATTGAATGTAAAAAAAGTTCAGTGCACAATTTTTTTCGCCACTGTATTCTACCCTTTTCCATAAGGATAAAAAAAACGGTCGACATTTTTCCATAGAAAAATCGGGTTATGTCTCTTCTGTATTATATATTCTGTGCCTTGATGTTCTAACATCATCCCTTTTCGATAATTTATCGAAGTTTATTTCTCGTTTCTCTAGAATATAATTTGTCTCTGTTTCACTTTTTATATCATTTGCCAAGCCTGCTAGATTGCAACAATTGTGATGTTCATGTTTCTACTGTGTTTCCACCACCAAATAATTTATTTTGGATTCTAGAACGAAAATAAGTGAAAAAGAGATTGTTCATGTAGGTTGTGACAGCAACAGAAAATAAATAATTGATAAACGAAACAGAAGTCCAGTTAATTCTAGCAGAAAGAGACGTAGACTTCGATAAAATATCGAAAAATGGTGATGTTAGATCATCCCAGCCTTGGTGACATGTTATAACATCACATTTTCAAGAATTGATCGATGTTTATGTCTAGCTTCTTTAGAATAAAATCGGACGACGGACACTTTCAATTTTTATAACCTTTTCCAACCTGCCGGTTGAAAAAATGTTCATTTTCAATATAGGAAAAAGAGACATAACATTCGATAATGTATTGAAAAAGTAATGTTATAACATGCCACCCCTGAATAATCCATGAGGTTTAACAAGACCAAGAAGTTTCCTGCATATTATACTAATAATGGGGCAGGCCTTAATTCGTCGATGGAAGGTGACAAACATACTCGATAAAATTACAAATAAACCTGCGGTCCAATTTTGGTCGAAAAACGGGAATAAAATTTATGAGTTTTACCTTTGTTTCACATACGTACTAGACGTAAATATTGAATTTTTCGCTGTTTGTATCAAACAATTATATCATTTAATGTTTTAGGTCTAGTAGGTAAGTAAAACAACTGTAATTCTCATAACTTTTATTCCCATTTTTTGACCAAAATACGGCCCCGGTCTCTTGTAAGAATGATGATATAATTTTAGGAATGTTAATATTTCTGAGGTGTGATGATCGCCTCAGGGTCAAAATCATCACGCTTCATGCATATTTTCCAAATATGTATTAATAAAATCTAATCAAAACATCTCAATTTCGAAATTTTAAATACAATGTGTGATTGCTAGTTCTCATCATCTGAGAGACATTGTTTAATATAGAGCTGGTGCGAAATTAACCGGATTACTGCGTAACTAAAGCCATTCCCAGCTAGGTTTTTTTTTAAATCTGTGCGAGCGTTCTGTATTTTCGACCAAAATTAAAATCCTGTTTTATACATTTGTGAGACATCAACTTAAATATGTGGTATCCTAATTTTGTTGAGAATTAAAATAATAGAGCTCAGTTCTCGAAATAGTAGAAGTGTTTGTATCCTAATTCATTATAGTAAAAAAAATAGTTTTACTCATAGTTGGCTGCTTTATCAGTAGTAAATTAAAAAATATTCTGGATATATTAAATGGAGATATATTCCTATTAAATTCTGTATTTGCAGTATGAGAGATGCACTTACGAAAACCGGCATCGCATCGTCAGGCGATTCAGGTAAACCCGGGTAATCGCAACAGACGTTAACAAGGATTTTACCAAAATCTAGTTTGGGAAATGCGATTGGTGGATACAGAGTCGTTCGTAAAGTTTCATCGAATGACCCCCGAGTTCAATAACAGCAGTCCAACGGCTTTCTCTAACTATACGGTAATTATTTTAAACGTTATTTTATATATTCCATATATTTTAATACATATATTAATTATTTTTTCAGATACCTTGCGAGTGGTGACAGCATGGTATCCATCGGGCGACACGCGTTTCGAATAGGCAAAAGCACAACATCCGTTATAATCAAAAAAACATGCGAAAGATTATGGCAGGTTTTAAAAGGAGATGTATTTCCTAAGCCTAGCGTCATAATTTGGCAAGAAATAAGTTGCCAATTTCAGCGGAAATGGAACGTTCCACATTGTTTGGGAGCGATGGATGGAAAACCCGTCATAATATAAGTAACTATATTTAAACAAAAATTTTACAATCATTTTTCATTCATACAACATATTTTCATTTGTAGGCATTTCCATATTCTGGTTCGATAAACCGCAACTACAAACACAGCCACAGTGTTGTGCTTTTTGTAATTGCGGATGGAAATTATAAATTTATAATCGCCGATATTGGAGCACCAAGTCACACTTGCGATTGTAATATTATTCGGCGGAGTACTTTCTGCAGAGCTGTGATAAGCGGTGGTACACAGCTGAATGCTCCATCAGCGGAAAATCTGGAGGACGGTAACGATTATCCATTCGGGTTTGTTGGAGATGAGGCATTCCCGCTTCTTACAAATTTAATGCGCCTTTACCCGTCGTAACACATCGGTACTACCTCCTGAAAAAACAGCGATCAATTACCAGTTATCTCGAGCTAGGATGGTGGTGGAGAACGCATTTGGAATATTGGCCAGTAGGTGACGTATCTATCGACGGCCGATTATAGCTGGTTAAGCAACAGTTCTACGAAGAATAAAGGCTACTATTGTTCTACACAATTGATTGCGGGATAAAAAAATAAAAGAATGCGTTAATCGTAGTGGATGTTGGCGGAGCATTTTTCCCAGGAAGATGGCACAATGAAGAGAGCGCCAGAGCGGAGGATTACAAAGAGTGCGTCTAGGTTCGAATAACGCTAGCCGAATTGCAGTAGAAATTAGAGACCAATTTAGTAAACAGTTTAATGAAGTTAACGTTTTAGACTGGCAATATTCCACTATTCATTAAAAAAGATAAATACATATTTGCTGTCTTACTTTGAGAAATTTACAACAACAATCCCATATATATAATTCCAAATTGGAATTATTTTAGACAAACTTTTCTGCTGGTATAGAATTATTCTATTCTACCTGTAGTTTTAATGTTCACCACCAGGGCAATTGTATTGAATACTTTTATTTTTAAATGTTGGCAATAAAAATATAAAAGTGATTTTTGTTATTTTGACATTGCATTTTTCTAAACAACACGAGAAATTAGTTACGATTTGTAATAATATTCAATAATGTTCTAGCACATTACTATTTAATTGAATGTATTTAGTTGCATTTTTACGTAGTTTTCAAATTCAAAATGTAATTGTTACCAACTAATAAAATTAAATTAAAAAATATCTTTGGTTGTTACTTTGAGCTCAAATTAATTCTATTCCAGAATGGTTTTAACTTTTGCCAAATGTCGTCTTACTTTGGCAAAAGTTAAAACTATTCTGGAATAGAATTAATTTGTGCTCAAAGTAACAACCAAAGATATTTTTTAATTTAATATTATTAGTTGGTAACAATTACATTTTGAATTTGAAAAAACCTAAAAATGCAACTAAATACATTCAATTAAATAGTAATGTGCTAGAACATTATTGAATATTATTACAAATCGTAACTAATTGCTCGTGTTGTTTAGAAAAATGCGATGTCAAAATAACAAAAATCACTTTTATATTTTTATTGCCAACATTTAACCCTCGTCAGGCGGCATAGGTACAATTGTACCTTTTCTGTTTTTAAATACTAATAAGTCTTCTTGTAGAAGCCGAAGAGAGTTAAAGATTTGTGAGATCTCTACATTTTAATAATGTGGAAATTCCAAATATTATGTATTTACAAAAATTATGACTACAGTGACGATTTTCATATAAAATATATGAAAGTACAATTGTACGTCAACCGCGTTTTAGCGTAGTAAAATTATGCCGCCGGACGAGGGTTAAAAATAAAAGTATTCAATACAATTGCCCTGGTGGTGAACATTAAAACTACAGGTAGAATAGAATAATTCTATACCAGCAGAAACGTTTGTCTAAAATAATTCCAATTTGGAATTATATATATGGGATTGTTGTTGTAAATTTCTCAAAGTAAGACAGCAAAAGTAAGACTATTAAATTTCATATTGTATGTTTTGTAATAATAATAAAAATAAGAAAGTAAATTTCGAATTCAAAATTATCTTTTTTGTTTGATCACATTTAGAAAAATTAACTAAATTTGGAATTCAAAAAGATGAAAATAAAATACAAATATTTACATAAATAAATCAAACAAAAAAAAATATTTTATTTATTCAATTTATTATTTTCCGCTTCCTTTTTCGCTTCATCGATGCTTTTGTTTATGCTGAAGAGCACCGATATTTGTTGTGCATATGGTAGTTTCAAGAATTCTGGGTTCACAGACGATGCATACACCATTAATAAACTGTTTTCCTTCTTTTGATTATTTTCGCTCGGTTCGTTTGTATGTTTTTCTATTAATGCCCTATGAGTCTCCATGGTTTTCAATACAGAGTGCAAAATAGGTTCAAACGGATTTTCATCAGTACGTTTTCGTTTCTGTGAAGTCCCCGCTGTAGAAATACGTAGAGACGGCGTTCGGAGGGATTCTGCATCTAAGGAGCTATCATTGAATGTTTCCGTTGCTGTGTCATCCAACAAGCTCTGAATTGGACTATCCTGTTTTTCTAATTTAATAATGGGTTCGGTTGACCTAAAATAAAAATAACAATTTTGTATTTAAAATTATGATTTTTTTGAAATAGAAAGTGCTTTTCAGTCTCTGGGTCGTCTTTCATAAAGCTCAAGTTCCTTTCCAACCAGCTGTCTTTTGAGGAAAACAGTCCCGAACTTCCTCTTTTTTTTAAATTAACATATCGTGCTCGTAGCAACTTCCACCTTTTTTTGCACTCGTCAACGCTCAATCCAGTGGATTCAGAAATTTTACTCCATAACATTCTTTTCAAGGTTACATTTTTGTAATCCTTGTGAGATAATTTGTACAGTATTTCTCGGCCCGGTTTTCTTATTTCTTCTAATAGTTTTCCATCTGATTCTTTTGTGGTGGCCATTCTAAAAAAATACAACATTAATTATAATAAAGTTTAGAAATTTATGTAAAAAAAATTCTTCCCAATTGTTTGTAATCATTTATGGATTTATAATAAAGTACTCACCTTTTTCAGATATATTTTATCTATTTTAATTAATTACATACAGATTGTTTTCGTTAAATTTGGAGAACGAGTACCCTTTACAACACAATTAAAACTGAAATGTCATACCGAAGAACGCATTACAAAACACAACAAAAATGAGCAAAAAATGTAGAATAGTCTACAAAATGTTGCGAGATTTTTTGCTCAAAGATTTCATTTTTTCAACTTTTTGGGATTAAGGGGGCGTGAATTTATGTTTATACCCAAGTATAACAAGCCGAAACTCAAAATTGAGCTATCGTATTTGCCTTCGAAATATTACAAAAAAGTCTAAGAATTGTTACTTTAGTAGTGGTGCGTATATGTATACTGTGTTGTTACTACTGCATACTGTGTTACCGCAATTTTACTTTCGTAGTAATGTGTATAGCATGTATGTACATGGTTTGTTTTTATTTTTCATTTTCACGACATGAGTTTGGTAATTTTATAAAATTTTGTTAAAAAAAATTAAAGATGTGCGTTAATTTAAATAAAATTACATCAAAATATATTTTATATCTATTCAAATATTGTTTTCATAAATTAATTAATTTCTAGTTCAGTTTTAAGTTTTTAGGTAGAAAACAAATGCGAAAATAATAAACTTGATGTGCAATAATCATAGTACCTATTTGGAAAATTATTTAAACTTTTAATATTACAATCAAAGAATAATTTCAAATTGTGTCATAATAAAAAATAATTAAAAAATTAACTAAAATATAATTTAGATTCGTATATAATATGTATATATGTATGTATATTTTTATACCGCAAATTTAATAAAATAAAAATATTCATTTTAAACCTAAATTTTTATTTTGCTCTCACATTTGGATGCCGCCATCTTTTTCTTCTAACATTTTCAAATATAGCATTTTACATTCATGCACAACCTCGCTCCCGCCATTTTGTTTTTTGTCTTTTCTGTTCACACATACATGTATACAATTCCCCTTTATTGAGTTTCGTTCAGTTTCGAATAATCGCGACACGTTTCATACGTTTTATTTTAATAAATTGCAACTCAAACTTAGAAAAATACTAGACTAAGTTTAGTACTTAGTACGAATATCGCCAGGAAAATTGAAAGTAAAATTACTTGGGATATAAAGCAAACTCGAATTTTATTACTACTGATAATTACGCCAACTATGATTAACAATTGTCTTTTACTATGATAAATTAGAATACAACAACTGCTTATTTGAAAACGCATTTAATATTTTTTAATTTCCCAAGTATTTTTACTTTCAATTTTTCTGGCGATATTTTTACTTAAGTACTAGACTTAGTCTAGTATTTTTCTAAGTTTGAGTTGCAATTTATTAAAATAAAACGTATGAAGCGTGTCGCGAAAATCCGAAACTGGACGAAACTCATTATAAACATTTTATTGCATGTGTATACGTATTGAGAAATATTTTGCGGGAACAATTGTGCTTGTGTTTGTTTAAACGGCAATTTCAAATTTTGGTTGTAAAATTAAATGTTTTTAAAGAAATATTTTTGTTTTTGTAATATAAAATGATTTATTAAATTCATTATTTTAATTCATTATTGATTACTTTGGACATACATATATATACATTTCGATTAAATTATTCAGTTTTTTAATTTCTAATATTTACACTAGATTTTTTTTAAAATAATTTTCCTTCTTTGTCTTTTATATAATAAAAATAATTTGTGGATATTAAATCGGTTTCGATAGAGTTCGTAAATTTTTCTATAGTATCTAAAATGTTGAAAATAATATTGTAATTATTAAATTTAACACGGAATAACGTGAACCATACCTCACATTATCTTTATTGACCGTTAAACGTAAACTTGCAGCTAAGCTCTTCGGTGAACAGCTCTGTAAAGTTTGCCCTAATGCACTTTTTTAGTTCGTGGCCATCTTGTTTCATAAATAATGATTTCTAAATATAAAACAGGAAAACAAAATATAATAGATTGTACCAAATTATCTCGAATGAATCTTTACATTACCAATTGTTTTACAGTCTCCCTACCTTCAATTAAATTAATATCAAAGTTGACAAATGTATCCGCATCGTTAAAAGTTACTATAAACTTAGCGTTCTCACAATAAACTAAATAACGCCATTTGTATACGCATATGTATATAATACGTATACGCTACAAACACTATCATTATAATGTGAAGTTTAACTTTCGTTAATTTTGGATGAAAGCGAAGGAAAATACTGTGCTCAATTTTTACTTTCGTTTTGTTATACTTGGGTTACGACAAAATACAGCACAAAACGTAGTTTTCTTCATGCGTCATACCAAACAAGCGTTTTCAACACATAAATATTAATTTAATTGGTCTGACTACCGGTTCCACAAAACAAAATCGCTATTGTTTAACAGTAACGACCAGTGACGGTTATTCACTCGATGGCCTACTACGATTCAAATTGTTGACATGACGACAGAACCGGCTGCTACCAATTTAATATCAGGGTGGAAATAAAATTTTGGAGTACCGAAAAAAAAATTTGAAGTGTTCTCGACAGACAGCTTCAGTCCCAGATATTTAAGAAATTGAATCAAACATTAGGATTTAAAAATTTAAGAACGACAACATTCCATCCATGAGCTAATGGAATAATTGAGAGATGGCTTAAGGCTGCAATAAAGTATCGGCAGATAAATGATTGGCTGAAACTTTTGCCAAACATTTTATTGGTATCAAGGGTGTCATTCAAAGTCTACCGCCGAGCTCGACGAATTCCAATTTTACAGCTCAACATAATTATAACTTGTTTGTTCAAAGAGAGTTGAGGGTTTGTATACACATGTGTTCACCAGAGGCGCCAGCGTACGTACGCCATTGCAAAGTTCATATAATGGACCATTTAAAGTAACGTACCGAAAGGATAACTTTTTCTTGGTAGACCATTTTGTTTTTGTGTTTAATACGTTTTAAATTAAATTAAACAATTGATTTTAATATCAATAATGAACATTGGCGCTGGCTTGCGGAACGTATTTGTGGGGCAATTTTAATTTATGAAGAAAAATTAAATGTTCGCAAATGAATACTCCGATCCACCAAAATTGTTATAGCGCAGATTCACAAATGAAGAATCATGCACCTTGCAAGCTAAAAAGTGCAAAAAAGGCAACATGAATGATCAATCATTAGGCAGTATTTTTGAACATATTTGGACTAAATGAGCGTATATCCTCACAATGGGATAGGGGTTCACAAAATTACCCGTATTTATATGGTTTTACTATGTGACGGTGCCTGAAATTGGGATGGTCTCTGAAATTTGTAAAAAAAAAATTCAAGATATTTGCATGTTGTGATTGGCGATTATATTTTTGAAACTTTTGTTATTGTTTACAGTAGTTTTTTAATAGATTAGGTACCTTCGAAAGTGAAACCTGTGTGTTAATATTAGTATTAATAATTAAGGTGTCGAGCTGCACCAGAAAGATCATAACATAATTTAAATTTGCTAGAAACAGCCAATAAGTAATTAATACAAACTAGCTGACCCGGCGAACTTCGTACCGCCTCAAAATCAATAAATGTTTTTTAAAGTTATTAGCTTAATAAAATTGAGTTTTTTATTAAGATTAAATAAATTAAATGAATACTCCAAATTAATCAAATTCAATGAAATTACAAAAATCAAAATGAAATATATTTTAATTAATGTTTTAATAGTTATTATGCTATTCGGAACGGAGTCAAATCCAACAAAACAAAGATCATAAAAATCGGTCCAGCCGTTCTTCAGTTATAAATGGTGTAACTAACCCGACTTTGTTTTATATATATAGATAAGTAGATGAAATAAAAAAAAAAAATTTGTAGTACCTTGCGGTCCAAACGCCGAAGCTTTAACCACTGCACCACTCGTCACATAGTAACTACTCCTACAAAATTCATATAAAAAAAGGTTTTTTTATTAGATTTTATTGGCTTCCCTTTTGAGTTTTTCCGACTTTTCTTTTTTCCTAAACCACCACTGTATTGAGACGAACAAAATAAAAAAAAAACAAAATGTACTAAATATATGAGAAAATGAATTTTCTTGATAATTTTTTTTTTGGGTAAATTTTTCCAATGTTTTAATAATTAAGGTGTCGAGCTGCACCAGAAAGATCATAACATAATTTAAATTTGCTAGAAACAGCCAATAACCCGCTAAACAAGGTGAACCGTTTACGAACCATAAACGAAGACTACACTTCATACAATAGTACGTAAACGAATCAATTTTGCAGCTCAAAAACGAACCGTTTACGGTGTTCCTATCCTAAGATAATTAGACTTTTTTACGAAGTACTCGTTCGCATAATGTTCACTTTTACTGATACGCAAACGTAACACTTTTGCGAATCACAAACGCAACACTTTTGCATATGATTTCAAATAATTTTATCGAAATTTAAAAGAATGTTGTAAATACAAACGCAAAATTAAATTTATAATTTATATTATTTTATTTTCATAATTACTATTTTTCATACTTATTTTATAATACAATTAAAAATCCATAATTGTGATATGTCGTCCTCATAACAAATCTGTTGATGTTTCGATATTTCCTTCTTGACTATTCGGCCTGGATTATAGTTTATTTTCGGCACATACTTTAATAAATTTTCTAATTTATAATATTTTCATCTTGTATTGATGCTTTTATCTTGAACAATAAAAATATAAATTAAATTCCATAAATATAAAATACTAAAAAAATGTATAAAACACTTAACTGAAAAGTTAATAACATAAAACACAATATATGGCGTCTTCGCTCGAGCCACGAACATTAATGATTTAGCTTAGCGAATCGTTGTATGTAAATGTATCCCTATAAAATGGAAGAAACAAAAAAAAAAATGGTTCGTAAATAGTTCGTATAAGTACCGTATTTTGCGAATTCGATTTTTTGTTTAGAGGGAAGTAATTAATACAAACTAGCTGACCCGGCGAACTTCGTACCGCCTCAAAATCAATAAATGTTTTTTAAAGTTATTAGCTTAATAAAATTGAGTTTTTTATTAAGATTAAATAAATTAAATGAATACTCCAAATTAATCAAATTCAATGAAATTACAAAAATCAAAATGAAATATATTTTAATTAATGTTTTAATAGTTATTATGCTATTCGGAACGGAGTCAAATCCAACAAAACAAAGATCATAAAAATCGGTCCAGCCGTTCTTCAGTTATAAATGGTGTAACTAACCCGACTTTGTTTTATATATATAGATAAGTAGATGAAATAAAAAAAAAATTGGATAAAAAATAAAATGGTAAATGTGCATGCAGCCTCCAGTCGGATTCGTATCCAGTACCTTGCAGTCCAAGCGCCAAAGCTTTAACCACTGCACCACTCGTCACATAGAAACTACACCTACAAAATTCATATAAAAAAGGTTTTTTTTATTAGATTTTTGGGGCTTCCCTTTTGAGTTTTTCCGACCTTTCTTTTTTCCTAAACCACCAGTGTATTGAGACGAACAAAATAAAAAAAACAAAATGTACTAAATATATGAGAAAATGAATTTTCTTGATAACTTTTTTTTTGGTGAATTTTTCCAATGTTTTAATAGCTATTATGCTATTCGGAACGGAGTCAAATCCAACAAAACAAAGATTATAAAAATCGGTCCAGCCGTTCTTCAGTTATAAATGGTGTAACTAACCCGACTTTGTTTTATATATATAGATAAGTAGATAAAATAAAAAAAAAATTGGATAAAAAATAAAATGGTAAATGTGCATGCAGCCTCCAGTCGGATTCGTATCCAGTACCTTGCGGTCCACGCGCCGAAGCTTTAACCACTTTTTTTTTTTTTTTTTTTTCAATCATATAATTCTTTATTAATGCTATTAGTTTACAATTTTAAGGTTGAGAAAAGAATATTACAAAAAAACACAAAATCGTTATTACATTAAGCTTACTACTGTCCTGGTAAGGATCTCAAGTAATTTCATCATTTAACTAAACTAAGAAATTTTCTATTCTATAAGAGCTCCAATCTCATTTAATTAATTTTCGTTGGCTTGAAAAGTAGCTATTAAAACATTGCCATTATCCCTTTTGATTAATTTGCCTACTTAAAACTAAACTATACTAAAACAATTATTCTACTAAGAAAGGAAGTGAAATTTTCCGTTTCCATTTTTCTAGTAGTTCCTGCGTTAACTACCTTGCAACCACCAATATTTCTCTTTTTGTAGAATGAATTTGTGATGATCCATTTTAACAAATTCCGTGCTGGATCTAAAATGGCTTGGGTTATAATTTTGGAACTTCACGCTATCGAACCATTTTTCGTTTGGTTGTCTTCGTATGTAATATATGATGGGCAATTGCTGATTGTCTTGGATATATCCTATTTGGTCTAAATAAATGAAAGCTTCAGGTCCTGGTACATTATTACTTGCACAGCTACTTTCCATGAATAGAAGCTTTAACCACTGCACCACTCGTCACATAGAAACTACACCTACAAAATTCATATAAAAAAAGGTTTTTTTTATTAGATTTTTGGGGCTTCCCTTTTGAGTTTTTCCGACCTTTCTTTTTTCCTAAACCACCACTGTATTGAGACGAACAAAATAAAAAAAAAACAAAATGTACTAAATATATGAGAAAATGAATTTTCTTGATAACTTTTTTTTTTGGTAAATTTTTCCAATGTTTTAATAGCTATTATGCTATTCGGAACGGAGTCAAATCCAACAAAACAAAGATCATAAAAATCGGTCCAGCCGTTCTTCAGTTATAAATGGTGTAACTAACCCGACTTTGTTTTATATATATAGATAAGTAGATGAAATAAAAAAAAATTGGATAAAAAATAAAATGGTAAATGTGCATGCAGCCTCCAGTCGGATTCGTATCCAGTACCTTGCGGTCCAAACGCCGACGCTTTAACCACTGCACCACTCGTCACATAGAAACTACACCTACAAAATTCATATAAAAAAAGGTTTTTTTATTAGATTTTTGGGGCTTCCCTTTTGAGTTTTTCCGACCTTTCTTTTTTCCTAAACCACCACTGTATTGAGACGAACAAAATAAAAAAAACAAAATGTACTAAATATATGAGAAAATGAATTTTCTTGATAACTTTTTTTTTGGTGAATTTTTCCAATGTTTTAATAGCTATTATGCTATTCGGAACGGAGTCAAATCCAACAAAACAAAGATCATAAAAATCGGTCCAGCCGTTCTTCAGTTATAAATGGTGTAACTAACCCGACTTTGTTTTATATATATAGATAAGTAGATAAAATAAAAAAAAAATTGGATAAAAAATAAAATGGTAAATGTGCATGCAGCCTCCAGTCGGATTCGTATCCAGTACCTTGCGGTCCACGCGCCGAAGCTTTAACCACTGCACCACTCGTCACATAGAAACTACACCTACAAAATTCATATAAAAAAAGGTTTTTTTTATTAGATTTTTGGGGCTTCCCTTTTGAGTTTTTCCGACCTTTCTTTTTTCCTAAACCACCACTGTATTGAGACGAACAAAATAAAAAAAAAACAAAATGTACTAAATATATGAGAAAATGAATTTTCTTGATAACTTTTTTTTTTGGTAAATTTTTCCAATGTTTTAATAGCTATTATGCTATTCGGAACGGAGTCAAATCCAACAAAACAAAGATCATAAAAATCGGTCCAGCCGTTCTTCAGTTATAAATGGTGTAACTAACCCGACTTTGTTTTATAACTATATATAGATATGTTTCAGATCGGCTTGGAATTATTAGTTTATTGTCTAAATATTTTAATTAATCGTATCATTAAATGATGGTTTACGTGGTTATAATCATCCCCATTTAGAATAACTAACCTCCGATTTCCGGAAATTCACTTCGTGTTGGGAATATTATTTCAATAAACTTGTATATTATTGTAGGGCGTTTGAGTTGTTGTTGTTTCCCTAATGGAATTTGACTGCCGTTTGGGGTTGATGCGATGATGGTCCCGCCCCAGTATTCAAAAGAATGAATATTTTTACTGTTCCAGATTCTTGGTTAGCCTTGTTTTCACATTTGATCATGAAAAAATATATTTACTATATAATCGTTATATTTACCAGCTTGTTTGCAATGGTATCATTAATTTATAATAGTTTAACTATGAGTGTTTTTTTATATTCATTCCATATATTCTGGACGTTCCGAACATGACATTTTATGTTTTTTTATTCATTCCATTCCTTTTATTCCTTTTCTTTGCTATTTTTTTATTTATTCTAGACGTTCTGGACGTATTCTTTTCGTACTAAATGAAAAGGTAGAACGAAAAGAATATTTTTAGTATTAGCCTACATATTATGTGTTTTGTGGCTATAGTAAAGAAAATGGGGGTACAAAAAAATTCGTTCGGATTGTTTTGTTTGCTTATAGGTAAAAAATAAAAAATAAATCTGCTTGTGGTAAAAAATAAAATAAAATAAATTAAAAATGGAGAATAATAATCATAGCAATGAAAATATATAACATATGTAAAAATATAAAACAACTAAAAAACGATACTGTCAAAAATGTATTCCATTCCTTCCAAATCGTTTTTTTATTACATTCTGTTTGGAATATTTTAAAGTCACGTGATTAGTATTCTATTCTTTCTATTCCTTCTTTGGAATGAATAAAAAAAAACACTCTATATGAACAATCGAAAACTCATTCGAGATGCAGGAGCTAATAATAAGCTCGAAGGTAAACTATTACAACTCGATGTTTGGTGTTGGGAACTTCAAATATTAATTTCAATAATTTATTTTGTTACTAAGCGTCGTCTCGTGTGAATTGGAACTAAAAGAAGACCAATACAATTATTAACCATTAAACCTTTATTCTTTCTCATAGTATATTAGAATTGTACTAGCCGACCTGTGACTGAAAAATCAGTCACGTGATTACATTTTATTGAATTTTTGCTTAAGAAATGATTAAGAAGATTTTTTAAGATGTAAATTAGATGTACTTTTATCAAAAATAAAGTAAATTCGTATACGCTATTAAATATTTAATAAGAAATGTACAAAAGGATAATAAAATATTAATTTACATTACAACTTACATGCGTAGAATCTCTACAAAAACAACATTCTTTGTTGTGATACGCCCATCCCGATCAGCTTGTCTCAACCATAAACACCTTGAGTCCGTCAAATGAGCGGCATCGTGAAAAAGCCACATACAGCTGACCGTGTGTAAATATACGGGGACCGGCAAGTACACCCCTAACTTCTTCAAACTTTGGTTCTGACTCTTGTTGATGGTTTGGTTATGGCGAACGCAAGCTGGACCGGAAACTGGAGGTGAGACATTTTAAATGAGAAGGTGCCTCCCGAAGGTGAGAGCTTAATGCGTGGGGTGAGAACGCGCTCGTCTTTTGAGAAGCCAGTCAGCACCTCACATTTCAGACTGTAGCGGTTTATTTTTGCGACTCGCATGCGTGTTCCAATGATAAGACCCTTGCTAGTGTTTAGATTCCTCATCAAAAGAACGATCGCGTTTACCTTTAGCGGGATGGCAATGCGCGGAAGTCCGGACCCTTCAATCTTGATGAGAAACTCGACATGTAGGCGGAGTTTCTCATTCATGTCGTCACTCTCAACTTTATCAACACTAAGTTTGACTTCTTATCCACCGGGAGGAGGTCAAGCACCTGTTGATTGATTAGCGCGTAATCATCATTCTTGGGTGTAAGGATGGCGCGCTCCTCGATGGTTCTCTCGGCTAGTGTTGTTTTGATGTCACCATACACGAAATCGATCACACTTTGAGAACTGGAACGGCGTGCCGGAAGTGTGATCGATTCGGTTCGAGCATTGCCGTTTCCAACAGAAAGTAAGTATTGCGCAAACTCGTCCTCATCTTCATCGATGCGCATGTTTTTGGTGAGTGTAAACTTGTTTACCAATTTCCAAAGCAGGTTCAAATTGATGGTCAATTCGCAAGTTTGCGCGCGTCCCGCCTTTGGTACTACAGGCAAGCACTGTCGGAAGTAACCACACATGAGGATGATTTTTCCAGCTAATGAAACACCTTCTTCCGGCTTTCCACTGTACAAATCTGGTAGGAGTCTGTCTAAGATTGTGAGCGCTGCCCCTGGCATGATGCTGGCCTCGTCTATCATGATGAGTCGCACGCTTTTCAACTTGGCAGCGTGGGGGAGTTTGGCTTCATTGATGAAACTGATGACTCATCCATTGTAACGGGCAGTTTGAAAATGTTATGTAGCGTATGCTCACCTTCCATCAAGCTTGCGGCGATTCCAGTGAAGGCGGAGCAAGTGGACTCCAAGTCACGCCCCTTGACAAATGTAATGAGTGATTGCAGTACAAATGTCTTGCCACACCCACCGGGAGCATCAACGTAAAAGACCTTTGCTGACAGGGTTTCCGATTCGAGCGCGCTTCGGACCTCATTAATGACGCGCTTCTGGTCTTCATTTGCACTTGCATACATGTTGTCGAAACGCGCCATTTCTAAATATTAAAATCTCAAAAGGGAAAAGCACACAATTGCCGTAGCGCGCAACTTTAATCTAAATATTTAATAAGAAATGTACAAAAGAACCGCTGTATTTTTGTATAATTTTCATTTGTATATGAATATTTTTGACGTTTTCCAAAACAAATCTCGTATTAACAACATAACCAAAACTAATGTACTTATGTAGATTATATAGTCGATTTACCACCACACAAAAAACAGATACACGTCACGCTAGTTCAAGCATGAAATTAAAAGCTGAATAAATTATCCGGTTACGAAATATACTGGGACACAAATCAACCGCATATCGGGACGAAACTTCCCACTTCATCTTTTTGCATAAATTAAGAGTCATCCCCATGACTTTTGTCTGAAATCGGACGGAAATGATTATTCCAAACTTTCCATAGATATTATGTTTGTGTAAGTACTAAGGTTGATTTTCACTCGCAAAATTTTGTCATGACGATAGAGTGCCATGACAAAATTGTATTTTTACACTCACACCTCTTAACACCAAAATGTCAAAATGTGTGTATGTCTGTAAAATCATTTTATATACGTTCTATGTTTTGTTCTGTATTGTCACGGTGTAATGACGGTTCAATACAAACATATTTTGTCATGACATTCTGGCGTCGTGATTAATATATAAGATGTACAGTATAGGGAAAATGTTTCTTTGCTTTTACACTTATTTCCCGTGCACGTTCCTTAATAAAATATATGCACATATATGAAACATATATGATACTGCACATATATGAAAAAATACCGTTCACCTGATATATGTTTCATTAAGATGTGCGCACGGGAAATAGGTTAAAAAGGGAGCACAAACTAAAAATTAAGCGTATTAATATATAAGATTGTCTTGCGCCGTACGATCGCTAGGTCACTACAACCAGGTCGTTCAGTTCTAAAACAAAACAAAAACCCTATTCTTCCTCTCGTTATATGTAAACAGGCTGTAAGAATAGACCGGGCGTTATCCCAATCCATCAATCATATTTAAATGTTGTGATTGGCGATATGACAATACACATGCAAGTGTATTTAGCCAGATTGACCTAATTATTTTATCAATTTAAAAAATCATCGGAACCGTAAGTGCCGAGTCTGGAATTGAGTTTCTCGACTTGCGATGGTGTCTAGCATTTATAAAATAAATTCAAGACAATTTGCATGTTTTGATTGGTGATATGGCCCTACACATGGAAGTCTTTGGCCAAATTGACTTCAAAATCTTTCTTTATTCTTTAATCTAAGTCGTGATTAACAATATGAAAATATACATTATACATAGCGTTTTTCAGAAATATATTTAAACTTTCCATTTCATAATGATCTTGTTTTTTCTGATTTTGATATACTTTAATGTTTTGTAATGCTATAACTGGATTTTCCTTTATATATTCAAGAATTTGAGGATAAAGAGAATTTTCTTTTATCCCCTGTCCTCTTCAACGCCTGATTCATTTTGAGTTACCCAGGAAGCACCATGTGGAGGTATGAATCTCGGATTTCACCGCCCCTGATACGGTCCGGACGTACCTCCTGTACTTTTTGACTGATTTTATAAATACACATTTTTTTAATTCTGATTTCAAATTAAATAATGACGTAAGAGTTCTACATAAAAAGTTAAAAAAGCTAAAACATGAATCTAAAAATTCAATTATGTTACATACCAGATAAATAAAGGAATAAATCATGATTTAATAATTATTTCAATAAAACTAATTTAATTTAATTATTTAATACTTTGAGAAAATAAGCACACAGGGATTTAATTTCTTAAATGTTCCAAAAGAAAATGGCAACAAATAATCGTTTTGATACAATTTATTATTTCGCTTGACATAGGCAATGCACTGGCCTGGGATGCGATCGCTGTTAAGCATCTGAAAATGAATTATTCCCTTTAAATTAAAATTATCTTCAGATACTTGTATGTGCTGGCTTTCCCGAATTGGAATATTATAAAGGGTTTTCCAATAAGAGGTTTCATTTTGATATTAAAAAAAAAACGAGTATTTTTTAAGAGAAAAATCAATGAATGTTTATTTCATTGTATAGAGGAAGGTATGCCATTAACATTTGAAAACAATATCAGCCAAATGGCTGCTATGGCACTATATCCTTTTCAGCACTATATCCTTTTCATGAAATTTTTCATGACCAATTCGCACATTTGCGGCTGTCCATCTTTAAGGTTTTGGATCGATTGTGGAGCATTGGCATAGACCTTATCTTTCACGTGGCCCCAAAGAAAAAAGTCTAAAGGTGTTAAATCACAAGATCTCGGTGGCCAATTGTGAACACCTGTTCAAGAAACAACACGGTCAGGAAACTTTTCTTGCAAAGTTGTGACTGTTTCGGTGCTTGTGTGGTACGTAGCTCCGTCCTGCTGAAAATAAACGTCGTCCACATCAATATCTTCAAATTCCGGCCATAGAAAATCATTAATCATAGCTTGGTAGTGCAATCTATTCACCGTAACAGTTGCACCAGCATCATTTTTGAATAAGTAAGGTCCAATCACACCGCCAGCCCAAAAACCGCACCAAACAGTGAAACGTTAAGGATGAAGAGGCTTTTCAATACATCACTGACTTGTGCCAACAGCTCAATCTTTTCCACCAGTTTCACTATGGCCGACCGAGAAGGTGCTTCACGACGACCCAAAAGTGTTTTGGTTTTGCGAACTGTGACTGCAAAATTTTCACCATTTTTGTAGTGAATTTTAACAATTTCAATGCATTGTTGAAGCGTTTATCGTACTATTTTTAGTAATGGCGCAGTTTTTACTTGTCAAATGTCGAAAGATGGCAGCTTCAAAATTGACAGCTGCCCAAATAGCAGGCTATTCAAAATGAAACCTCTTATTGGGCAACCCAATAAATAAGTACTGTAGATTGGTTGAAGGTCAGCCACAACAATTCCATATATTTCATTTTAACAATATTTATTAAGTCTTCCTAAGTGATAATAATTTTTTATATTAGTTTATCAATAAAACTATTACATTTCTTAATTTCACATTGGTCTTATATTCTATGGGTTTTCATAAATTTTGACTCCTCCTGTCTGTCTTTTCATTATTAGACATATAACTAAAAGAACTATAAAGCAAATAGGGTCTAAAAATTTAACCAACATCGGATAAATATGAAGATGCCAGCACTGGTATCTAAACGATATTTTTCTTTGTTGTTGTTATATTTCAACGAATTTTTTTTTAGTTAACGAAACGTCAAAATAAATTACGCGTGTTACAAGATCGGAAGTAAACTATTGTTTTTAATTTTATTCATTTCAACTTAAAGTAATAACAATTTTGAAATGTTTAGTGAAAATTTATAATTAGAGGTGCTGCTAGTGCTAACTAGATTATAATGAAATAACATTTGGTACAGGAATAGGATTGCAAGACGAAAATGATAATGCAGCACTAAAATATCAATCACCAAAGTTGGGGTAGTAATAATGTAAAAACTAAGCGGGATTCATCTGATATTTCGAATAATAGTACAACACTAACCAGTCCATTCGTTGGAATATTTTATTAGGTAGCAGAAGTTGTATTTGCCTATAAATTGTAAGAAAATAATGATTACTTTCGCTTTTTCTTATAACAATTGCCATTTTTTATATTATAGATAAAAAAGGAAACCAGTTCGCAAGGTCAATTAGCTTTACTAAAAAGTTCTGAAGATTTATATAAAATAATTGTACATCGATCGTACACATTGTACATCGATCGTACACTTTATTCTACTACCAAGTTGAATTAACAAAAATATGTTCACCAAAAATAATTATGTTCATAATACACAGCATCACCTTCAAGCTAGTAATGAGTTTTGGGAGTGTGATTTTCGATAAATCGACAAACTGAATTACTAACGAAATATTTGCAAAACAACTACAATCGAGTATAGCAAGAAAGAACCAGGGAAATCTGAAGAAACCGATAAAAAATTAAAAGATAACTGTAACGAGAATTTTGGTGCGATTCAAGCCGGATTTTGATGACGAAGGTGATGGAGGTCATGAATTCTCTTGCTGATCGAACGCTAAGTAGGGTTCAATTATTGCATTTTATTATTGGATTGCAAAATTCCGGCCCAGATGAACAAATATTTAAATTTATTATGCTATAAATGTTCTTTGTAGTGTTATGTCTCTTGTAAATGTATTCTTACAATTAAAAACAAATATATAGTTTAGTCACTATATTGATTTTATTTAACATACAAATTGTTTTGCAATATTTTCACACATAAAATACTCAATTTAAAATGCACTCAATATTTAACTTAGTTTTCAAAAAAACTGTTTTTTTTAAATTTTTATAAACTCGAATCACAACAATCGAAAACACTATGACTTTGTACATATAATGACAAATGACGAACAAGTAAAAATACAAAAAACGTTTCGTTTACATTTAAAATTTGACGAATGGCGGATTGGTGCGACATCTCTATAATAACCCAGTAACCTTTTAACGAAAAAAAAATACGACAATATGTCGGTGCGCCATTTTACTATGGAAAGTATGAGCAATCGCCCTTATAGTTCTTTTAGTTATATGTTATTAGGTCGAAAATTCGTTTTGGTGTTAATTTTGACGTTAAGTAAATTTTGTTTTTCTTTACGTATTTAAAATTTTTCGAATGTGTCTAATTGTTGTCCTTTTCTAATTCTCTATAATATTGCTAAGTTCGCATTTATGTCAGTCAATGTATTTGTGATTTTCGTTCTTAATACGAGTATGTAATGCAGAATTGATTTCGGTTTTGAAAATCTTGTACCTGGTTGTCGGATGTAAAATTATGGACATTTGTCACATGCTACCCTTCAGATCAGGTGTAACGTAAACGTACAGTTTGCGAAGACTTTACTCTACTAAGGTGATAGTAAGCGTTACGCGTAAACAGTACGGATGTGATACGCAAAATATACTTTTGTCACATGTGAAGTGAAACAAATTTGCGAAGACTTTTGTATGTATTAGTATACATAATAGTGTTCATAATGTTATTTGCGAACTGCTAATGCGTATCATTTATGAACCACTTACGTGATACGATTATGAACTGCTTACGCGAATCATTTATGACCGGTGTTGAATTTGTCGCTCCTGCCAATATTTTAAAAAATGAATAGGTAGTAAACAAATCGTTTTTAATCAATTTTTATTATTTATGTATTTCAGGTAGATTTATAATAATTTATAAATATTTTTCTCTTTGGATTTACTGCTTAGTGAATATAATAATTATTTTAATAAACGGTATTTAGATATAACTGATTTAGACATTTTTGTCTTTCTTTATTAACTAATGATTGCGTTAAGAAACTAAACAGAAACTAAAAGTTTGGCTTGGTCCTAAATATTAAATTATTCAATATTTAAACTTCAATTAACATGTTTCTAAAACACAGTGCTCTAATTCATTTGATTTATCAAATTTCTTATACTAATAAAGTAAATTCATTCATTAAATTCATTTATCACATTATTTATCTACTGAAACCACTTTTTAATTACATATTCTACGTCACTAGTATGAGCCGTACTAAATTTTGAAATTGTTTCCTCTGAAATGATACAATGTTATTATTAAAGCATACAAAAACAAGAAATTATAATTAACCGATAATACCTCTTAAAATATTAATAATTGTAAATGTTTTAATTGGTATATTTCCATGTTGTCCGTGCAACTAGAAACTGTAGACTACATGATCCCCGAATGTATTACTCGTGCGTTAAATCCGTTATACTTCTAAAATGTTGTAACTAAAATTTAAAAAAGTAAATTATTAATATGAATTATGAGTGTAAAATATAAAATTATTAGAAATGTTTACAAATTGCTTGATACTTACAAGAAATTTTTCTTTTTAACTGTCTTGTTTTACTTCGTTTTCCGTATTTTTGAATTCTTCAATCGAAGTTGCCTAAGACTTTAAATAAAAATATACGAAATATATAAAAAAAGTCAAATATTAGAATTGTTATTTTGGATTTAATTACCAAATTAAAATATCACACACGATTGATCACTAACTTGTGCTTATGTATGTATGGAGAATAAATTGTCAATAGAAAAAACAAGAAACGACAACATGTGTTGTGTATATAATACGGAATGGATATGTTTGTAGTAGTAGCATAGAAAAATAAGTTTAACATAGATTTCTCATTTGTATAAAACGAATTAAATTCCAATGTCTTGATTGTATTTGTGACTTTACGTTGCGCATAGTGTAAAATCACAAATACAATCATGACATTGGAATTTCATTTTTTTCTCTCGTTTTATACAAATGAGAAATCTATGGTAAACTTATTTTTCTATGGTAGTAGTACCAAAAAAGCGTTCGTAAACCGTTCGTAAACGGTCCGCTTTTTATGTACACATTTTTGCGCCGGGAGGGTAGTTTGTATACTCCTGCGTCTATTTTTCGGGGTGTTTCTTTAAACCCAAGTATTTTTACTTTCAATTTTTCTGGCGATATTCGTACTTAAGTACTAAACTTAGTCTAGTATTTTTCTAAGTTTGAGTTGCAATTTATTAAAATAAAACGTATGAAGCGTGTCGCGAAAATTCGAAACTGGACGAAACTCATTATAAACATTTTATTGCATGTGTATGCGTATTGAGAAATATTTGGCGGGAACAATTGTACTTGTGTTTGTTAAAACGGCAATTTCAAATTTTGGTTGTAAAATTAAATGTTTTTAAAGAAATATTTTTGTTTTTGTAATATAAAATGATTTATTAAATTCATTATTTTAATTCATTATTGATTACTTTGGACATACATATATATCCATTTCGATAAAATTATTCAGTTTTTTAATTTCTAATATTTACACTAGATTTTTTTTTTAAATAATTTTCCTTGTTTGTCTTTTATATAACAAAAGTAATTTGTGGATATTAAATTGGTTTCGATAGAGTTCGTAAATTTTTCCATAGTACAATCTAAAATGTTGAAAATAATATTATAATTATTAAATTTAACACGGAATAACGTAAACCATAACTCACATTATCTTTATTGACTATTAAACGTAAACTTGCAGCTAAGCTCTTTGGTGAACAGCTCTGTAAAGTTTGCCCTAATGCACTTTTTTAGTTCGTGGCCATCTTGCTTCATAAATAATGATTTCTAAATACAAAATAGGAAAACAAAATATAATAGATTGTACCAAATTATCTCGAATGAATCTTTACATTACCAATTGTTTTACAGCCTCCCTACCTTCAATTAAATTAATATCAAAGTTGACAAATGTATCCGCATCGTTAAAAGTTACTATAAACTTAGCGTTCTCACAATAAACTAAATAACGCCATTTGTATACGCATATGTATATAATACGTATACGCTACAAACACTATCATTATAATGTGAAGTTTAACTTTCGTTAATTTTGGATGAAAACGAAGGAAAATACTGTGTTCAATTTTTACTTTCGTTTTGTTATACTTGGGAATTTGAGTTTCTATTACACTGTTTATATTGGAGGTTGAACCCAGGTTCAACCTGGGTTCAACCTCCAATATAAACACCAAAAGTTAACTTGGAGTTAACTCGACTCAATCCAAAAAATTTCTTAGGTCGAGTTAACTCTGGTTAATATAAACGCCCAGAGTCGAGTCGAAAAACAACAACAACAAAAAATCAATAAATTTAAAAATAAAAATGGCGATTTTTCATATTTTTCTTGTACTTTCATAGTTTTCTTGATATTTTTGTGTTTTTTTCGTTTTTTATTTTATTTTTTTATTTTTTTTAAAATATTTTTCTATGTAACTAGTTCGAAAGAAAAAGTTTGAAGGAAAAAATTAGAATGATTTTGCCATTTATAACCTGGTTTCGACTCAACCTTAAGATAACTCTCCAATATAAACACTAGAAGTTAACTTCAAGGTTAACCTGAAGATAACTACAAGTTGACTCGACCTAGGTTCAACCTCCAATATAAACAGTATATATGTTGCTGACTTTCTCTTCATAATCATTTTTAGTCATTGCTACACCACTATTCATTTTGTTTTCATGTGTTTGTATAAGCCGATATATTATGTCGATAAGGATGATGAGAATAGTTTTTTACTATATGATCTGTTTGTGTGGGTTCTCTATATATTTTAAATGCATGCTTGGAATTATCGATTTAATTGTGAGGTCCATAAAGTTGATTTGTTTATTGTTTTCAGTTTCTAATGTAAATTTTATAAATGATTGTAAGTTCTTTATACATTGGTGTAACTTGTTTAGTTATTTCTGCTAATAAATCTGATAGTGGGCTTCCCATTGGCTGGCCTTCATTTTGTTTTTAAAAGTCGTTATTATGTGTGAAATAGTTTTGTTTTGTAATTTCTGTTGTTAGATTTAATATTTCTTGTATGTCTTGTTTTCACACAGTTTCCGGTTACTAAGTTTTTGGTTATTTCTTTTGTTTTATCTATCGGTATGTTCGGGTACATGTTAGTTAAAGGATGCTAGTTTTACGTTATATGGTATTTTTATTTGTTTTATTTTAGTAATTAATTTTATGTTATTTTTTTATGAATTTAATTTATTTAATATTAGGTATTATTTTTATAAATTATTTACATGTTTTGCTATCCTATATGTTGGTGCCATTGTGAAGTTTATTAAAGGTCTCATTATTAGACCTTCTTTATGTACTTTTGGTCATCCTCTTTTGGTTTTATCTTTTTATTGAATCGAATGCTTCTATCATTTATAACGTTGTTTGAACAGTTGATGATGTATTCGATTTTTGCGCTAAATTCCTTGATTAATCTGCCTAAAGTTATCAATATTGTGTAACAATGGGTTATCTTTCCGTTTAGCAAGGCGCAATCAACAAAAAAAAACTTTGGGCATCATCTTCCGGAAACATGGGGTTCAATTACTCACGCTTGTGGCAATTAGAAGTAATTTTCAGCGATCAGTCATTAATTTATTAAGACCAGATGAATTTTTGGTTGAGTGCGAGGTTCGTAATTTAAAAGGCACTCCTATTGAAAAATTAAATTTGTTAGCGTCATCTGTATAGATAATGAATTTAAAAATCCCATTCTCCAACCTCATAAGCCGCTCAGAGGCTTGTAAAAATCCGGATCGTGAGATCAGGAAATGCAGTGGAAAAATTAACGAGTTGCTTCTATGGTTTGTTAATTTAAATAACGAAGATGTGGAAAAGATGAATTTATCAATTGGGTGTTCTCGGTTAATTCATGTAATTGATACGTTAACACGTTTATCAAATACAACAAAACGTTATAAATCAAAATGTTTGGACACGTTAAAATTCGCTAATATTTCATTTGATAATATTAAGTGTGTTTCAGAAAATTAATCTTTATTAAGTGAATCAATTAAGGATGTTAAGTGTCAGGTTCCAATTATCGATTTATCTTCTTCTGAAGAGTGTGTATCAGATGTTGAATCGGTTTCTTCTGCGAAAACCTTGATCGAAAAAACTAATAAGGCACAAAATACCGTTATGACTATACCAAAATTGAGGAATCAAAATGATAGCAATGATAATCAAAGTGGTAGCAATTTTCAAAATTCGCCTGCAATAAGTGATTTAGATTCCCAATTTCAAAATTTAAATATTCATTCCGTCAATTTTCCAAACCAGTTAAACAATTTTCAAAATCCTGTTTCTAATACACCATTTGTTAATTTGCCAATTTATTCGAATAATAATCCAGATCAAAATTTTAACAATCCTTTTCCTGGACAAAATTTACAATATTTACAAAACTATCCGCCTCATTCTATTCTTCAAACACAACAACAACCAAGTTTCCCAAGTCAATTTAAACAGTATCCAAATCAGTCGCAAACGTTACCAGTGTTTTCATCTCGGCCAATTACACCATTTGGATCTAGTAATAATCAGCATACACTTTCCAGGTGAAAACTTGAATTTGATGGGTCTGCTGGTGGAATTTCAATTGAGCGTTTCATTTTCAGAGTTGAGCACCTTGCCCAAACTTATCAAGTTAATGAAAACAGTTTGCGAAACGAATTTAGTGTTTTATTAAAAGGTGTAGCGTCCAATTGGTATTGGTGCTATATAGAACGCAATCCTTCATCAACTTGGATTCAATTGAAAGCTGCGTTAATTGAAAGATTCCAGGACAGACGTACAGATGAGGATATAAGACGGTTAATTGATTCAAGAAGACACAAACTGAATGAATCTTTCATTGAATTTTATAATGAAATCTTGGTTTTAACTTTGCAGTTTCGAAAACGTATAACGGACGCAGATATTTTACGAATTTTGAGATATAACATTCGTATCGACCTTCAAAATCATTTGGCAGATCAAGAATTTCAAAATATTGGGACATTGGTTAGCAGATGTGTAGCGTTAGAAGATACGTGGAAGCGTAATAATAAAAGTTATGACAACACATTCAGGAATCATAACAAATTTATTAATGAACTTTCACCTGATATAGAAACACATTTTCCAAATTCTACAGTACCAAATTCAAATGTTTGTTCTAATTTCGATAAATTATATGGAAATTTTAATGGCAATCAACAACAGCAAATTCAAAATGTACAACCAACATATAATTCTAATTTAAATTATAATACACCTTACCAAATTGATGAATATAAATTACAACAAAATTCTAATTCTAATGATTCCAATATTCAAGTATGTTGGAATTGTTTCGATATTGGTCATAAATTTTATCAGTGTGATAAATCTCTTCGAATTTTTTGTTTCGGCTGTGGTACTGATGGTGTGTTTAAAACATATTGTCCGAAATGTTCATCGGGAAACGGCACGCCGGGGTATCAAATAGCTGCACCCAGAATTTCTCGGAACGAAGAGCAGCAACAGCCACCACACATTTCGAACATGGCAGCAAACCATTATCGTCCAAACCAAATTTTCAAGAGACCATAAATTTAGATTCGATCAAAATTCAAAATGAAAATCCATTAGAATTGCCAAGTGTTCTTTCTTCTATTTCTTCAGTAAAGGTGAGAAACAGATCTATTTTCGCATCTTTACGTACTAAAAGGTACTGGCAGAAGTTGAAGAACATCAAAAGTGATATCTCAGAAACTTTTATAACAGATGAAATGGATGAAAGACCATTTGCAAAAGTAAATATTAATGGCGTTTCTTATGTTGGGTTAATGGATAGTGGAGCATCAATAACTGCTTTAGGAAAAGGATGTGAAAGCTATTTGACTAATTCAAATTTTAAAGTGTACAATATTAATAGTGCGTTCATGACATAGGAAATAAATATTTGCATACTCGCTAACGAACTCAAAACCAATCAAATTATTTTAAATGCTTTATACCACGCCTACTAGTTCCGAACTCGAGTTGAAATTTTTTAACTTTGTTGTTGTTTTAATACATTTTGTGTGTTACCATGGAATTTTTTCCGAACTTTCACCTATGTCATGAACGCACTATAATAGTAATATTAAAACGGCTAATGGATACTCTGAGCGAGTTTTCGGTTTTATTTGGGCAAATGTACGATTTAATGGAATTGATAAATTTATGAAAATTTATTTTATTCCTGGTTTAAAACAAGTTTTATATTTAGGCATAGATTTAAATCATTTAATATAGTTCCAAAACCATTTCAAATTATTTAATATAGTTTCAAAAACCATTTCAGAAATTAGTCCAGAAATGCCAAATTATAGTGATACCCATGTTCTTTCATCGGAACAACAAATTAAATTAAATCTTATTATAGAAAAATTTCCGTCTAGTAATAAGCAAGGTTTGGGTAGAACAACAATAATATTTCATCATATTGATGTTCAAGAAGCTAATCCTATAAAACAAAGATTTTACCCGATATCTCCGATTAAGCAAGCAGCCATGTATGCAGAGTTGGATCGGATGATGTCTTTGGGAGTGATTGAAGTGTCCAGAAGTTCTTGGAGTTCACCTGTGATATTAGGAACTAAAGCAAATGGCAAAGCTCGTCTTTGTTTAGATGCCAGACGTGTGAACGAAGTAACGAAAAGGGACGCGTATCCGCTGCCTATAATCGACGGACTCTTGAGCCGGTTGGAGGATACCAAATTCATTTCAAGTTTAGATATGAAGGATGCTTTTTGGCAAATCCCGCTGGATCAAGAGTCTCGCGATAAGACAGCGTTTGACATCTGTAGAACTGTTCCGTCCCTGGTCGTCCATTATACCAGTTCACAGTGATGCCATTTGATCTTTGCAATGCGCCACAAATAATGTGCCGGTTAGTGGATCAGGTGATACCCCACGAGCTTCACGAACGTATATTTGTATATCTTGACGACCTTCTAATCACTTCCAAAACATTTGAGGAACATATTGAATTACTTTCGTTGGTGGCAACCAAATTGTCTGCGGCTTGTTTAACGGTTAACATCGAGAAAAGTCATTTTCTTTTAAAAAGAATAAATTATCTGGGATATGTGATAGGAGATGGAATTTTGGCGACTAATTCAGAAAAGGTTAAGGCAATTCAAGAGTACCCTGTGCCATCCACTCTCATTGCGAGTTCATACGACGGATAAAAATCTCGGATTTTTCTATCCCAGATTTTTTTTCAATATTTTCAACTTTTTTATATGAAAAGAGGCGTGCCCGTTGTATAATTTACGTGATGTAATTGGTTAAAACGATGGGATAGTAAAATCCGAGATTTTTATCCGTCGTATGAACTCGCTGTCAAATAGCTACGTCGGTTTTTGGGAATGGCCGGGTGGTATCGAAGGTTTATATGCTCATTTGCATCATTAGTGTCACCGCTTACAGATTTTACTAGGAAGCAGAGCAAATTTATTTGGACCAATAAGGCTCAGGAAGCATTTGAAAAGGTGAAAATCGCTTTGACAAATGCTCCTGTATTTGTTCATCCGAATTTTGGTAAACCTTTTGTGATCCAGTGTGATGCCAGTACTACTGGAGTCGGAAGTGTGTTGCTTCAAAAAGGATATGACGGAGAGGATCATTGAACAGCATATATGTCGCAGAAATTGAACGCTGCTCAGCGCAATTATTCTATCACTGTTGAACGTAAAGAGGTTTCGGGCATATGTTGAGGGATATCCTTTCGTAATTGTAACCGACCACGCTAGCCTTAAATGGCTTATGAGTTAAAAAGAGCTCACAGGCAGGTTGGCGCGGTTTTTTTTGTGAAAACGACAAATCAAAATTTGACTATTTCGGCAACTGATCTTCCTAAATTTAAATTATACATGCCCCATCCTTTGGTTTTACATATTCTAAATCAAGCTCACAACCCTCCAACGTCTGCACATTTTGGAACAAATAAAATGCTAGAACGAATTCAACGGTACTTTTATTGGCCAAAAATGGCACTGGATGTAAAAGAATTCGTAAATTCATGTAAAATATGTAAAGAAACCAAACCGGTCAATTACATAACTAGAACCGAAATGGGTGAACAGAGGATGGTTGTGCGACCTATGCAACGTTTATTTGTTGATTTTATCGGACCTTATTCGAGATCTAAGAATGGAAATTGCTATTTATTTATCGCTTTAGATCACTATTCAAAATTTGTTTTTCTTAAACCGTTTCGAAAAGCACTTGCCATTGATGTTGTTAAATTTCTAGAAAATGAAGTTTTTTTGGCTTTTTCTGTTCAATGTGAAATTCAATGTGAAACATTCTTTAATTCCACGTTATTGTCCACAAGCTAACGCTTCGGAACGAGTAAACCGATCAATTATTTGGGCTTTAAGGGCATATATTTCAGAATCACAAATAACATGGGACCAACATATTTTTGAAATAACGTCAGCATTAAGAAATGTAGTGCATAGTTCTACTAAGTATTCGCCACATTTTTTAATGTTTGGACAACATTTAATCACAAATGGTAAAGAGTATGAATTGCAGAAGTTGTTGAATTTGGAGGGAGAAGTGAATATATTACCCGAAACAAAAGCGAATAATTTAAGTATTTGCCAACAAAGTGTTTTAAAATATTTAAAAGAAGCTCACGATAGATCTTCACATAACTATAATCTCAGAAGCAAAGTTCGTAATTTAATTGTTGGGCAAACAGTTTTTGTAAAGAATTATGTACAAAGCTGTTAATAAATTTTCGGCAAAACTGGCTCGTAAATTTTTGGAATGCACAATATTGCTAAAAGTAGGAAATACTGCGTATGAGGTTGTGAGATTTTGGAATTTATCACAATAAAGATATCCGTACGTAACTTTAGATATTATTTTAGTATATTTATGTTTAGTATTATATAATTAATTTAGTAATTCTGTTAATAATATATAATATTATTATTATTTTTTTTTTGTAAAATGAATGTTTTTTTTATTGTTTTTGTGTTATTCATTTATGTGTAATTCAGATTAATTTAGTTTAGGTCCAGCTTGGATGAGACCTCAGGGCGTGCGGTACGTCCCCACGACTATTGCAATATGAATATTGTCCCAAATTTTGGTGTTTGTTTGAAGTCTAAAACTAATAGGCCTCATACACCACACAATCATGCATGAGCAATCGTATGATTGCACAATCATGATTTTTCCTCACACAACACATGCATTTTGCACATTCATTTTGCACATTGGATTAGCCATGCGGAGGAAAAAAACTAAAAGAAGAAATAGACAATTTTAGAATTTTGGAAAATTCTGTTGCTGTAATCTGGGCTTTTGACCATCCATAGTGCTGGTAAGGTTTTATAAAGTTCCAGAAATTCAGTTCAAAACTCTTTATTTATAAATTTTGACATTATGTTATTATGCACACTCGAATTTATACACACGACTGAGCAAATTGAACATATACTACGCAGTTTTGCATGTACAAACAACAAAAATTTCAAAAAATTCTACAATTACACAATCCGCATGCGCAATCACTCAATCAATACCATACACTGTCAATCAGCATGCGCAACCACGTGATTGCTCATGCATGGTTGCGTGGTGTATGGGCCCTATTAGCCTGGGAAATTCCAAAAATTTGTTTGTTCGGAAAAAAAAATCAGTTTGAAAAATATAAAGAAACTAACGACACCTATTCTGAAGAATAGTATTTTAAAATAAATAAGTTTTTTTGAGTAATTGTAGTAAATGTGCTAGTGTTGTTTTAGATTTCCAAACAAATATAAAAATAATAATATTATAAACTATAAGTGACTGAATGGTGATCTTTTAATTTTGGTGTCAGCTTGTTATGGGGGATTGCAATGATGTCTTGTTGAGCAAGTGGAGGGATGTAAAAAAAACTATTTCTCAACGTAGAGTGCTTTTATGTGTCAGGGTTATGTATGGTTGTTAAAGGAATAGTTGTACCAGTTAACTTTTGATTACATGCACCTGAGGTTACGGTTTTGGCTGAACAGGAGGAGGACCGTACAATCAATTAATTACAATTTTTTTTGTCTTAAAAATAAATTTTTGTTTAATTATAATTAATTTTAATAATATTTATTTAAATTTTAAAGGGAATTTGTAGCACAATTTTTTTTTTGGGTATTAAAATATAATTATAGTGTATATTTTTTGTTTTTGATTTACGTATGCATATAATTAATATATAGGTTTTTTTTTGTGTGATATAAATGTTAAAATAAATATTTAAAATCATTTGTGTGGTTGTTGCTGAGTTATTTTGTTAGTTTCACAGGATCAAAATTTTCTAAATTTTATTGTTAAATGCAAAGCAACTCCACACCCTGATCACTGAGCTACCGGAGTGGTAAACTAGTTGTAGCATGTAACATGTTGCTGGTGAGTGACGAGCTCCTCCGTGTTGCTCCGGTAAAAATCCAAATTACGTTTTTTTCTTTTTCCTCCTCACCTATCCTCGAGGACGTTTATACCGAAGCTAAAATAGCAATGCTATACAGATGTCAATATTATTTAGCTTACGTTCATACCGTGTGTTGCTATAAATGTCAAAAACAGACAATTTCACGTTTTTCGTCCTTTTTCATTTTTGGATTTTGCTAATTTTTTCTAAATTTTCCGAAAAAACAAAAAAATTCAATAATTGTTTTGTAAACCATAAAATAAAAACTTCCAATTTGACATGTGTAGCAATGTTGCTTGTTTATACCGTAGCTACGTAGCATTGCTAGCTACCTAGCAATGCTAATTAGCAGTGCTATTTTAGCTAGCTGAGCTATGAGTATGTCGTGTTTATACCGTTGCTACAGCTGTCATTTGAATTTAGCATTGCTATTTTAGTTGTGGTATAAACACAGCAAATGATTTGATTGTAGAGCTTATTGTAATGCGAAATTTTTGTGAAACCAAATATAATTTTTCTATTATATTTTGCTTACACAAATTTCGTATGTACAAGTCTTGTTGTACGATTATCTACGTACAAGTTGTTGTGTACAGTTTGCGTGTACAAGATTGTTGTATATTATATAGAATAATTCTTTACATGGAGAATTGTTCGTTTATAAAGAATTATATGAACGGAGGATTGTCCGTTGAGAAATAATTGTGCGGAGTTTCTTATAGTTGAAGAATCTATCCGCTACAAACTTATTATATTTATTAATGCTTATCGTATTTATTTTTATTAAAATTTACCGATCCAGGTTATTCAAGGCGGATCCATTGTTGCATTATTTCGTTCTGAAATTTTTAAACCAATTCCATTGGTTAAAAATAAGGTTTTTTCCTTGTGAATTTTTTAACAACATAAAAAAATTCAGAAGGAAGGGGGGCACGAAAGAACGTAACACTGAATCCGTCTTCACTCACCCGGCTTATTTGGGTTTGTTCTTGGACGTGGATTCCTATTGAACTTAATTTTAAATTGGACAAATTTGAAAATAGCTATCGCGAAATCTACTCGATTGGTTTCAAAAAAACCCAGCTAATGTAATAACAGTTAGGTAATTTTATAATGCTTAAATCTTTAAGTTCACATTAACGTTTACATAGTAGTTATCACATATATGGGTGGTGTATAACTGTATACATTTACTAAATTGTTGTTTCTGATGTACTTATCTATTTTTTGGCTGTATTTTTCATTTTTGTTATTACTATTTTGTTACCTTTATCAGCTTTGACTATTGTGGCTTGGTTTCACTTCAATTTCTTTTTTGTTTCATTTATTGTTTTTGCTCCTTGTTTTTAGTTACTTTTTATCAATTTTATTTTATTTCGAGTGATTTCAATAATTAAGTTTGCCCAGAAATCAGGGATTTCGTTGATTAATGTTGCTCCAAATGCTTGCTGTTTTTTTTGTTTTCAATATCACATTTCCAAAGTTCAGCAGGTGTTTGGTGAAAGACATGTTTAATACTGAAACAAATGTTGATAAACCAAATATTGCTCCATAGTTGCTAAAATACTTTTTAGTTCTTTGTCAGGACACAAGGTGCGGCTTAAATCTATTGACTCTTGAGTGTTGTGTAATTAATTCTATTAATAATTGATCATAAAAACATTCCTAAATGGAAGGTAAAATATTTCTCCGGATTTCCGTACGTAGCAATTTTTCTTACATAGACTATTGCATTTTAGTTACGCAAATCAAGAATAAATCTTGAGTGCTCTTGATACAATTGATCAAGATCATTAAAATCCGCTAGTACTGATAGAAATCTGAAAATTGAAATGTTTGAACTGTTAAACAGTCCCTTTAAATATTCTCTATAAACAGTAACTGTTTTGCAAAACATGCAGTTCTTCTCTAGGTCCGGAAGCTAATTGTAACTTTTTATTACAAAACTTTTCTTTTGAAAATCGTGTTAACACACGTTCTCCGAATTGTTTGGGAGAGTCATAAATTTTTTCGTTTTACTCAAAATTCTTCTCGTATTGGTCAGTAGCTGGGTCACCCACTGATTTATGTAGAATCTTGTTAATGGTGGTAGGCATTTTATGTCTAGGCTGAACTAAGTTGGCTAACTTGGATTTTTTTGCTATAATAAACAAATAAAGCGACCAAATATTTACTTCGCATTTTGTTGATTGAATTATTGGATGAAATAAAATGAAAATATAAAATACGTAAAATGAAAATATGTGTACATGTTGAATTAACTTAAATTTAAGTAAAATTTACATTTTGCTCAAATAGAAATAATATAAAAAAAATATCTTTGAATTCATAGGGAAACAAATATTTTGTTATCATCCAAAAGAACTACGATTTTATAGTGTGTCTGTGTATTTTAATTTGCTATAAGTAAAATCACCAATCACCAATAACCATATGATTGCTAATTTTAGTTATAGCAAAGTAAAATACATACTATAAAATCGTAGTTCTTTTGGATGATAACAAAATATTTGTTATCACATCGAAATGAGGGGTCTCATTTTGAATCCTTTTAATTAAAAGATTCGATAGAAGAAGAAATTCTGAACCACCATTGCGAATCACGAGAGGTAATCTTCTTGTACTTTTCTTATTAACTTTGAATTTTAAATTTTATTTGAATTTTTAGACCAGAATTAAATATTGTTTAAGTGACCAACCACCGATAATAGTTAAGATTTTGAATGGAGATCTCAATGAAACGAAATCTAACCTTAGAGTGACACCCGATTCTTTTAAGAAGATAGTAGAATACATCCCTAAAAAGACGCATGGTTGGGACACTGAGGTGGAAACAATAACATTCCTGTTCTGGTTAGCTTGTGGAACTAGCTATCGAGTGATTTCAAAGGTAATGCTTATGCCAAGATCGACCGTAAGTGATGTTATCCACAAATATTTAAAAATATTTGAGGAGCTGTCATCGAAAATAGTACAACGGCCACCTCCAGTTTTAACATTGGATGATATTGGTAGACAATTTGACAATAAGGCAAGTATTAAAAAACTGTAAAAGTATGGTTTACAATAGTAATAATTATATACATAATTCTGTTTTATTACTACAAATATTATTTATTTATTCAAGGCACGTTCCCATGTTTTCCATAAAGCAGTTGGTGCAATTGACGGGTGCCATATCAAAGTGAAATGTCCTCCTAATCAAAAGGACCAATACACAAATCGCAAAATGGATTATTCCATACAATTACAGGCGGTAATCGATTCTAATTTCAAAATAACAAATATGTGTGTTGTATTTCCGGGGTCTGTGCATGACCAACGAGTGCTTATCAACAGCAGCCTTTACCGAAAAGCAACGTTCCCACCGGACGGCTACTTTTTATTGGGTGATGCAGGCTATAAATCAATGATGCTTCCAATAGCAATCGTGACACCGTATAAAGGTGCAAATTTAAATGAACGGGAGACACGTTTCAACGAAGCTCATTCGAAAGCTCGTACAACGATCGAACAGGTTTTCGGGATGATGAAAACCAGATGGCGAACAATTTTTTTAAAAATTTTGGAAATGGAAATTAAAAGGTGTGTCCAGGTGGTTGGTGCATGTTGCGTCATGCATAATATTTGTGTATCGTCAAATGACGTAATGGACTTTGGGAATATTTATATTAATGAATATCGACCAAACATCAGGGATTACGCAGATGCTATAGAATTCCGAGATAGACTAAGCTGCAATATGTAAAAAATATTAAAAAAAAATATATAATTATTATTTAAATTATTTCATATATTCATACGTATTTCATTTATTTCATTTTAAAAATTATCACAGATATTTATCACATTAAAATTTTCAATCAGACTCTGAAAGCTCTTCGTTGGGGAACATTCGTTTTGTAACGAATCTCATAACTCATTCAATTCGTTTGACGCTATTGAGGACTTCAACAGACGTTTCTCTAATTTGATTCACTAAACCATCGTTTCGTTTAATTTTTTTTGGAACTGGTTCATATTCAGCCATTTCTGATTCCGAGGTTAGGTGGAGTACGTCCAGCGAAGAAATACTGCGCACGCTGCCGGGACTTGTGGACGGCCCTGTCTCTGTGGTATCTTCGTCATCGTCATCAATTAGGAAGGATGCAGTCCATGCTTCGTTTTTAAAAAACTGTGAAGCTCATCAAAAAGTTCCCACTGAGTGGGTAGCATTTCCCCGCTTTCAGTGGATACTCCTGACTGTGGTTGTATCATTTACTGTAATAAGACAAATATAGAGAGTATAACCAAATTTAAAGTAATTTTAGAAAATATATTGTTATTTATTATGTTACCTTATATTTTTTCAAAATATTTTGCCACTTTTGTGTGACGTTTTTCACTGATTTAGCGAACCCTGCTTCTTTTATAACTTTCGTAAAAAACAGTGTAAATAAAATTAAAAAATCTTCAGATCATATTTTGAAATCTGTAAAATAGATTACTTACTCCCAGCACTGACGTGGAATGGTGTGCGTGGATTGGAATTCACGATCCAGCATAATCCGTGTTTGTATTAATTTTCTTTCATCCTCTAATATCCCTGTGACATAATATGTAATAAATTTTTCGAATATATTAAAAAATATATCTCACTTACATCTTGGCGTGTATAACTTTTTGGTGCTTTGTTCCATGCTAATATATTTATTTGTAGGCAATCTACAACAAAAAATCGACAGGAGGTTTTAGATGTCACCTTTGTGTCAGAAACGATCTTTCATATGATCAGAGGGTGGAGAGTGGCGAAGGAGCACTCATTCTCTGATCATTGATATGTAATTTATAACCTCGACATTAAACCTGTTACCCGGAAATCCTTCAGGAATCCCAGAAGGACAAACTGGAACAAATATGGAGAGGTGTTGAAGGAACTACTGCCGCTGGAGGTTCCTGGATTTCCGGCGACAGTAGAGGAATTAGATGGCATGGTTGATATTGTCACAAAGGCATGCAATCTTTCATTTAATGCTGCGTGTCCCCTAATAAAGCCTAGGGGTAGGCAGAAACCGATATGGTGGAGTTGGGAACATATCGGAGTGTGTGTAGGAGAGCTTTTAATAGAGCTAAGAACACAAGGGAGGTTCGGGATTGAGACTCCTATAAGGAGGACCTCAGAAAGTCCAAAAAAGAGTTGAGGAATGCACAAAGGGGGTCTTGGAGACTCTTCTGTTGTAGAATGGAAGAGGTCTTTGAGACTTCTCGCCTTAGGAAAATTCTAGCTACTAACCCAACCAGTCCTAGTTATTTAATTTGACCAGATGGGTCATGGACAACTTCAAGTGCGGATTTTTTGGAGCTCCTTATCGAGACCCATTTTCCGGGAAGCTTTGAAGACTCGATGGAGCCTGGAGCTCATCGAGCAACACCTTCATTAGAGATGGAGGGCATCTTGGACAGGGAGCGAACCCGTTGGGCGCTGAACGGGTTTAGACCTTATAAGTCGGCGGGCCCGGATCGGATTATACCAGCAGAGATCTAGAGGAACTCAGCAGTCATCCTCCCCTGGCTGGAAGGTATCTTCATGGGATGTCTGAAACTGGTATATATTCCTAAAAAATGGACGGAGGTCAGAGTGGTCTTTATCCCGAAATCGGGAAAAAGCTCGCATGCCTATCCAAAGGATCTGAGACCTATAACTCTGTTTTCCCTTTCTGTTGAAAACCTGGGAAAGGTTGGTAGATATAGGTATTCGATCAAAAATTGAGCCCAGGAGTTGGGCAATGTCGCAGCATGCGTACTGTAAGAGAAAGTTGGTGGACACAGCTCTGCACGATCTAGTACGCATGATTAAGAAGTCAATTTACTCGCAAGAGTTCTGTATGGTAGCATTTCTCGACATTGAGGGTGCCTTTAATAATGTTAAAACGGAGGCGATCATGGAAGGATTGCTATTTTTGAACGTGGACTACTCCATATGTAAGTTGATAAATCAGATGCTGCGGTAAGCAGGATTATTACATCGAAACTGGGGGAGGCCATCATTAGAAGGCGGGTGGTTAGAGGAACCCCGCAAGGAGGTGTCATGTCCCCCTTTCTTTGGAGTGTTGTGATGAATGGATTGCTCTTGGAACTAAAGGGAGAGGGAATAGGGGTTGTAGCGTATGCGGATGATGTAGCGATAGCTGTCTCAGGCAAATATCTGGATACGATTAGGGATGTTATGCAGAATGCACTCCTAATCGTTACGAAATGGGCCAGTAAATGTGGATTAGGGATTAACCCCTCCAAGACAGAGTTGGTACTATTTACTAAGAAATATAAAATTCCGGTAGTTAGTCCTCCTACCGAGAACGGCACTAGACTGGCTTTTGCTGACAGAGCGAGATTTCTGGGCATAATCATGGACAGTAAGCTAAACTGGAAGCCTAACATTGTAGAAAGGGTGAATAAGGCTAATGTAGCCATTTACTCGTGTAAGAACGCCATAGGGAAGAGATGGGGTCTAAAACCAGAGCTGGTACACTGGCTCTATACCGCTGTGGTAAGACCTGTGCTGATGTACGGGGTGGGTGTGTGGTGGCCAGCTCTGGAGAAGGTAACATATAGGAAGATGTTGGAGAAGGTGCAAAGAACGGCCTGCATGATTATAAGCGGGGCGCTTAGGTCAACACCTACACGCGCTTTAGAGGTTATGTTCCACCTTATTCCAATCGAATTTGTTGGTAAGCAGATGGCAGCCAATGTGGCTACAAGACTCTCGGTTGTCTCTCAGTGGAAGTGTCTTCAGGTGGGACACTCAACGATAGTTATATAGCTAAGGGAAGAACTGGCGAATCTAGATTATATTAAACCAACGTTGTGCTTCGATAAAGTTTTCTGGACCATTTGTCCTTCGAGAGAATCCTGGAGGAATGGATCAATAGTGGAAAACGAGGCACTTCAATTTTTCACGGACGGTTCTAAGCTAGACGGCAAAGTAGGAGCCGGAGTCTTCTGTGAGAAGCTTAATGTTAATATTTCCGTTCGTCTCCCTGACTACTGCAGCGTGTACCAGGCTGAAGTGGTGGCGATAGGCGAAGTCGGGACATGGTTGAAGCATAACGTGGTATCCGTTAGGGATATCGCGATTTATGTGGACAGTCAGGCGGCGGTCAGATCGCTAGAGGCGGTTTGTCTGAAGTCACGGGTGGCGCTGGATTGCCGATCATCTCTTAAGGAGATGAGCGAGTATTTCAGTATCCAGATAATCTGGGTCCCTGGTCACTCGGACATCACGGGAAACTGCAGGGCGGTCGAACTAGCTAGGTACGGTACGACTCTCCAGATGCAACCGGAAAGGGCAGGTCTGGGGAGGCCTATAGCAGCGCTTAGATCGGCGCTCAGTAAAAAGGCAATCGAATTGTCAAATGAGAGGTGGACCAACACCCTCACGTGCAGGGTAGCAAAACTGGTTTGGCCAAAACTGGACTTGCGGCGCTCCAAAGCACTAGTATCCCTGGGAAAACGAGAGTTAGGATTGGTCGTAGGGATCCTGACAGGACACTGCCTTTTTGGGGAACATGCAAGAAGGCTGGGTCTACAGACGAATGACTTTTGTAGAAGTTGTTTAGACGAAGAGGAGGAAGAGACGCTAGATCACTTCCTATGCTCGTGTCCGGCACTATCATACAGAAGGCATAAGTATTTAGGTATGTACGGTATGGACAGCCCCGGTGGCAAAGTGGTCAGTGTACTTGCTCCAGCAACCGGAGGTCCCGGGTTCGATTCCCGGTGGTGACAAGGAAAAATTTTCACGGCTGGTTTAGGATCAATGAATTAATCACTCATTATCCGAAATGAAAATATGATTATGAAACCTCATTTGAGGCGGCCAAATCACTTGATGGGATAAAGTGCCAGAGAGAGAGAGAGTTATGGACAGCCTTTCGGAACTTGCGGGCTGTGGAATATGAGATATTTTGCGCTACATAAGTAGCTCTGGATGGTTTCAGCAGGAGTAAAGGGGAGATATTATCCTGTGGTATCACAATGGGCTAATACTAGCCTAAGTGTGCGATAGCAGCCACTCTAACCTAACCTAACCTAACCTACAACAAAAAGGATATTTTTAATAGAATAATTTATAATAATAATACATAAATAGATATAATATTTTGTAAAAATAATAATCTGTATTATTTTTTAGACTAACTATTGCGGAATCGAAAACAGCTATACGTATAAAAACAAGTAAACGTCAAACGCACAACAAGAAAACTCAATTACTCTACTTTTTAGCACAGTATTTGAATTTACCATATACACTGTTAAGAAATAGTAAGAAATACCATTTACCCAACTATTCGGATACAGCCATTGTGTTAGTTTTACAATTTTAAATTTACTTAGCAGGTTAAGGAAAAATCGCATCGATTATTTTTTTCAGTGCATACATCTTTTTATTACGAATTTTATAAATTCTTCATCGTTATCAATAGTCAACTGGTTTTCTTCTGTTGTCTCCCCAACAAATAATTCTTCGTGCACACTTTCTAAAATTTTAGTGTAACGCATTTAATACTGACTGGTACTATATTATTATCTTGGAGCTTGACTGCGAGTTCATACGACGGATAAAAATCTCGGATTTTTCTATCCCAGATTTTTTTTTCAATATTTTCAACTTTTTTATATGAAAAGAGGCGTACCCGTTGTATAATTTACGTGATGTAATTGGTTAAAACGATGGGATAGTAAAATCCGAGATTTTTATCCGTCGTATGAACTCGCAGTGAATCTTTTCTATGGGGTAGAAAAGATTCAAGCTCCAAGATAATCAGTGGGCTTTGACATTTCTGTTAAATATTAAATAAAATTATTTTAATATTTTCAATCGATTCTTTTACTCTCTGATTTGAAAACTTGGAAAAGGAAATGAAATAATACAATCTAAATAAATCATCCACGGATTCTAAATTTTCTGAGCTTAGCATTCCATAAAATATGTCGTGTACAAAATTTCTTTTGTTTGATTTGAAGTGCGCGCAATAAATAACAATCGCGACATTTTTAGTAAATGTGTTTCACCATTTAAAAACATAGCTTAAGGTACAATCACAATGGCACTGCACCGCTCCGTTTCGTTAATCAGTCAAAGTAGGAAATGCCACATTACATGTGATTTAAATCGTAAAAGCGCGGAACGGTACGTGCGGAAGAGATAGGCCAACTTTCTACATTTTCGGATAACATAACCTAAACAAATTTTTCACAGGCATACAACAAACTTATTTTCAATATTACCGGTGACAAAAATAATATTATTTTAAAAATGGAATTTCGAATTGTGGAATTCATTAAAAAATTAAAATTTAATATCGAAGGTAAATTTTATACAGAATTAACTGGATCAATTTTACGAAACGGCGCGGAAACATAGTGTTTGACCATCCGTAAAAGCGGCTTGACACGGTGTGGTGCGGCGCGGTTCGGTTTCATTGTGATTGAACCTTTAGATTTAAATATTCGAATATTTTTGAATCATTCACACTCAACATAACTGACTTAACGCCCAATCAGTTACAACAAATTGTGGACGATATGACTTGGGCACATTTTTGACGCCACCTTCCAGAAATTGTTAAACTGCATCAACGCCATGGCTCGAAGAAATCATTTCACCAACAGGCAATAAGTGACCATTTATATTCACTACGCATGTATAATACAGTATTCTTTTGACTGGATGATAAGAATGACATAGGATGTTTTACAACTTTCCTTGTCGCATCCGTTTATCGAGTACTTTTGTACTAGTTCTAATGTGCTTTATCTCAAAAGTACGTGTTTAATGGGTCTCAAGAGAGAAAACACATATCCCGGCACTCACAAATCACCTTATGTGGGACTGAGGCCACACAGTTTTATGGTAGACTTTTCTTTCCTCAAGTACTTTTTAAAAACAAGTTTAAAACACCTTGGGCGCCGATTGGGGTCAATTGATGATAAAATGCATATAAAATTTTCTGACATTTAACCATCCAGAACTAGAAATTCTATATACTACAAATGTATAAACTATAAACCATTAAATGTGGACTGCGCTTTGTTTTACGGTACAATTGGCAACAGAATGTTGGTAAGTTGGTCTGGCAAATAACCAACAAGGATAAATATTTTTAAGGTCTTTGGTAGAAGGAACCAGCAAGTTTCAGAGAACCTTGAGTAGGTCTAAATGGCCGCAAAAAGATATCGGGTTATTTTATAGTTAAATTGCCGAGAGTATGTAAATAAGCTTCTCTAACAATTAACCACTCGTGAATGGTTTTCCCTATTACGGTTTAACTTACTATCTTACGGATCAAATTCTATTAAAAAGTATGTACATTTTTCTGAAAAATTTTGTGAGTATAGCAATTTGACGGCTTACACGATCTTAGACCTACATTTTTACCTATTAAATAAAGAATTGAGTAACCTGTATAATTCAAACAAAATATATTTATTATGAAGTTCAGTGAATCATGAACATAAATACAAGTAAGTATATTAAACCTAATGAAATAAATAAATAATGTAATTCTTCGTGTATTTGTTCAAAACAAAATTTTACTTTAATATTTAAAAAGTAGCTCCATCATTACAAAGTTTCGTAACATTAATTATTTACTAATTCTTTATGGGGCTAGTTTTTTGATATTAAAAAAAAAATGATAGAACTTAGAAAAATTGATCGAACTTAGTTACTAAAAAGATTTTTATTGCTGGAATTAATCATTTCAATTGCAACAACGTTGCTGGTTTTTAAAAAATTGTGAACACTTCGTAGTAACTAGATAATGTTGATATGTTGTGCAAAAATTTGTGAAGAGAAAAAATTCAGAAAAAAATATAACCTGTATTTTAGATATAAATTCTTAAGCTTTTACCTTTCGACACAGAGTTTTGGCCAGACCAAGAATATTTGACAAGTAGCTCATACCAGCAACAGTCTTGTTTGTTTTTTCAGAGGAAATCTTATAAAGATAAACAGTCTGGAAAAAAATTAAAATTTATCCGGATAATTTGGTGTTTAACGAACAAGGTTTTCGACACTGGTTATGGGTAGCTTTGGAAATACGAAATTATTGTATTTTATAATAGGATTTTGATTTTTTTAGGCAGTGTATTCATGATCGCTTAAAGCACTTCTTTAATATCAGATTGGTTAGCTAATATTTTCTGCTGGTTTTCCAAAACAGTTGTAATTTAGAATTTATTTTCTTTAATAAGTCATTTGTTTTTCTTTATTTGTTCTTGCAACTTATTTAATTTCTCGCTGTTTGTGGAATAATTTTTTTTATTTTGATTTGACTCGGTGATGATACAATTTGTTCTGTAAATAGGATGCATCTAATTGCACCAGTGTTGCAATGGAAGTTCACCATGGAACTATTGGATTTATATGTTATTATGTCTGTTATAAGTTTAATAATGTTGGTTTGATTATTATCACTCATTATTGGATGTAATGGAGGAAGTTGCAAGTTGCTGTTATTGCATTCTAGAATGTTGTTGGTACTCAAATTGGCGCAGATTTCACCGGTGTCATTTAATGGTCCAACTACAGTTTGGGTAATGGTTGCTCAAACTTGCCGTGGAAGGCCATAACCTCGTAGTGTCTTTTATGGTATCTGACGTTAGGTTCCTCGCCGCATTTCGAATCCGAAAAATCAGCTTAAAAGTTTTCCGTTTGCTTTGCCTCATTCAAAGATGTTATCTTTTAATAATTTGCAATCGAATATTTCCCAATCCTGGGCAGGATCTGCCAAGCTACTGTTCCACCTTCAACCGCTCGTGCATCGCACGTGCAAACAACAAATGCTTCTTTTTTGGCTTCTTTGCTTATCGTTCCAATAACAGAATACATAGCAGCTAGAAAGAAAATGTATATTAAACTGTTGAAAAAACAAAAGAATTGATACTTGATGAAATTGCACTTTGTAGAAGTTCGAAGTGGTTTCGATTTTTTTACCCCAAATAAACGTGGATGTATCAATTATGTCTGCATATTCAAATTTTTTAAATAGCTTTATCTTTTGTTAAAAACCAGCTATATCTATCCGAATTGTCAAATTCGGCCTATTAAAATATAATGCGATAGTAATATATTTTTCCATCTTTATTTACTCGTCTTTTCAGAACAGGATAGAATAACTTTGAATTATTCTGATTTAGGTTGACATCCGATGTTTCGGAATTTTTGTTACTCAAATGGGCTAGTGGTTGGTTTGATTTTCTAAGCATACATTTTATTTTATACATATATGAACGCTGAAAATTTTCCAAATTGCCTTAGACTCAAATTAGCACCCAAAAACACATTTAACGCGCAAAACAGGCAACGAATAGACATGTAGTTTCATAATTATAACCACACCCACATTAACAACACTAACTCCAACACTCATACTTAAATTAACACTCACCTCCACACCAGCACCACAACACCCACACACTAAAAAATAGACCCTCTCACATGCAATGATGCACTCTACATACACATATTCCTAAATAAAAAATACCTTGCAGTCGCATGCACATAAATTAACAAACATCCAAAAACATATGCAACGGGCCAACCACAACAATATCACAATTTCCACCCTTAATTTCCTTCAACCACAGTTCATCATTAAATCTTAACACTAGTTTCAAAGTAACTAATTTATTAAATACTTACGTGTTAAACTTATTCACTATTCACTAAAATAAAGATGGCTTTTTTACTTACATATAAACATTTTACAGCACAATGTTTTCTTGTACAAATCCCGAACAAAAGTATGCTATTGCCTAATTCCACACACTGTTTTTGGTATCTGGTATTCTTTTCAAGGCCAACTAGTCGTAATAGATAATGTACATATATGTATGTGTAACAAAATTTACACAAAAAAAAAAATATTGAAATCTCTTCGCATATCTCTTTGAATCTCATCCGTGTTCGTGTATATACATAACTCCAATTTTTTTATTTTGTTTTATTTTGCTCTCTCGAAAATAAAATTTAAACTAAAATGCATGTCAGCGATTCCCAAACTTATTTTGCCACGGAACCCTTTTCCGATTCTTCAAATTTCATGGAACCCTATTCATGGAAAATCCTGTTTCGTATAAATAAGTTTTAAGAACGGCAATATAACTCTAATACCCTTTTTGGATAAATATTTATATTCATCAAATATATTACAGCAGAAAGTTGCTAACGGCACCTCTTCGAAGCTAGCGAGTATCCGAACTAATTTCAATTAAATTCTCGTATTCTACTGCTAGTAGTCCCGTTGGCTTTTCATTGCTTTTGAAATGATTTTGTACCCAATAATTATCGTTATTGGTTAATTTTGGTATGTATGTAGTGTGTTTGTATGTGTGTATGTGTGAAATGAAACCTTATGGCACGGATTTTATCTGGTATTAGCTCGTGGAACTCCTAAAAATTGCCACGGAACCCCGGGGTTCCGCGGAACCCACTTTGGGAAACGCTGGCATAAGTCAAAAATGGCCTTGAAATCACGTCTCAATAGATTTTTATTGTTAATTTAAACCCTTATTTTATATTAAAACACCAATTTTTTTTATATTGTTTTATTCTGTTCTCTCGAAAATAAAATTTAAACAAAAATCTACATCTCAAAAATGGCCTTAAATTTTTTTATTTTCATTTCTATTTTTAATTTCGGATTCACCGAAAAATTTAATGTCGCAGTTAAAATGGATTTTGTAGGTAAAAAGGGAAAGAAAGGAAGGTGAAGCCAGTCTTATTAGACTACGACACCGCACTTTATTTAAGTCGCAATTAAAACCTGTGCCATAGGTAAACGGGGAAAGAAACGAAGAAAAATACGGTTTCTGTGTTTCTCGTGTGGCATCAGCCATCAATTCCATTTTGTTTTTCATTTGCTTTGGCGTCGTGTATATTTTGTTTTATTTTACGTGTTTTAATTTCGGCAAAATTTTGGTTTTTTTTAACTGACTACTACGGTCACAAAAAAGTTTCATTTTCGGCCGATGGAATTATTATTCTTCTATCTAACCGATTTTAATTAGTAGAATATTTGTTTTTCGAATATTATTCGGATCGATCTTTACTAGTTTTTTTACCGACTTCTTACAGTCAAAAAAATCTATTCGGTCTTTAATTTGTATTTGTTCGTATAGGGTTTAATTTTCTAGTGAATATTACTTTTAAATGTTTTCTGTTTGTTGGTTGGAAACCGTCTTCTTAAGTTTGAAAAAGTTACGTTCCGAGTTCTAATTTTTACTTTTATATACAGTCATATAAGCAATTATTAGGTTCACCGATGGGTTCACCTACAAGTCCTGTAATTGCCGATCTCGTGATGGAATATGTTGAATTAAATGTACTAAACTCACTCGATTTCCGGCCATCTTTTTTCTATCGTTTTGTAGATGAGATCATCACAGCAATTCCCCTAGAAAAAATTGATGTTTTTATTCAAAAATTTAATTCGTTTAATAACCATATAAAGTTTACTATGGAGTTAGAGTCAAATAATAGATTACCATTTTTAGATGTAATGGTTATTCATAATGCAGATGGTTCACTTTCGACAGATTTGTTTCATAAATCAACTTGGTCTGGCAGATACCTTAATTTTGATTCTCATTTACCTATTTCGTATAAACGCAATACTGTTAAATTATTATCTCAAAAATTAATTCAATTATCTGACCCTGTTTCTCACAAAAATAATTTTCGGCTTCTTAAAACAACTTTTTTAAAAAATAATTATCCAAATTCATTTTTGAATCCAATATTAAATTCTTATCGGTACTTATTTCGTATAAACGCAATACTGTTAAATTATTATCTCAAAAATTAATTCAATTATCTGACCCTGTTTTTCACAAAAATAATTTTCGGCTTCTTAAAACAACTTTTTTAAAAAATAATTATCCAAATTCATTTTTGAATCCAATATTAAATTCTTATCGGTACAAATTTTCTAATAACAGCCAATCTGTCGAAAATGTTCCAACAGTGGCCAATAACAATTTATAAGTATAAATCAATTCCATATGTAAAGTATCTTTATGAAAAAATAAGTTTTTGTCTTAATAAATACAATTTTAAAATAGTGGGTAAAGGACATAATAGCCTAAAAACGCAAATATTTTCAAACCTCAAAGATCGTACAATTTTAGGTAATAATACAAAATGTAGTTTATAAGATTGTTTGTGAATGTGACAAAATTTACATTGGGCATACGCAGCAACGTTTAAGTGAAAGATTTTGTCAACATAAACGAGATGCCAAAAAATTACAACAAAAAATGATGGAGTTAGTGCCTTATCAAGACATCTCTATGATACCCATCACAATATTTATTTAGACAACGTTCAGGTAATCGAAAAAGAAAGTAGATTAAATACTACAAGTAGATTAAATAATACAACAAGTCTTAATAAACAGAGTGATTGTGCATATCTTCAAGATTTTTACAACAATTTTTTGTAAAAATTGACATTTTATTGTATTTTTCATTTTTGAAAGAGTTTATCATTAAATTAAATTTTAATTTGGCAATTTCTTTTCAAAATCTCATCAAAACTCATTTTTTGGGCTAACACTTTCATTATTTTTATTTTTTCTACATGTTTTTGCCTTATTAAATCTATACTGCTTTTCTTAAAAGGTTTACAAAAATAGTTTTTTTTGTTTTACATTTTTTCCTCTATTGAGTGGGCCTATTTTTTAATTCATCCCGAGCAGGCAGTGCACTGTCAATAAACAACCTTTGCTCGGTGTAAACTACCCGGTGTAAGCCTGCTTGCTCGGGTTGAATTAAAAACTAGACCCAGTATAGTGTTATAAAATTATTTTTTGTATTGCTTTTAAATATTTTTTAAATTAATTTAATTAATTATTTTATTAATTTATTATTGTAAGTTTTCTGTTTTTTTTTAACTTTTACTTAACGTATTTTTAGTACCTACACATTATATTTCCTGATGATGAACATAAATTTTGTTCGAAACGTCGTTGTAAAATAAAAATATAAATACACAAATAAAAGGGCTATATACCAGAAAAGAGGTTTATTTAAAGCCCGAAAAAATACTATAATAAAAAATATAATAATATATACAGTCATGTTATCTATTTTATATTTTTGTGATTACGACTTTTGAATTCTTATTTATGGGCGGTATGTTGTACCATCACTTCGAATCGAAAAAGTCGAATTCGAAGAAAGTCGAATCGAAAAAGTGAAAGTTGTATCTTTTTTGCTTTTCGAAAATGATACAACATACTGCCATTCGACTTTTTTCGAATTTCGATTCGAAGTGATAGTACAACATACCGCCCCATTATGAGTATGTTCGCATGAGTAGTAAGTAATTTTGTTTTTAATTTTTATGGTCGCATTTTTTTATACGTTTCGTACATACTTATGAGTCGTGTTTTCTATTTTGTTGGATTGGAGATTTTTAAATTCTGATACGATTCTAGTAATAGTCGGTTTAAATTTGTCGGGATGTTTATTTATTTTTTTTGCTCTTCCAAGTACATTTGACAAACGTCTATGATGTCGCGATCACTGACATGGTCGTCCTTTTTCACATGCTCCGACTTTATTTTTCTGTCTGTCGTAGGTAAAATCAATGATTGTGAGCTACCCTTTTTTAAATAACTCCAGGTTTGTTGTAGACGCCCAATACAACGAAAAATTGTAACAGGAAGTAACTTCCAACATGCGCTTCATAGCTTCCCGCCTTGCGTCTCTTACTTGTCTGTGCACTGTTGATAATTTGTTTCTACACAAATATGTAGATGATTACTTTTTCTTCTCTAAGGACGATATTTTATGTTGTTTTATCCATTGATTTTTAAATACGATGTAACCATCTATAATTTTTAAGTAGTGGCATTTTTCATTAAAAAAAAAGTTCAAATTCGCTAGTATAGACTTAGTAGAATATACTTTGACTCAATCAGGGCCATATGGCCGGTGTAGGAGGCATATCACCAATCGTAACATGCAAATTGTGTTCAACTTGTGCTTTTGCTATCTCAGCCGATAATATATAATATGTTATGTCAAATATCAATATGCATGAGCCGATATTGTTCAGTCGACATATCGAAAGTATTTTTTTATTCACAAAAATATTTGTTTTCTTCGACAAAAAAACAAATTAACTGAAACCTTTAAAAATAAAACACTAAAATATTCTTAATAGCATTATTGCTTGTTCAGGAAAAATAATTTTCCTATTGGGAAACTTGTATATTATATATATCGTACATACAAAATTTGAAAATTTCTAAAAATTGACCGTTTAAAGTGTCATGGTTGGAAATAGATTCAAATAAAAGCTCTTAATGATGTTCACACCTGGAAAAAAAATGCATGTCAACACAAAATTTGAAAATTTCTAAAAATTGACCGTTTATGTTGTCAAGGCTGGGAATAGCTTGAAATGAAAGGTCTTAATAATGCTCGCACCTGGAAAAAAATTCACGTCAATTTTTATGTATCGGGAAAACTTGATTGAAAATATCGCACACACAAAATTTGAAAATTTCTATAAACTGACCGTTTAAAGTGTCATGTTTGGAAATAGATTGAAACAAAAGGTCTTAAAGATGCCCACACCTAGAAAAAACTTCAGGTCGATTTTCATGTGGGGAGTTCGGGAAAACTCGATTGAATATATCGCACACACAAAATTTGAACATTTTTAAAAATTAACCGTTTAAAGTGTCATGGTTGGAAATATATTCATATGAAAGGTCTTAATAATGTTCACACCTGGAAAAAATTCAGACCGGTGGTGATAAGGAAAAAATTTCACGGCTGGTTTAGGATCAATGAATTAATCACTCATTATCCGAAATGAAAATATGATTATGAAACCTCATTTGAGGCGGCCAAATCCCTTGATGGGATATAGTGCCAGAGAGAGAGTTCGGGAAAACTCGATTAAATATATCGCACCTTTAAACGGTTAAACGGTAAATTTTTAGAACTTTTCAAATTTTGTGTGTGCGATATATTTAATCGAGTTTTCATAAATTCCCCACATGAAAATTGATCTGAATTTTTTTCTAGGTGTGAGCATCATTGAGACCTTTCATTTGAATCTATTTCTAACCATGGCACTTTAAACGGTCAATTTTTAGAAATTTTCAAATTTTGTGTGTGCGATATATTCAATCGAGTTTTCCCGAACTCCCCACATGAAAATTGACTCGAAAAGTTTTCCAGGCGTAAAAATCATAAAGACCTTTCATTTGAATGTATTTCCAGCCATGACACTTTAAACGATCAATTTTTAGAATTTTTCAAATTTTGTGTGTGCGATATATTCAATCGAGTCTTCCCGGGCTCTTGACGTGAAAATTGACCTACGTTTTTTCCAGATGTGAGCATCCTTAAGACTTTTCGTTTAAATCTATTTTCAGCTATGACACTTTAAACGGTCAATTTTTAGAAATTTTCAAGTTTTGGTTGTGCGATATATATTTATGTATATACAAGTTTCCCTATGGGAAAATCAATTTTCTATTTCCAATTAATGATGCTATTAAAAATTTAGTTCAGTGTTTTATTTTTAACGGCTGAGAAACGTCTGCTGTGATATGTCGGTTGAAAAATATCAGTTGAAATATATCGTCTGAGAAATGTCGGCTAAGATATGTCGGCTGAAAAATATTGGCTGAGATAGCAAAGACACTATCTTTATCGTTTTTTTTACGGCTGGAAACCATCGGCTAACTTTAATAGTATATGATAGATACCATAACAAGTTGAGAACACTAAATTCCACACTCAGCACTGATTGTTCTGATAATTTTTTGAGTTACTAACAGATTTAAGTCAACCCGGTCGAAGAAGCTTTCTTGTGCAGGGTTATAGCGAGCGGCAATCATAACATGCAAATTATCTTAAATTTATTTTTGCAAATTTGAGGCACACTCCCATGTTGAGGACATTAAATTTGACAATTGGTACTAACTAAATTCTACACTCGGCACTTATGCTTTCGAAGACTTTTTGTAAAGTCTAGTTCTTTAAAAATCGTTTTTTATAAATAAGGTAATGGCAATATGTATGATAAGGCAGTGGCTTTTTGAATAAAACATTTTTTTGCTCCTCTAATGCTCGATACATTTAGGCCAACGTTTTTCCAATTTTTTTATTCCTTCAAAAAATAGGTTTTCCCAAGACCCTCAAAATAGGCGTTTGTTTCAGTGATGACCTTTTCGAGAGACCCAAATCTCTTACCGCCCAGCCATTTCTTCAGGTTTGGAACAGGAAATAGTCGCAGGGGGCTAAATCTGGAGAACATGCTGGATGGGGTAGGAGTTCGTAGCCCATATTTTGAAATTTTCCCATGGGCCTACATACGTGTGCACTCGTGCATATTGTCTTGATGGAACATCACTTTTTTCTTCGCCAAATGTGGTCGTATTTCCTTCATGTAAAATAGTGATATACCCATTTAGTTGAGATGCCTGCAGCGTTAGGCACCACACGCACTTTCATTATCCGACCGTCCAATATCATTCCATGGATTTTGTCGACTATTTCTGGTGTGACGACCTCTTTTGGGCGATCTGAACATTCGGCGTCACTTGTGCTGGTACGACCACAACGGAACGCAGTAAACCACTTCTTTACCATGGAAATTGGTGGCGCAGAGACCACATAGTATTTATCAAGCCTTTCCTTGGTTTCGAAGATGGTTTTGTTAAGCTTAATTTGCACACGAAATAATGCTTAATGAGGACACGAATTTTTTTTCCACTTTCGTTAAAATTCACGAGGTTGTCTGCTTTCAATGGCTGTTAAACATAAACTTAATGACGCAGCTTGCTCAAAATTTGGCAGTAGTCTACTAACAGATTTCAGATGACGGCAGCAGTATTGCATTTAAAGTTACTGTGTGGGAAAGTTAAAAAGTCCCTGACTTATCAAACTGTCCTCGACAAAATTATTTTCGTTATATACAATAACCCATACACGTTTTTGGTACGATGATACTCAATTTTTATTGTTTATTTTTAATAATTGTATTTAAACCACGTGTTTGGAATTGCAAACCTTTCTTGCCCACACTGAGAAAAAAACTTGTAAAAATGAAAAGATATACATATGTATAAAAAAAAATATACATATATTTTTAGGCAAACAATGTCGTTTTGAAAATTAAAAAAAGTCTTTTTAATTTTAAAATAAATTTTTCAGGTAAGTTTGTTTATAAAAATAAAACATTAATTTTTAATTTTCAAAAATATATTTCTCAGATTATATGAAGTAAATATAAAATCCTGGCAAATGGTCATGTGCATGCCACTAAATTTAGGTAATTTCGTTAGGACTTCATGTTTACACTACTCTACTCACTTCACTTTGATTCTTCATAAAAAGAAACCGATTTACTTTCAAATGATGTGTTTATTGTAACTTTGATCGGGCTGTCAAAAACCTCCTCGTACATTAGTGTCAGCCAATTGCAATTGTACTCTCTTTTGTATTAGCACTTAGCAGTCCTGGAGTCTTCATGCGATCAAAGATTGTCTAGAAATATTCAATAGTTTTGGTGCTGTCCAAAGACTCAAAATTTAAAATCGTTCGTTTTAAATTTTTAACTCAGTTTGTCTAAAATCATTTACAAATAATTTACATGACTTGTGCCATTTTGGTTCAACTGTGTAATCCAAATTAAAACAGCCAACAAAGTTTTAATAAATTTTAGACCACTATTTTATCTGACAATCACTCCCGGATATCACTATATCAAAAGGGCTCACGAAACTTTAGTCGTGAATTACTTTACAGTTGACAAAAAAGTGCCGTCAATTTAATAAACTTTTAAAGAATAACACGCTAGAATAAAATTCGTTTTAAAATAAAGAATAAAAACTAGAAATTGACTGAAACTAATAATTGACTATCACCAAATTGAAATTACTGAATTTGCATGCTTCAGTTTGACACCATCTAAAAATTAATGCCTACAACTTTTAATTGTGAATTTTTTAAATACCCTATTTCTTTAGAATACCATAATAGCATGATTCGAGAACGCCATCTACATTTTGTTCACTAAAACTTTTAATAACTTTCCCCAGTATTGAAAAATTAAAAAAAAAAATTGTCCGAAGAATTATGTTAACGAATTTGTTTTACCCCAAATTTTCATTTTACATGTTGGTACAGCTATGCTGAAAGAAAACGAACCAATGAACAATTAACTTCTCTCTCTCTCTCTCTCTCTCTGGCGTGAAACATTTGCATGTGTAAAGATAATCAGCTGATTTTTGTTATTGATTAAAAAATGAATTACACGGCGCATACCCATTTTTTGTCAGTGGTTAACATTATTTTGTCAGCTCTCTTACTCTCCTATATAGATTTTCCAACATATTCTTCGCCAGTGTACACACCATATTTTCCTTATACATAATTGATTTTCCGTTTATATTTCTATATATTTTATGCTCATGCTTGTAGGTCACCCCTCCGTATACTCGTACATATACTCGTACAATACATTTTCCTCACTCGCATATTATAATACACATTCATAAGATTTCGATTTTTCATATTACACAGCAGTTGAGCTTAGACAAACCGTGGTGCAAGCATGTCGGTACATTGGAAAAATGATGCGAAATTCATTTAAAGCAAATAGAAAAAAAAAAACAATTTTCCAAATAATAAGAAAATAATATTCATTAAATCGAAATTAAACATCTGACCGCGTCTTAATTAAGTTTTCTCTTAAATGTGTGATAACAGTCGCCGCACTAAGTGGATTTTCTTTATAATTTAAATTAGTTTTTGGTTTCTCATTTGTGCGTGGAAAAACTGTTTTTCTTTTGTTTTTGTTAAATTAAAATGTGAAATTTGTACGTAGTGTAGCATTTTGATAGAGGGGAGAGAGAGTTTCATATTGGTTTTTTAGGAAATGTGTTCTGATAACAAAAACAAAAAATATAAAGTTTCAGTGATACAAAAAAAAAATGGGGAAAATTTATTTATGTGATAAAAATAGAGATTTTATTTTCAGAATATAATCGTGTCTGCTGTATACGACAAGAGAGTGTATATAGTTAAAGTTCTATATTATGATAAAGTATATTATCTACCTGCTGTACAATACATACTAAACTGGCTTTCATGAATTGCAATGTTTATTTATTCATTGTATTGGAAAAATCACTACTTTTGAAATTTTGTTTTAGGTATTTGTTTAAATTTTGATGAAAAATATACTACGTTGATGTGTTTACACTAAATGCTTGATGGTTATTTAACTAAAGAGAGCCCATTTTTGATTTGACCTTTCTTTATGTAAGCTTTTACTAAGTTGGCTTTAGTAGAGCCATTGATTTAAAACCACATAGCGAAAATCTTAATACATATTTTAAATTCTCTTAAATATTCTGATTTTACACACAAATTTCAAATAGTTGTGTGGTTGTTTAAAATTTATATATAGAATTTTTCCACAAGGTCATCTAATTTTATCAAAATATTGTCAAATTTTAATTTTAGAATTGTAGTTGACAAGTGGTTGCTTGTATACTGCATGAAAATATTATGATCATTGTATAAATGTTTTGGGGAAGGCCGTTCTACTGAAGATGCCTTACTAAAAGTTTGTGAGAGATTATACGGTGGTTTAAATGCAAACAAGTGTAGTGTTGGCTTATTTGTGGACATGACGAAAGCTTTTGATATGGTTGACCATCAAATATTGCAAAAAAAGATAAATATTATTGGTTTTAGAGGTATGATTCATAAATAGTTTTCATCCTACCTAATAGGTAGGCAACAAAGGGTTGTACTAAATGGGTTTTTTAGTAAAGAGCAGGTCGTAGTTTTCGGAGTACCTCAAGGTTCCGTATTAGGCCCGATCTTATTTATGATTTAGATAAATTCAATTTTTAAACAAAAATTTCATGGTAGTGTAACAGCTTTTGCTGATGATCTAGCTTTCACTTATACCAATGATAATCATTTTTTAACAGCCATGATCATAAATTATGATTTACATGTTATGAGGCAATGGTTTGCAAAACACAAGTTGCTAGTAAGTGAAAAAACTAAATTAATTAATTTCACGTTATCTGGATCTACTGTTTATGATTTTGATATATTCTATCATTCGGCTGACTGTTTTAAACTTACCTTGGGTATTGTAAACTGTGACAAATGTGTCATACAAATCGTTTAAATTATCCTTGCTCTGTAAACTGTTTTAAAATTGAATCTGTAAAGAGTATCAAATATTTGGGTCTTGTCATCGATATGAATCTAAACTGGAAAGAGCATACAAGCAATCTAAGCGAATATATGGTCCATATACTATGGAATTGTTTATTCAAAGCTTCAGTATGGTATTGTTTGTTGGGGTGGTACCTACTTCAATACTCTTGAACCTATTCTATTGGCTCAAAAACACATAATTAGAATAATGTGTCATAAAAATAAAAGAACCAGTAGCTGGCTGTTATTTTGTGAATTACGCGTAGTACCACTGAGACATTTATATATATACAAAGTACGGAAATTGTTTTTTGTTAGAAGTGGCAATTTATCTTTTCGGTTTTCATTTAACTACAATCTAAGAAATAACACTAAATCACTAGTAACCGTGCCTAGCCATAACAAAAAACATTTGTTTTAACTTTTACACAATCTTAGCTCCACTCCTATTAAATCCCTTGCCTCAGTTCATTCGGAATACGAAAAAATTATCTGCATTCTTACAAAGTATTATAACCTGGCTTCATAATTTTAATATTGCAAAAACTGAATTTTGGTTTAAAGTAAACACCTGATCGTTTTAAACTCACATATCCATTTTTATTCTTATTTCTTTATTTTTATCTATTATGATAGAATTGTTACAATTTTTAACCATTTTTAAGACTGTGTGTTTATTTTTTTCTTTGTACTTTTTTATATTATTTTTTTTTTGTGTAACTTTTTAATAATAATAGTAAAACTCCATTATCATTTTATATCATATACATTAATTTAACATAGGGGATCATTCGCCTCTAGTTTTTAACTACAGAATGTATCCTATTCATCTCTTCCAATTGGTTTCTTTTTTTCAACAAATTAAATTTTCAAATTTTACATATTGTATTGTAGTTCTTTTATATGTACTTGTTAGTTTTTAAAATTACTTGTCTAATTTGTCAATAATTATATATGTATGTATCCAAATAGAATTTGATGAAATAAATAAAAAAAAAAATAAACGACCTCCACCTGTACATCTAAAATAACTGGAATAGAAACCACAATTTTTTGAGATTTTTTTAGTTTGATGCTTTAAGTATGCCAACTCATTTTCAAAATTTTAACCTATTGTAATCTTCCCAATACCCAAATTAAAAATTTGTGTAAAAAATTTATAGTAAATAATTTTTTGAAACACAACGCACAAACAGGAATGTTTTAATAGAGGATTGACCCTCCCAAAAATCACGTAAAACTCAGGAGGTTTGACTAAAAAAACTAAATGTAAAAGGCGGAGGGGCTAAGCATATTTTTCACCAGTGTCTAATAATAGACTACACTCACTAAATGAAAGCTCTAGCCTATATTACTGCTCAAATGGTGAAACAACTTAAAAATCCAAAAAAAGAATGATTTATGAGAAATGTGAAATTTACTATCAAAATGTAAATAAAACAGCATCAAAAGCATCAACATTTTACAACTTTGTCTTAAAATCAAACTATCCAATTTATGTAATTTGTGAAACTTCATTATAACCCGGCATACGGAGCAGTGAATTTTTTGGCCATAATTATGTTTTTAACAGATGCGCTCGTCCTCTCGAAACTAGCTCAAATAAATCGGAAGTTGGCGTACTGATAGCAGTACATTCTAAAGTCTAGAATACTCCAGGAACGTTAGCCTTATGCAATCTAACAACAGATGCTGAATCTTGATTTGTGGAGGCCATGCTTCGTTACAATTTGAACCAAATAAACACCATTGCTAATCATCGTGAAAAGTTAATGGATCTTTTAATCTTCCGACACTTTTAAAATTACTGAACCATTGTTACCTTTTGTGATAAATTAAATCAATCGCAAATCTTTAAATATTGACTGAATTAATTAAATGGTGAGTTCGAAACAACCACCAATCAAATATAACTTCAAAAAAAAAACCGAGATTCCATCAACTGGCAATTAACTCCCATATTTAATGATGTAAACGAAAATATTGACAATTGACATTATGCTGCAAGGCTTCGAATTGTACTTATGTGGTGTAAACCACTTTAAAAATAATCGCAAAAATGAAGAATACTCTGCAACTATGGGCTACAACAACAATACTAATTCCTCCTTCTATACCAATTAAAAGGTATAGATGACATTTTCCGACCGTCTTTTCAATCAGTCTATAGAACAAGCGATACTAGTAGATTGTACGAACAACCCAGCAATCTCAAAATACTGGTAATAATAACTCCTCCTGTTATTTTTGAGGATGACATTTTATCGGTTTTAAAGGGATTTGGAGACGGTTGTGGTATTATCACAATATATCCCAAGTAGCAATTTTTGGTTTCAAGTAGGTTTTATAATCAATACGAAACTTTGGTTTTAAAACCAAAAAGTTTTTGAAATGGTTTCAGACACGTTTCCGACGGGTTACGAAGCCAGATACTGCTTTTGACTGCGGTTTTTGATACTTTCTCATTTTATTTTTACTAATGAGGAACCGTTTATAAACAGTTTTAAAAAAACCCAGATTCTTTGAAACAGTTTTAAATGATTTCAAATATTTGTATTAAAACTACTTTTAAGTTTCTTTGGACCGGTGACAAACCTATTGGTTCTAGGTTTCATAAACACCGTAATAAAAAACCGAAAAAATCTGTTTTAACGTGGTTTGAAAAAAAAACTAAAAATCTCTGACAAATGGGGTAATTTCAGTTTCAATAACAAAGAACAAAGTCTATCTAAATCGGGTTCTAACTGATTTTATAAAATTTAAAATCATCTAAAGTTCCGATAAAATAGTTAAAAAAAATTTTTTACCCAGATTGGTTTTCACTTGTTGAGTTTACCAAGTAACTTGGCCAAATTTTATTACAAGAATCGTCATTCATCATGTTTATTAGCACACGGGATTGTCCCACTCTAAAAGTTCCGACTATATTCTTTGTGCTTATAAACAAAATAAATACATAATGACTCAGCGAATTATTTTAGAAGTTGGTAAACCATTATAAATTCCAGTGGTAAAAATACCTAAATAGAAGAAATTTATTATAAACAATAATACGGTTTTAATCAATATTAAGAGTTACAAAAGCGTTTTTATAAACCGTTTCAAATACGTTGCAATTGTTCCAAAATAAAACCGTTTACGAATGGTTTCAAAATAACCAAACTTTTACTGGTGTCAAAACGGTTTCATTAAACTCATTTAAACGACTCTGGGTTCAAATGATTCAAAATTGAAGACATGTTAGAACCGGTTCAAAAATACTAGTTACTTAAACTCTTAAATGCAACCTCGATTCACGTTTTTCTAAAACTTTGGTTTTATTTTTCTACTTGGGAGCCTGTTCTATTCATTCCTTAAGGACCGCGTGTGTCTCGAAAAATGGATCATTTCAAAACCTACTTGCATTTTTAAATCGGGTAAAGGAGATGAGATCACATGCTACAGAGGAGTTTCAACTTAATCATTAATTCCTAAATTATTTGAAATAGTTATATGCAACAACTTTAAAATCCATAATAGTACGTCTTATATCAATAAACCAACATGGATTTATGTCTGGCCGATCCATATCAACTAACTTGGTTGAATTCACCACTAAAATAATTAACGTACACGGATTTGAGTAAAGCATTTGATTATATTTATTATCAAAAAGCACTCCAGAGTTTATTTGCATTTACGTTTTCACTCAATTATAATAATGGGAAATGAGAAATCAAACGATATTTTACGTTAAGTTACGTGTGGTGCTCCCCAAGAATCACACATCGGGCCTTCGATTTTTATAGATCGAATAACCGAGATAATCAAAAATCCAAACGTGCTTACATTTCCAGATGGATTGAAAATTTTCGTATGGTTAGTGGAATGCTATATACGGAGAAACATCAAAAATACATAGATAGTTTAAGTGAGTATCGAAACTCGCTATACCTAAATATTAAGAAATGAAAAATCATGCATTTTCATCATAAAACGAATAACGGATTTTTCTTTTTTGATTGCTTCATACAAAATCAACTGCGAAATTCGGGGTCATTGCAAATGCCATGTTTGAATTTGACAAACGATGGATAGGTAAATTTAAATATATTCATAACTTTTGTTCGCTGAATTTCGATCTCAGCTGGGATACGCTGTAACGATCTGGAATCTATACTATGCTGTGCATATAAAAAGAATTGAAAGCTTTCAAAACAAGTTTCCGATTTTTTATTAAAGAAATGTGACTGAGATTATGACCAAAATCTACCATTACATGGAAGATGCAACGATTACAAAATATGCACCCTAGAAAATAGACGACTTCTCTTAGGCTGGCGCTTAGTTACATTGATTTAGCTTACATTTAAGAAAACATATCAATTCTTATGTTATGTAGGACATTTCAAAACCACGAGTTTTTAGCACTTGAACACCATTCCAGAAACAACGGGGAAAACAACCCCGTTAATAGGTTGCCGGAATCATTCCATATCACCGATGACCATTAATATCGTGAATACATAATTATTTCTTAAATTTTTAAAACGCGATTTAACGGCTGGTGTTTCCCAAAAAATACGATTGTAAAACACGTGCGACCTGCCACCATAAAACCACGTGTAAAACTCGTGTTTAACCGGCGGGTACAACCCATAAAAATGCCTGCCGACATTTCGTCACTTTTTCATAACACTTTTGAACTTATTTTAACTGAGTGCTAGTATTAAAAGCCTTTATACTCATAAAGGACTCAGTGGTGTTCATAAGGTCTCTCGAGATTATTTATAAATTCATAAAGTTTTGGGTGTGACATCTTTTGGTTCGTTTTTGAACCAGCGGTTATATCACTGCTCATGGCAGTGTACATTCAGTATTATATTTCCGGTGAACGAAACGAGTTGATATTCGTTTGATCATCGTTGGAAAATATTGAAAATTTACTTCCAAAGTAGAGTGAGTCGGTTACCGAATCTTGCCAAAAATGGCGTACAAAATACGGTAGAAATGAAGCGGCAACTTAGAACATTGTGAGGAAATTCATAAATACAGTTCGTTCGACTGGTATGCTGAAAGATAGTACACACGTTTCGCATCGCCATCCAGCTCGTTCGATGGAGAATATTGCTGCTGCAGCTGAAAGCTAGCGTCAACATCCGAGCACCTCAACCTAGCATCACTCACAAGAATTGAGCATCAGCGATATGACTTTGCGAAGAATTTTATACAAAGACTCGGGTATGCAGGCCTACAAAGACCAATTGGTTCAAGAATTCAGTCTTTTACCGGAAAATCATCTTTTTCGACAAAGGTCATTTTCACCACGGCGGTTATGTAAAGAAGCGAGATTGCTATATTTGAGGCACAGCAAATTTACTCTGGGTTTCAAAGACTTGATTAGTGAAATTCTTGTTTGTAGAGGTTTCTGGATGATACATTCCGTAAATGCCTTCGAGGACCAAGTAGGATTTCACACAAAATAAAAAATCTAAATATTGCAATAACTTAAGGGATGAGTTCTTGTTTAACAAGCTGCCTTACAATTTACTCTCCAAACTTCCAATAAATTGTTGATAGAATGTAATGCAGAACATCAAACGACTAAAGGTATTAAAAACATATTTTATTAATTGACATAATTGAATAATTTATGAGCAATTTATATTTTTTTAACTTTTCTTAATAAATATTGGATAAACAATTTTTTTTGTTGTTTTTACTGAACATTTGAAAATTCGCTTGATCTAACCTCCAGATCAGTTTGAAAAAGTATTTATCAAAAAAGTATTTATCATGCAAAAATTAGTGAGAGTGGGCCCCGCTGTTGTAGGTTATAGCTTTTATTAAAAACTCACAATTTATGAAGAAATTTGAGAAGTTAAAGTTGTTGTTCCAATTATAAGATCCTTGAATTAAACTAATACCGCACCCTGGCATTCAGATTATCCGAGTTGTCGACTCTACTCATTAAATCAAATAAAATAACGAAAGATTTTCACATCTCTTCTATACAATTCTGACAGGTAACTGTCTTGAAATTTACTGTGTAAAGAAAGTAAAAAGACAGTTTTTTTTGTCAAAAACCGTCATTTTCCCTAAAATTTTGGAAAACGGATGTGCACCAATATTCTTGAAATCTCAATTTAGAGTTATTTTTAGCTTATAGTCGTCTTTCTCGTAATTGAGATCCTCCTTCTATGGATAGTACCACTTCCGGTGGAATGATTTTCACCAAATATCACTGGGATCTCCAAATGTAATGAAAATGATTTGGTAAGAAGATTCAATCCGATCAATCAATCTGTCTTGGCAAAACAATTTGCAAAACACGGGAAACCGCCTATAGTAGCTGTTACTAGAAAATGCTGTAGAAAAGCTTGAAAAAGTTTTAAGTTTCATCCCGATCAATCTATCTATCTGTTTCATCCCAATCATTCAATCCTTATACAGCCCGCGCCGAATTTGTGTTTAAAATCAGTTGTTTGCCAAAAATCGCCATGTTGGAAAAATGATCTGGGGTTATATTGTTGTAAATTGAATTTGAGATTTTTAATGCATAGTTGATTTTCTCGTAAATACTATACTTTTCAAAATATTTACTAAACAGGGAAAAGCCCTTATGGTAGCTGACGCTTCCGGTGGACCGATTTCGCCCAAAATTACTGGGATCTCGAAATTTATGGCAAAAACTTAAGTAAGAAGTTTCACTCCGACCAATCTATCCGTCTGGCCTGTAGGGAGGCCACAACATTTTATCTGCACGGCACCCCACACGCACACACAGACACATATACGGAGATTTTTTTAAAAAATTAATTTTTTGACTTCGGCGATATAGCGAATGGTAAATCTGCAAAAATCTCGAGGTCAACATTTTTAACGTAAAAGAAAATAAAATATGAGCCTGCTTGAATGTTTCGATAACATTTTTTGATTTCTATGGAATTGCATCGAATGTTCAAAGCGTCTTAGAAACTTTAATTATGGTAAACTTGCACTTAATTACGTAGTGCGATTAGAAATATGAAAATCGTTGGAGATTTTTAAAGTAACTTTACTGGGTTATACATAGAATATTTTTCAAAAGCACACTGTTACGGTCACTCATAAACCTAAGCATAATGTTACATAAACGTAACGTATAACAGTTACTGTTAAACTAGAAACAGCTTGTCCCAACGATGAAAAATACAAAATTACTAAACATATAATCAAACCCCAACGTGAATTCAACACTTTTAACAACTCATCAGTCATTAATTTTCAAAGTTAACAAATTAACAAGAGTTATTTCCTGTAAATTTCGAAAAGCACCACAAATCACTTATATGAATGACATCATTATAACTGAATTTCTTGAAACTCTTACTTTCATAATCAATTCGAGGTGTTATTTTGACCTAAATGTAAAATACAGCACGACAAACCTAAGACTCCTGAACGAATGACACAATTTTTCTCCTTATGTTATGACCTGGTGATCTATCAATCTAATCAATCCATCAATGTGTATAAATGTATATACATTTGAATCTATTCTACTTTTTATTTCTCTATAAATTGTGAAACCTGTCAAATGTTAAAATCAATAGAGACGATAAAGACAAATTACTTCCTGTAATTTATAAATATATTTGAATGGATTTATGAGGTAATGATGCCATCGTGCGGCGCTTAATTGTATTTGGTCAAAAAATATCCACAAATAAAAAACAACAATGAAACGGAAAGTAGAATTGAATTAAATCATAGTACATATAATGTGGTATTATGAATAGCTGTATTATAAGACGCTTGATGAGAATGAAGGAATAACGTGCATCGTTAGTCTAGAAACTTTAGCTATGTACAATACTGAGCTTATTATTTAATCATCGCTTTAAATTGTTACTACTTGTTAAGTTTCGCATAAATTCACGTGCATAATTAAATATTATACGCCAGTTATCATTCAAAACCCAAAAGCAACAAAAAATGTCGTCTTTATACATTTTATTGGCAGTGAAAGTTCAATAAATCAAAAAACAGTAAATTTAAAATGATTTAACCAAAAATTAGCATAAAATTACATAATCGGGCGCGCATCAATCTGTACTACTGATTATATAGATAACTAACAGCCATAAACTAATAGATTCTGTCATAATTGGAATGTTATTGCTTTGTGCGCCCCATTGTAAAACGATATGACACACTGTGGAAAAAGACTTTCACTTAATTTGCATAGACATTCCACGAAATTATCAAATATCGTTGTACGTCTTTTATGAATAGGAACTGTAAAGGAAAATTCAATTTCCCTAGAAAAATCTTCTGTACGCTACGTACGCCTACATTAGAGAGTACATACACACACACTGTCAATATAATCGAATCATTTCAGTCCAATTTGCATAATAATTTGCCTCATCGAGAAGAGATTTGATTTTTTTTTTACTTATTATTGTTTACTTAATTTTTTTGTGTATTTACGTTACGTACGTACTCGTATTCACAGTTCTCATATATGTATGTGAACCTATCTTTTTATTAGCTATAGAAGGCCCAATTTTTGATATTTACAGTATAAATCGAGTGTGGGTGAAGGTTGTTTAAAATATTTTTTTGCGAACTTAAACTCTTGTACCAAGTAATGATATTCCATTTATTCGAATTTAAATAGGATTTGAAAGTTTTTGTTCTATGAGAAAATTCAACAACAAAAAAATAGCAAATTGAAGTTTAAGGATTTTTCATATATATATATATATACTTACACATACACAAAAAAGGACCAAGAATATAACGAGAAACAAAAGTTGATTTTATGACTTCATTTTTCCTAGTATGTTCTCCAATGTTTTAAAATTTTCTTTTCAAAGAAAAACTTTTAGCTTTCATTCTGCTATGAAGGAACATTTACATGGTACGAAATGGTAGCTAGCTCTCATTATTTAAGTACTTAACGTTTTTTATTTTATTATCCCTGCAATCTGTTCTGGGGCGAAGGCTGTGCCATTTGGTCGGTTACTTCAAGTTTGCCGCCATATTCACTCAAATTTTTTTTTAGCTCGGTTAACATTTTAGTATAGCACTATCTACGTAACTACAGTATGAACCTTTTTCTTTTAATAGCTCTAGCAGAAATAATCAAACACATAAGTAGACAGTTCCGCACCAACCCGTTTTTCTTTCGTCTCTTCTTCATTTACTAACAAAATTATAAAATTGGTTTTTTTCGGCATGCTTAGAGTAATAATTGGCCCGTACAATCATTGGCCAAAAAACTTTCGCGCTCATAGAAATCACGTAAATATTTTTTTAAAACTCGATTACACTGTAAAAAATGTTTTCCAAACAATTTTATTTTTAGTTATCATTCTTCGAAACGTTCTCGATGTTTATTTCGGCCATTGTATTGTTGGTACACGTTTTTACTAGCGCAGCTTCAACAGGGACCAGCAATTCTTTATCTAGTTAAGATCTGGTGAAGTGTTTGGCCACAGAAGAATGTTTATATTCTTACTACTCAAGTAATTTTTGCATTGACGCTTAATGCATTGTGACATGGTGCACCATCTTGCATGAAAGTCTACACCGATGGACAAAGGGGCAGGGATCTCACGTAAGACATCACACATCATTCAAAAACTTCTTGTATTGGTCTTTCCGCATCGTACCTTGTACAAAATCCATTAGTCCTGGGCCCTTTGCTTGCTTGACTAGTTTTTCCACGTCCTCATATTATCAGTCCTGATTATTGCATTAACCCGGTCACCTGAGCACGAAACCATGTATTTCCGTGACCGCTTCCAAGCGGCACTCGTTGCTGCTGAATTGAAATATAAAGTTGTTTCGTATTTTTTATGTTTGCACAGCTAAACAGAACTGGTGTTTTTAATTTGAAACTTACCCTATTCCAATCGAATTCTGTGAATTCCTGATGCTGCTGGGCCCAAAAATGTTGTTGTTGTCTCATGCGTGGAGTGAGAAGATGCATTTTTGCTGCGCGTGAACTGCATATCAATTGATTTTCTTTCAAACGCCGTCGTACTGGTTATTCTGATATTTTTACTCCAGGCTCGATTATCGCATTGATGATTATTCGAATTGGTTCATGGCGGTTTTCCAATGCTACACGGACTATTTTTCGATCCACTCGATTTTATATTTTCCGTTTCCTATCGGAGTTTTCACACTTACCCACGAAAATATCCTCATTGGCCCCTATTTTTTGGGCGATCCGTCGAACACTGTCTCGTCCTTGTCCAGCTTCCGCGAGAGCGGCTGCAGCACATTAATGCTTGTCTCTGATGTCCTTTCCACCCATTTTTTTCGAGAAACGTAGAATTTGATAATGTGACACATAAATTCAACTCGAAACTATACTGTCTATATAAGATAAAAAAATTTACAGCCCCAAAAATATGGTAGGTCCCGCATACACAACTGAAAAATAAAGAAATTATTTTTCTAGGATAAACACTTTCTTATGAATCGATCAACAAAAAATCACTTTCGAATAACAACTAATTACCAAACGTAGGTCTTATAACTGCAAAAAAAACAACACAAGGAGACACGTTGACGCGACCGCCCATTTTAAATTAGTCATAAATAAGAACAGGAAAATGACCCAGAAAAAATAGTAGGAGGAAACTTAAAGAAGAACAGAAAAACTAGTTTTATTATATAAAAACGTTGAAAAGATGAACAGCGCAAGTTTTTTGGCCAATGACTGCATATGCGGCTCGTGTGGTATACTCACTAATACAAACGAAAAGAAAAATTTTGTTTGTGGTTTTAAACGTTTACTTACATTGCGTACCAATACTAGGAGAGTAAATCATTTACTACAATAAAATCAGTTCGCAATAGTTTTTAAAAAATAATTGAATTGACCTAAACATTTACTTAAAATCGACTTTTACCCGATAATTGCTAAGTAGCGTTAGGCCGTTTTCCAATTACCTAGTTATTTAAATGTTCTTTCACTTACTACAAAGATTTCACTTACTTATTCAAGATGGCGCAAATAAGTCAACTAGTTTCAAAAGAAAACAGCCTTGGACCCTTTTCGAAACGAATATTCTTATTTGTGGAACCTTACTTATTCAAATAAGTAAGCTGGCGAGATGACCTCTTTACTGGCTGTTTCTTCCAAAAAATTCTAAATTCATTGTCATTTTTGAGTTTAACAATATATTTGTGATAGATAGACATAAATGAGCAAACGTAAAGCATACAGCAGCAGTTGTAAGTAAGTACAGTAGGCATTTACATCAACCTGAAAAACATTCAATAATAAGTTATTTTCTATATATAAATTAGAGAGTGAAGAAGAAACGTTTCTTTTTGAATCAAATACAAAGTATATATGTAATTATAATCAATTTTTTTTTAAACTGGTGCAAAAGTCAAGCAACGGGCTCTTAAGCCGCACGTCGCAGGAATGTTCTAAAACATGGAACAACCTACTGGATATATACAAAAATCTAAAAGATCCATAAATTGAAACTGCACCTATAATTTTGTAAAAATAGAGTATTTTTTAGAAAAATTATAACATTATGGGCACAAGGTATAACATTTCGCCTGCTGATGTCATAGAAACCGGTACTTTCATTGCCAACGATGAGTTAGAAGATTTAGTACACTATGATCCTTTTGATCCGGAGTTGGACGGTTATTTCGATGAAAACAGTAATTCGATAAACGAAATACTTATTCGTATAGAAAAAAACAAAGTGTATTAGAATACATAAGAGAAAGATAGACAATAAATTGACAGTGAATGATTTTAATTCACATAAAGGATATTTTGTATGCTGTAATATTGAAAAACCGGTAGTTTTTATATGTATTTTTTCAAATCTATTTAAATAAAACTTCTAAATTATAATTTATAAATTGTAATGAACTTCTACAACTCTACGAGCCCGAAAAATCAAATGAGTTTACTTGCGCAGGTTGGATTTCTGAAATATCTGGATCATCGTCCTCATTTTAAAATTCGCTATTTACTCCCATAAAGTCTCAAACGTCTACAGAAATATTATGCACAATGCAACAAACTGGAATGTGTTTAATGGAATCTTTTACATTTGATTCCAAAGATCTTAGAAAAATATATCTCCATCTGTGGCACTATTCTGGCAATTCCCCGGGAATAGAGAATTGGGGAAACATTTTATATGTAATTTCAGTTCAAATATTTTTTTTTCTGGCCTACTGAGGTAAAAAGTTAGTGTTAATTTTTTTCAAAACAAAATTAAATTGGGAATAATTTTCCCTACCAATTTAGGCATGGAAAAATTATTCCCAATTTATAAATATTTACATGGAACTTTTTTCGTCAGTAGGACGGAAAAAATATATTTGAACATAAATTACATATAAAATCTTTCCCCAATTCCCTATTCCCGGGGAATTCGGGCTATGCTGTGCATATGGTTGAACCTAGTAATACTTTGCCGAGTATCCAATATCCGATCTTCAATGTATGGCGTAATAATTGCTGTGGGTTCTAGGATAAGCTGATATGCACTATAACCGAGTAAGCAATATCCTGGTGCTGGATAGTTTTTTATAAATAAACATCACTATAACCTCTCTGGCCATTACAAACAGGCCATAAAACGCAAATGTTAAGAAACTTGTGATCGGTGGAGCAAATACCTAGAAAAAAAACTGAAACTCAGTCAAACTGAGCTTTTGACTGAGTTTAAAATTTATTTTAATGTAAGTTTTACCTTGCAGCTGGATGCTGTAGTCTAACTTTTTAATAGTAATATTCTACATTTCATGCAATACACTATCATCACAAAGTATGAATTATTTTGATAACAATATTTTAAGCCCTAAACACTTTTAATTTTGGTTATATTTCTCTTGTGAGCTGAATTTTCTAATTAGTTGAAAAAAAAAAATAAATAACTAAATAAATTTTCTGACATATTTCTTTAATTATGTTTACATATTTAAATAACTTAAAGTTTCAAATGATACACAAACTAGCTTTTTTGCTAGTTGGTATATCATATTCTCTATAACAAGCTAATTTGATACAGCATAAATAAGATTTAATTAAAGTTTCATGTGTTTCAATAATTTCAAACAAAGTTGGGCGTTTTCTCCAATTAAAATGTTTAACAGAATAAAACTTTTCTTTTATTTTTAATAATAAATTTGATTTTAATTTATACTATATAATTTACGACGATAATTTTTGATTTTGACTTCTGTGAAAATAAGTATGCAAACTCAATTCGAACGATTTTGCTTAGTTATTTAATTTGTGTTGTTATGGTTAGATCCTATTTTTTCTCCTACAGTATAACTTTTGTCACTTTGAAAATTTAATAATGAAAAATTAAACCACTTTGTAATTATTTTCTTCCTTATAGTAACAATTAAGAATTATATTTCGAATATCTATTTCGAAAAATACAATTTTCATCTTCAGTTCTAATTGCAAACTATTATCAAATGATGATGAAAATTATATTTTTCGAAATCGATATTCTAAATAAAATTCTAAATTATTACTATAAAGAAGAAAATAATTACAAAGCGGTTTAATTTTTAATTATTATACTTATTTAAGATGGCTGCAAATAAGTAAATATAGTGTTGTAATGCGGTTAGATTCATTGTATTTCTCGTAAGTTAAAAGTTTGATATCTTTTTCACAAATTTTTCACCAATCTAACGAGCTAATTTTCTTTCTCAAAATTTTTTCATACTCTTCTGTATGTCATAAGTCATATAAGAATCTGTTTCGAAAAGGGCCAAAATTGATTTTTGACAAAAAACAAATGTGGGATATTTTACGTTGAGCTTCGGGACCTACAAGACTTTTTAAATTTTTCTTTGTTATTCCTATCCGATTGGCTCGAACATCTAATCAAAACCAACACAGATGTATTTTACAAGCCATATTGTTGGAATACATACACACGGTCGAACATATCATGGTATTGTGTATAATAAATAAATATTATTTTTCGCGAATAAAAACCGAAAAATTTGTAAACGAACAATAAAATAAAAATTTAGAGAAGAATTACAGTAAAAAAATGACCTTATACAGTATACTAACGTGTTTTGTTTTTTTCGAAATAAAATTCTTAATTAAACGGAAAATTGTCAATTAATAAGTTTAATGCAAACAAAAATATACCACAATTATCAGCATCCTTGCTGTAAAAAACTTGTTTTTTAAAATCTATTGAAATCTGGCCCCTCACTGTTCTGTATCATGCTTTCCATTTATTATAAAATCTTGTGAACTTTTCCCGTATTTTTATACCAATCCAAATGAATAGACGACTGAAAAGTTTGGGAGTATTGGCGTATACTCAAGTACACTTCGGCTTGTATAATAAATTTGTGTTGATTTCGAGCCAATATAAGACGAAAATATATTTACACATACTTTGATATAGTATTTGAGTTTTGCTTGGTGAGGAAAGTGTTTTTGATTAATGAGTGAACCGGCTAGTCAAAACTTTTGTTTCTCAAACATATTAGCATAATAATAGTTAGTTTGGTATTATTGTGACATTTAACAAAGTTTTAATATTGAAAGATAATAATTTTCAAAATGTATTTTAAAATGGACGATTGATGATGGTAAACGGAGAATGCTATTTCAACAGGGACTGGCGGAGAATGCGATTTCAACTGGAAGCTAGTTTGTTTCCAAATTTTATTAATTTAAATATATCGCAATAAACAGTAAATTTAAATATATTGCAATAAATTTACAGTTAAATATTAATATTAATTTTTGATTTAAATAACAGTTCAATTGAATGGAAATTAATCATAAATTTAAAATTCGTTACCTCAGAAGGCACATCAGGAATAAATATTTCGAATTTAAATTTCTATAACTCTATAAAAGAAACCAGCCAGGGGCCGTATTCTTGAAATCGGTGGAAATTTCCTCAATCGGAATAAAATTTGCTTTGAAATTCTGAATATTATTCGAGTTTTTCGCCGGCCACTTTAATCATTCAACAATTATTTGCTAGCCAAAATACTGGCTACTCAATCAGTTTGACCAAAGAAATTGAAATTTCAAATAATAGGTGTTTTGCTTTGGAAAAGTCCGCTTAGCTTTAAATAATCAATTACTAGTGGCCAATTTTGGTTTCAGCTATATTTGCTGGTGAATTTTCAGTTCAGTATCGGAAAATAATGGTTCATCATAGTTGGCGTATTTATTAGTAGTAATTGAAGAAGAGTTGGCCTTAAATAAAACGAAAAAAAATAAGACTTTCATAAAACCGATTCAGCTTACAATTACTACTGACATGAAAGCCAACTATGATGAAAAATTATTTTCCGTTACTGGAAATTTACAAGGAAATATTGCTGAAACCAAAATTGGCCGCTAATACTTTTTTTTAGCTAAGCGGACTTTCCCAAAGCAAAACAGCTTATATTTTCAACAATCTTTTTATTTTTTTGCGATTGCACAGTACGAAAACACAAAAATTTGCTGTTTAGTTTTTGAAGCCGTAAATTTTACTGTAACATCGCAAAAATAAACAAAAAAATTTTGAAAATTTTAATTTGAAATTCAAGTTTCCTTGGTCAAACTGATTGAGAAGCCAGGATTTCAGCTAGCAAATTGTTTGCTTGCTAGCCGATTGAGTATCTACCGCATTATGTTTCCTTGAGATCGACAGATTGAACTTAGGTTGAACCTTAAAGGAAAGGTAAAATTACTACATTGTATTCACTTGACCTACTTAAAATGTAAAATCACTACATTGCTTGGTATAGCACTCCAGATAATTTTAAGAATAAAAGACATTTTGAAATTCTGTCTCAATGTATTAAAAGTTATTGGTGGCTTTATTCGATCCTTGCTTTGCGATGTGGTTTGAGGGGTGTAATTTCCATTCTGCTCATGCTTGGGGTGGTTTGTCGATAATTAAAAGGTCCCGCGTTACGGATTTTCATTGTATGGTAAGGAGTTCTGTGTCATGTTATAAGGATAAAATGATCTCTCTCTCTCTCTAGCACTATATCCCATCAAGGGATTTGGCCGCATCAAATGAGGTTTCATAACGATATTTTCATTTTGGATAATGAGTGATTAATTCATTGATTCTAAACCGTGAAATTTTTTCCTTGCCCCCACTGGGAATCGAACTCGGGACCTACGGTCGCTGGAGCAAGCATGCTGACCACTTTCCCACCGGGGCGGCTAAGGTAAAATGATTCCATGATGCAGCTCAACGAGTGAAATTTGAAGTATTTTTCAATATGATAAAATGATCCCACGCTGAAGGTTTTGCCAGTTGGTCATCAGTCTTCATTTAAAAATGCTCATATGAGATCATGCATCGAAAACGGGGAAATTCAAAGGACTGTTTTGGTAACGCCAGGAATTTCACTAAATACTTCCACCCAAGAAGTATAGATTTTAAAAATGGCAATGGAGAGCTGAGAACAATCGTGGCGGATGTTCTCTTAGTTTTTGATGAATATCCCACAGTGGATGAAGTAGACTCAGCTATTAGTAGCTTGAAAAATTGAAAGGCACCCGGTCTTGATGGAATCCCTCCACAATTGATTAAGCTCGTAGGCGCTACTGTTGCGTCAAATCTATATGATGTCATTGTCTCTATTTGGGATGAAGAAGAGTTGCCGGAGAATAGGAAGACCGCGCTCATATGTACGATTGTCTTAAATGTGAATACTATCGTAGTATAGCTCTATTGAACACTGCTTACAAAGTGTTGGCTAATGTAGTACTTGCCAGACTCCTCCCATTCACCGAAAACATCATTGGCGACTATCAATGTGATTTTCGCCCCAACCGATCGTCCAGTGTCTTACCATGAAGATGATTAAAAATGTTGAGAGTAGAACATATGTACATCAACTATAGTTTCCGAAACTCGTTTCTCTGTTTAAATTAACTGTATGTAGAATAATTATTGAAGGAAATGTATCAGACTAGTTTGAAATAGCATTTGTATATCAATTTTGCCTCAAAATGTGTGAAACGAAATGAGTGTAACCAAAAAGCTACAGTAGTAGCATTTGTGTTAGTTTCGTGCGTATGATTGTTTTACTGCACACGCGAAACCAACACGAATGTAATTCTACAAACCATATTGTTGGAGCACATACACAATTTTCGGTCGACTGTATCATTGTATTGTGTATAAATAAAGAAGAAAAAATTTCGTAAAGCAAACCGAAACAATGTGTAAACGGAAAATAAAATATAACTTTGTAGAAGCTTTATAGTTACAAGTCCGTAATTACTATCCTTATACAGTTTTCTATCGTTTCTTGTTTTATTAGAAAAAAATCAAATTTTTAATTACAATGAAATCTGGCTCCTGCTCTTCTATTTTACATTTTTCTTCGATTTGTTTTTGTTTTTAGTTTTGTGTTTGCTTCTACTTGATGTGTGCGTCTCCTACTTGATGTGTGCGTGTCTACTTGATCTTTTTGTATATTTATTATAAAATTTTGTGAACTTTTCCTGTATTTTTATACTAATGCAAATGAATAAATAATTAAAATATGTGATAGGATCGGTATACACCGAGTACAGTTTGGCTTGTAGTTGGTTTCGGCACATGCAAGTCACGTGTCATTCTTTTTTTGTTTATTCATATTAACCATTGTAAACGCCATATTTTTATGTGGTTTGTATATTTTCGATTTTTTTTTTTTAATTAAAATTTTTTATTAATACATATAAAATTAGTTCATGATAAAAAAAAATATTAAATATAAAATATATTAGCATGTCAAATAATTACACTCCATAGCTCGAGAGCAGATGTAATGTGCTGAGAAAAGGAAATAAGCAGCATACATTTAAACCGATTCGCCCGGATCACATTGTTTTCATTTTAATTTTGTTTCTTTTTTGTCTCGTGAGCTACTCATTTTAAATGAGTAGCTCACGAGACAAAATCGAAATACTGGTGTTGAACAATCAAATGAAGTCGCGTCGCGCCTGTGTTGTTAAATTTATCACTTAAGTACGTGGTGAGGAAAACCAACATAGAAATTTCGCGCTGTATATTTAATAAATCAGGCCAAATTCTTGGATATGCAGATGACATAGTGCTTGAAGACCTACAGCTATATCAAGATCAGTTTCATACTGCTCGATCGCTGCGCAACAAGACTTGGCTTGGAGGACAAGAAAAACAAGTAGAAAAACCAAATTTTCAACAACAAGCAGGAACATCTCCATGGCAAGCACTCATAAAACCTGTTCTGGCTTTCGGAAGCTTTCTAACGATTGTAGATTGCTATCTATACCATCGAAAGGAAGGCCATTCCATCTTTGGCCTAATTAGAGTTGCAAACAACAAAAATCGGATTGATCAAATCTAATCGAGTAAGATGGCCCGGCCATGTTACAAGGTCTCCACAAAAACGGATGATTAATAAAGTGTTCCATCAACAACCAGCCGGTGTGCATCGTAGAGGAAGACCCCGACTGCGCTGACGTGACGACGTGGAACATGACCTAAGCATATTAGGATGTTGAAACTGGAGGACGAGAGTGATGGATTATCATTCCAAAAAAATTGGATGTGATGTGTGTATGAACTGTTTTTTAGAGCCCAAACAGATGAATCAAAACGAAACAAATTCAAGTAAGGCTCTTCCCGGAATGGTTTATTTCAAAAAGTTATTGCTTGAACAAGAGCCTAACAACCTTAAAATGTCTTGTAGTGAAATGAACCATATTTATTTCAATGTTCACCATACTTATTTGAAATTGTTTGTAACATACATTTTTACCTTCCTAAACTATTTTCGTTTGATTTCATGTTTTTTCCAGTTATAGCTATACCTACGCTTCATCCTATTCGTCAGTAACTCCTTTCTATGATTAAAATATTTACAGAAATTTCTCACAAATGAACGTACCATGATGAATTCATTAATATCCGAGATAAGCATTCTTTTAAATAACTTTCATTTGTTTGTATCAATTAGAAACCTAATACTTTATACTTTCATAAAACTACCATCTATTCTATGTTTAGAGAACATAGTGATTTTTAGAGTTTTTGTCTTAACCTATTTCAAGGTAATTTGACGATCTATTCTAATATGCTGTATTGCGTATAATAAATAAACGTCAGTAAGGCCAGAATGAGCTCCCTTCAAAGAAGGTCAATACACCAGATTTCCTATACATTCGACTTTGTTCGTAAATAAGTATTAAAAGAGCTCGAAATAAATAGACAGTAGTAATAAGACAGTAATAGATGATTTAATCCATTCAATCAATAATAATATGCATCATCTAGTAATAGCTGTGTTTCTTGATGCTTGATCTAATCCGATTCAGTTCATGTTTCATGAAACAACTCAATGAGTTGTTTGGACTCACGTGTTTGTAAAAGTCAAGATCTTCATTTGATTGCCAATTTTCACCGAAGTGTTTTTTAAGTAATTGATCGTCATCCTTAAGTTTTTCCACTTTTACCGGCACATTGAGAGGGAGAATACTAACTATGGTTTTCGTAAAGGTTTTCTTTTCTTTAAAACCGATTTGGCCTTACCTACATCCGACAGTTAAGATATTTCCCCACGAATAGTTACCGTGTTATTATCAAGTCGATTTAATGAAAATCTCTTCGAATTTAAAATGCCACTGTCCAGGTGGTTTTATAGTGTTGTAGCCGCTGCATTTTTCAAAGCCCAATTTTTACAATCAGCACCTCCCAATCTAATAATGGTCCCATTTTCGTTGTAAATATCGAAGTATTCCTCCGCTTTAACTTTTTTCCAATTGAGCGAATACTTTATTACGGGGGATGAACGAGTGTCTAACTCAATAACTAAATAACTAACAAATAACTTTGTTTTACTTCTAGATCTGAAAAATCGTGTACAAACATTCGGTAAAGTTTGTTAATAGACAGTTCCCCACACATCTACTGTCTTTGTGTTCGCCATCGACAATAATTAATTTTTAAAATCAAAAAAAAAAATAGAAATAGTAACATAAAATTAAAAACCTACAGAAAATTGGACTACCTGTGGCACTATTCTGGTAATTCCCCGGGAATAGGGAACTGGGGAAAGAATTTACATATAAATTATATTTAAATAATTTTTTTCTGGCATACTGAGGTGAAAAGTTAGTGGCAATTTTTTTTGAAAACAAAATAAAATTGGGAATAACTTTCCCTGATAATTTCGCTATGGAAATATTATTCCCAATTTACTAATATTTACATCAAACTTTTTGTCTCAGTAGGCCAGAAAAAACTGATTTATAGATAAAAGCTATGTAAAATCTTTCCCCAGTTCCCTATTCCCGGGGAATTACCAGAATAGTGCCACTGAAATCGCTTGCAAATCCGATTATAGCTTCTCGTTTTTCGAGGAATTTATTAGAGATGCGATCGCCTCCACGATTTTCTACTAGTGCCGTATTTTACTCGATATGTCTTTTGGTTACCCCTTTTATTCGCACATTCGTTATCCCCAAAGGCCCAAAATATTTGCAAAGCTGGTTTGACATATTCTAACCAATTTTGGATTTTGGTTTCGCATTAGATATTGCACACTAAATTATTTTGGGGGCCCACCTACACCTCGTCATCGTTTTGGCACATTTATTTTTGTATGCATAAAAATGAAAGGATCTTTGTATATTTTATTTGTACATCTGTAGAATGAGTCGCAAAAACTTAATGCATCGTTAACTTTTATTCGTTTGCACTGAATGGTACACAAATTGTCTATGGGAACATTTTGGCATTTTCGGCAGTGATTTCCGAATATACCTAAAATAAATTTGATTTAATTTAGATTTTAAGAATGTGTCCAAGTAAACTGTTTGTATCTATTTCTCTATTGCTGTTCTTTCTTCCAGTTTGATTTGTTGACTATTACTTTCCTCACTGTTCCATCGTTTGTAATAGGTTTTACAAAACTATTATCACTCATCTTAACCCAAGGCTGGGATGTTCTAACATCACCATGTTTCGATAATTTATCGAAATTTATTTCTCGTTTCTGTAGAATAAAATTTATCTCTGTTTCAATTTTTATATCATTTACCAGCCAGCTAGATTGCAACATTGTGTTTCTATCACCAAATATTTTTTTTTCGATTGTAGAACGAAAATAAGTGAAATAGATATTGTTCAAATATATTCTAGTAGGCTGTGATAGCAATAAAGAAGAAATAATTGATAATTGAAACAGAACATCCCAGCACAGATGTTACCGAAGTTGTACTCGAATTTTCTACAGTGTTTTGTGTGGCGTAATAAAGCACAACGGCAATATCTGGGACTTTCGAGAAAAAAAACTTTCCACAAGTTGTGCTCGAATTTTCGACAGTGTTTTGTGTGGCGTTATAAAGGACAACGGCAATATCTGGGTTGATAAGGTAAAATATTAATTTTACGATAAATTCAACTACATTTTACAACACCTAGATTAATACCGATTATAACTACATAAATTGTAGAAAACGAAGATTTTTCTTTAACGGGATAAAATTGGATGACGTAGTTTGTGCTTCATAAATAAATATGTAGAAAAAACAACATAAAGGATAAGGTATATTATTATGTTGTAACTTTTTTCGATGGGTAAGATAAGGTTTTGTCTACAAAGACACATTTGTCGAGTATTACCTTACTAGTCGTATATCTCTGATGTTGAACTAATACAAAATTGTTTTAGTCATCTTTTGAGATAAATCTCACGAAGTAACAAAATCATATGATGAAAATTCAAGAATTTTTATCGTTTTATATAATTTAGATATTTACAGCGGCATTAATTTTGACATTTAAATATTTTTTATAAAAATAAAAAAAAAATTATATTAAAATTAGTGGTTTTGATATTTCATATTTGGGTTTCCCAATTTTATATCACGTTCATCACTATATTAAAATTTGTAAAGCAGGTATTACATAATTATCAAAATTAATTTTGCTTTATTATGATAAACTTTTAATACCGAATCTTGTAGTTTGAATCTGTTAAATTCTCTTACATTTACATCAAGAAATTTTCTTGTACACTTTCTGTCCAAAATATATACAAAAAAATCAAATCAATAAAGAAATTCCCAGACTCTTTATATAGAGACTGTACGATACATTATATTCTCTTGTCATGCAAAATACAGAAACAACGTAAAATTATCTAGTCGGGGATACTGCACACGCATAAATTCGCATTTGTCTTCGCGAAAACGTACATTGGTTTTAAAAATACGCAATATTGTAGATATATTTAGATCCGTGCAGTTCCTAAAATAAAAAATTATTGGCACATCATAGCTCCGTAGTATATGCGCTTCAAATGCTGACCGTGCAAATAACCGCCAAAAATTTATTAAATAAAACATGAAGCAAAGTATTTATCTCGTACACGCGACTAAAATTAAACATTTTACTTTGGTAACTTTTCTCTCTCTGATTCACTCTCTGGAAATGTATAATACAAAATCATAATATTGTTACGTATGTATTCCACTTCCCAACTTTACTTCCAAGAGTACGAAATAATACATTCAGTAACTTTTACTATGGTTCGGTATGTACACATTGGAATGATGACGATTTTATTTGAGAAACCGCGCATGTGATGAGAATTAATGTAGTATATTGTGTATTTTCTTCTTTTGATTCTGTTTCTTAATTCAAAATAATAATAAATAAAAATAATAATTTAAAATAAAAAAATACACAATTTCACTCCACAGTTAGTTTAGTCGTCCGCGAATAATCGTAACCATAACATTAAAATAAAATTTCGGAACGTTTTTTATTTCAAATCGAGTTTTCAATCTGCATATTTGTTTTTCTACATGAAATTAAAAAAATTGACTTCTTCGCTGTGTTAAAAAAATTACGAAATTTAAATTTGGATTCTTTTCCTCCCCACTCGTCGAGTTGTTCACAACAATACCTCTCACTTATCAATTTTGTCTGTGTTTTGAATACGAATAGCTAATTGACTGGAATACATTTCTTTAGTACAGAGGCATCGCGCGACTTTTAAAGTGGTTGCTAGTTAGTTGGAAGACGACCGGTACAGTAGAAAGGACTAAACTGTTGCTCGTTTATTAACTGGTGGTTTACGTGTGTTTTGTGTGTATTGTATAGTGGAAAAAATATAATATAATATTTGTTTTTCTAAATTGTGACACATGAAGGGATAAAATATTTAAAAATTTAATAAATATTTGTGTATGCTTAAGTAAAAATTTAGAAAGTTCTTAAATATTATCTTTGAGATAGATAAAATGAATTTTAGTATTTGTTTTATTTAAATCATAAAAATTACGTAAATAATTATTTTGAAAGTGCAGTGAAATATAATTTAATTTACAAAATCACAATGAAAATATCACGAAGTTTGATTTTGCCCATGAAAGTGAGGCGAAATTTTAAAGTAGCAATCCTAGTGTCAATCTCATGGATGTTTTTTATGTTGTATTATTTTCAAACGAATAATGCTAAGGTGAGTGATAAATCATAAATATTAAATTTCATTTTACAGCTTTCATTAAAAATTTCTCTTAAAATATTTTAAATGTCCTGAAATTAGAAGGTGGAAATTATTTTGCCCAATTTTAATTAATGATGTAACAGCTATAATATCCATAAAATGTAGAATATTGCTGAAGTCGAAAATTAACTTTTCGATTCAATGTACATATATAAACCATTTAATTTTGAAGTTTATTTATTTGAACCTGGTGTGACCCCCCACCAAAACATTGATTATATTTAAAAAAAAAAATGTATTTTGGAATTAATTCATTGTAAAAAAGCCATCAAAATTGCAAATGAGCGTCTAAATGAAATATGTGATTGGAATATTTTGCAATTATTTCTTTGATTGTTTAGGCATTTGTTTTATGTACAGTAGTTATCTATTTTGAGTACACGAATTGTATGTGCAATGAATTATTATAAACAAAATATGACCGTTCCATAATAAAAATTCTCTAAGACGTACATATCCCAATGAGACAGGTTTTACAAATGATTCTGAAATTATGTTTAACAAGTAAGGAGATGAAATTCTTCATCTGAACAATTTCAGATTATTATAAAATACGAAAAGTGACTTCTTTTAAATTCGTTGTTATGTTGTATGTATTAGTTAAGTTTTATTTCAATTGTTGATATTGAATATTTCAAATTTTTATTAAATTATACTAGGTAGAAATTATGTGTACTCGTAATGATACGATTAAGAAAATTTATTTTCGGAGTGCAATTTATTTATTACTTGAGAGACAAGAAGTCGAGAAAATGTGTATTTTTTTAAACGTCATATTTGGAATTCCCCATGGTCAAGGTCACGTAGGTAGAGTATTAGGTTCTATTGAATTTATTTTACTTTCTTTATTAATAATAGTCACTTAAATTGATTTTGGAATTAAATAACTTTCTCAGTTCTTTTTCATTAAGTAAAAGGAAATATAGTAATCATGAATACGCGGGTTCGTTTTTTTCAAACTGCTATATCAAATTAAATTAGTTATTTAAGCTTATTTTTCGAACTTCCAACCATCTTTCTCGTTATTTTGAGGTAAAGGGATTATTTAGAAGTATTTAAAAATCAGTTTCTAAAACAATAATAATGAATGTTGTTCTTAGATTAACTCAGATGTACCATTTTAATTATTAACAGCACCACAACGATCGTCAATTCCGAAATTTTTTCGAAAAATTCAACAAGAAAATTCACATTCGGTTATAAAGAAATATAAAATTTATTTTGGTTGGATTTCTTGAGATTAAAGTGTTTAATTAAGTGTTGTGGACAATTTTTAAAAAATTATCGTGAACCTTTTTTCAACAAAGATGACAAAGATTAATAACTGGGATTAGTGTACCAACTCATTCATCAGTTTCAAAAGATGAAACATGAAAATTGGTTTTCAAAATTTCTAAATAACACTCCCCTAGTGGAAAAAATTTAATATTTATGCCAAAAAAATATACTGAGGAATACCAAAATCAATTAATTTTTGTATAAATGATTAGTTTAAATAGAAAATATACTTTAAATTGGTTAAAATTTAATATATTTATAGACCAAAATTCTGCTTAAATTATACATCTCAAAAATTATACCAATTTAAATATGAATTTCGTATATAAAAATATTTAAATTTAGTCAAAATTAAACATAAATATACATAAAATATTTTAACCTAAAATTAATTCTAAAATTCAAATTTTAAACTAAATTAAGTATATTTGGGATAAATACTTAATACGGCAGTTTTATAGTTTAATTGTGGTTAAATATTTTATACAAATTTAAATATTAATTTTTTAATACTTCTATATAGAAGTATTTAAATTTAGTTATAATTAAACATAAAATATTTTAACCTAAAATTAACTCTAAAATTCAAATTTTAAACTAAATTAAGTATATTTGGGATAAAACTTAATACAGAGGGTTTAAAGTTTAATTATGGTTAAATATTTTATAAATATTTAAATTTTTATTTTGTGTATATAAATATTTAAATTTAGGCAGAATTAGACATAAATTTAAAAAATTATTTTAAGCGAATTATTGGAATCGAAAATTGTATTAAAAATTTTAGAAAAATAATTTTTTTAATCATCACTTTTCATCCCGCACGAGGGACGAAATTTCCGCAAAAAGGAAAAATTGCCCACGACCTGGCAACACTGATGCGTCAATACTATCGTGCTGAACAAATATATTTAGTTGTAGTCGTATTTCGCGGTATTTTGTATGTTGCTGTGCTGGTGTTGTTTGCAGCAAATGAAATAAACCAAATTAAGTATATTTTAAGTTTAATTGTGTATTTAAATATATTGATTCATATTGTTAGGAATTAAACTCTACGTAGTTATTGCTTTGGTGGTGCAGTGGTTAAGGTGTACAACGCTAAGTGTTTATATTATCCCAAAATTCGCCGGTTCGAGTCCAGTCGGAATCCAAAATTTAAGCGATTATTATTAGCGATCGCATCAAGTATTCACTACTCTGATTGAAAATTGAAACCGACGTGAAATAATTAATGCAGGGGAATTGTGATGACATTGGCATGTCCGCGAATACAAACAACTACACGGAAATGATTTAAAATTACAATACGCATACATGGAATATTTTCATTATATTCTATCTCAAGTATAATTTTTGTTTAAATTTAAAAATTATACTAAAATTATATTGCCATAACCCACTAAAATTATACTTAAAAAATTCTTAATTTGGTTATTTTTTTTATCATAATTAACACCTTAAATGTACTTATATTGGTATAATTTTTATAACACAAAATATACAAAAATTATACTGTCAGTCAGATAATGTTTGAAAGTATAATTTGTGTTTAATTATAAAAATTATACTAAAATTATATTGCCATAACCTACTAAAATTATACTTAAAAGATCCTTATTCTTTTTCTTGTGTTATCTTAATTAATACATAAAATACACTGATATTGGTATTAATTTTATAACACAATATACAAAAATTATACTTTTAACTAGATAATTTGCGAAAGTACAATTTCTTCTTAATTTCAAAAATTATACTAAAATTATATTGCCATAACCTACTAAAATTATACAAAAATTATTATTAAATTTCTATGAAATCGTAAGTTTATTTTTAGTATAAAAAATTTCAATTTTTCCTCTAGGGTCACTTTAAGTTCTTTAATATTTGTATAAGAGCTATCTATATTAATAAATATCACTAAACCAGAAGTATTAATTTCTTTCTTTTCCAAATTCAATCAAAACTATTTCATAATTACTTTAGGCAGGCAAATATATTTATTTTCTCGCTTCGACGTATCCAAATTTTTTTCTATTTCATCCTGCTATCAGTTTTTGTGCTCGGGTTGTGGCAGAGTTGAACTTTATTTTTCATTCATTTCCATTTACTTTTCAAGTCGTTTTGGATGCAGTCTAAAACCCAATTCATTGTGCTAACCACATTTTTCAGAATAATGTTCATGTATTAAAATTTCTAAATTTTTATGGTCTTACTAAGATCCTCTGATGGAGTGCAGAATTCAGCGCCGACCCACCGTCCATGTCAGTGTACAGGTTGACATGGAGCTTGCAATGTGCAGGTGGTAGGTATACTGTAGTTGTGTGAATAGGTGAATGGGTTAATGATGGACATGAATGCGTGATATCTCACAATGGGCCAAAATTGGCCTAAGGGTCAACCACTAAAACCTACAACCACTGAAATCTATGGTCTTACCAATAAATCTTCCATTTGCGACCTCAGTATTAATTTCAAAGTCTGTGATAGAATCTATTCTAAATTTTGCTTATTTCCTAAAAATATTGACCCTTAAATTTAGTGGTAAATTTATAAATAAAACTAAAAAGCCAAACTGGTTTCTTGATCGTAAGTTTTACCTTATATTAGAATATTTTAACTGGGTTGCTCCTTAAAATATTGGAGAATGTCCTGGTTTCTCTTATTAATATCACAATTAATTTCTTCAAATCATTTTTCTGGTGATTTACCTTTACTTGGTGGTTCATGTTGACGCGGTTGGTCGTTATGAATACGAATCCTAAAACAGACCATTGACTATACATTTTCTAAATATGTAGTAAGTTTGGTACTATCTAAGCGGTAACGCTCATTTTCCACATTTCCTTGAACGTACTCTTTGAACAGTGCAGAATTCAGGTGAATCGATGATTCAGTCATTCCTAAATACAATTTATAAAGTTTCATTCTTAATTTACAACACGAAAAGTACCTCATTGCTTACAGTTATGGTATGATAAAAGTACGAAGGTAGTGTTTCGAGCTGGAAACTTTGAAACGCAAATTAAATAGGTATAACGGTCTACTTCTGAACATTTAAGACGTAAGTATCTTTTTTTTCTCCAATTTTTGAGCTAACCCGCAGGTACACTTACTACCAACCACTTTACTCGTGTAAACTATACGAACTCAAACATTCTGTGTATTTATCTTATGCTTGTATTTATCTCTACGTTACAGTAAGTTTTTAAAGCTCATATGTTAAGATAAGATGTTTACAATGCAGGGCAGCTATTACACTGGTTACCTTGACACAATTCATGCTAATTGTTAAATTTGCCCATGTCTAGATGTTCACAGATTTTTTCGAGCAACACAACAACTGAATTTATACACTCAAAAAAAAATTCTGTAAATATACAGCACACAAAATAATTTGTAAATTATAAAAATAAATTGTAAAAATAATTTTTTTTTTTAATAAATTCAATAAAATTTTCATAAAATTGAAAATATTGAAATATACAATAAAATTTGTAAATTTAATAAAAATTTCGTCAAATATATAAAATATTAATAATAAAATTGTAAGGGACGTTGTTAAATTTACAAATCATTTTGTGTGCTGTATACATATTTACAAAAATTTTGTAATTTTTTTTTTGAGTGTAGAACTCGTGCATACTACCGCTACTGCATTCGATTAGCACCTGCTCAGCAAGTTTTGTCGTTCGATAAGAAATAGCGCTATTACGTTCGTCGTTTTATTTTTTTTAAAAATAGTACTACTTTTTTATGAACACGTGTGCAGTTTCATGTAGATCTGTCAAGTCATTCGTATATTAATAGCTGTTGAAAGTTGACGTGTCACAGTGTTTTTTTACAAAGGAAAAAATGTTGTGCAGAGATAAAATTCTTATTTTTAAAAGGTGTAGCACCAAAAAATATTTTTTGTGAATTTAAATGGGGTCGTACAAATCATGAAGATGATCCTCGTCAAGGACGTCCAACACCAGAATCAACACAAGAAATCATAGCAAAAATAAAACAAATGATTTTTGAAGATTGCCGATTAACCGAGGGAGATTTAATAGAAGACCTAGGGATTTCATTCGGCAGTGTGAGCAATATTTTGACTGAAGTTTTGGGTCACATTCTAATGCTACTTTCTCAGCAACATTTGGTGCGTTTTGAAAGGATAAAAAGGACCATGTCATCACTATGGATGAGACTTAGGTCTATCATAATGATCTTGAATTCTAAACAAGAAACTATGGAGTGGTCTAAACCCGGTACTTCGGTTCGAAGCGAGATAGGGTTTGGAAATCGGCCATGAAGGTGTTAGCATCAGTTTTTTGGGGTGCAAAAGAAATTTTGTTCGTAGATTACCTCCAAACAGGTAAGACAGTAAACCCAGATTATTATTGTAACTTTTTGGATCAGCTTGATGTAAATATTCGTGAGAAAAGATCTGGTTTACAGAAGAAAAAAATAATTTTTGATCTCACACAGCTCAAAAAACCATTGCGAAAATTAGTGAATTAAAGTACGAATTATTGCAACTGCGCCTGATTTAGCTCCCTCTGACTTCTGGCTGTTCTCACATCTAAAAAAGTTCATGCGTAGGAAACGATTTTCATCGAATGAAGAGGTAATAGCAGCCGTGGAAGCCTTTTTCGGCAGTCTTCAGGATTCACACTTCAGGGTTGGAATCTATAAATTAGAAGATCAATGGAACAAGTGTATTGAAGTTCAGGGAGATCATATTTAATAATAAAATGTATTGCAAACCATAATAAAATCGTGTTTTTTATCGAACGACAAAACTTACTGAGTAACCTTGTATACATAAGACAAGATTCGGTGTCCGAACTGACTAGGAATCCTGAACCTGCGAGGATCTACAGTACTACAGGATAAGGAACTAATCTCTATTACTACAGGATAATATAATTACTATTTACTAACACGGAAATTTCGAAATGGTGATGGTGCGCTTGTCAGGAGAAACGCCAATCTGTAATGTAGATAAACGATAGTTCGCTGAAGTAGGTTTTCTCAATAGTTAGAACATTTAATCTAACTATTGAGAAAACCTATATGAGCGAACTATCGTTTATCTAGATTACAGATCGGCGTTCCTCCTGACAAGCGCACTATCACCATTTCGAAATTCCCGTGTTAGTAAATAGTTGTTATATTATATAAAGTTAAAAAATGGTGCGACTGGGTGTTTTTAACGTGTGATATGTAATTTATTTATATGTTCGTCCATTTTCAGATTTACAGCCATAATAGTTACGGCTTGTATCTTAATATTTTAGAAGTTAGATTAAATGCTTCTCTTGAGTCTTCCTTTGAATCACCAAGAACATGGTGTCTTCTTCTTCAGATTCCTTCTTAGGGAATTCCCTAAGAATATATAAACACATTATCATGAATTCAAGCAGTTTACCACAAACCTCCCTCCGAAACAATGTTTTGGAACACATTTACGGCTCAAAAGTAAGAGTTATTCGGATCCATTCGTACATGATCTTCCTTCCCTAGTCTATTAAATTTACTATAATTATGTTACGAAGAAAGTTCTTAAAATTCATAAATTGATATAATTTTACTAATGAAAGTAAATGAATGCTCGATATAATTAAAGATCGCGTTATACAATTAGCATTTCGTTTAATTTAATTTTATTTCGAATTACGATTTGCGTAAAGTACTTCGAAATTTTGCTGTCAGTATGAAACCAAACAATTTTTTAATTTAGTTAACATACAATCTAAGTACAAAAGCAACTTTAAATATTTAAGCAAATCATATATTTGAAAACATACTTCTAATACCGTTTGGAAATTTATTATAATTTAAAATGTACAAAGCCCTCCGCAACTGCAAGATGTTATTTTATTTCAAATTTTAGAAACGGAGTGGTACAATATACTAAAACGGCCTGAAATGGTTTGATATACTTGCCTAGAAACAAGTAAGTTCTTTGTCAAGTTCAGTTTTATTTTTTTACGTGGAAAGCTTAAAAGAGAAACTTTTAAGTTGTAATACCTTTTCCAGCTATGTTCCCATCGCTTTCGTATTTTTCATGAAGAAAATCTCTGTCCTACAAGTCAAACTTTCAGCTTAGTAAACAGGAAGAAATCGCTGAGGACCCCATCTATTAAATACGTTTTATGTTTGATTAACAATCTGCAATTGGCGTGTTTTGATCATGGCGATTTGAGCCAGGGCGATGTCTTTATAAAAAATCATTTTCACATTTTCAAATGGGATTCTTACTCAGCTACCTTTTTCTAAGAACTCGATGAACGAAATTTCCTCAATATTACAAAACACAGTTACCATCACCTTTCAGTCCAGTAAGGTCACGTTCGTCTTATTCTAATTGTTTTTATTTGTGCGTAAATTGTTTGTGTTTCAATGCGACAAATTGACCTGATATGGTATTCAATTTCTTTTAATTTCTACAAACGCCTCGAAATCGATTGACACAAACGATTGTAAAAGAACAACTTAACGTTGAAACCGGCTAATATTGTTTACAGGAATTGTTCAAGTTGTTCAGGCTTGTACGATTGTAGTGGAAGATATGTATAACTTAAATGTAATTTGTAACTACTCACCACATACAACCAAACCAAAGAAATAACATTACCACTCGGGGAATTAATATATGTCGACAGGAATTTTCTAAATGAAATAATATGTTACAAAAATCTGTTCAGCATGTTTAAAGTTTCGCTATTTAATAAGGATGTCCTTTAATCCTTTTTAATAAAACTTACTACACGCGATCCGTTTAAATGACAATACAAATGACCAAATTTAAATATAATCTCTCTGGAAGTGAAAACATAGCCCATTTCATATTGTTCTTGCTGTGCGAAAATTTATCTCGATTAATAAATCGATAGAAAATATTCTGTGGCAGACATACGGACAAACTTAGTGTCCTACAAGAGTTTCGTTTTTTTCTTGTTGAAGTTAAGTTAAGATTGTTTCTGACTCATTGTAAGCTTTTGAGGGCATCTGACTGTGTAAGCTTGGATAATCGGTATTGCAGAACATGGTTTTGTGCATACCGATTTTCGAGGCTTAGAAGTATACACACTCAACCGCTGTACTCGAGATTGTCTTGTTTCTCCTACCTCTTGTTCCTAATAGAAAGTATGCCGCGTTAAAAGGAGCGGGAACAAAGAAATGGCACCCATAAATTTTTAGTTTCCATCATTTTATTGCCTACAATTTCCTATTTAAGGCAAGACTAGCTGTCAGTTGTCAAAAATTATATTTATGGGGAATAGAATACGACGATTGTATCTTATAAACTTATTTAACGAATTATTCATAACGGCAATACATTTTTTTGATTTTCCAATGACGTTCAACATACACTTTATGCATAAACATGCAAAGATTATGTTAAAACACAAATACATATGTTAATGCATAAATAATGTTATTTTACGCCTATGTCGAGACTACTATATAATTCCGTTTATTAATTGCGCTATAAACTGTGCTTAAACCAAACTATTTATCTCAAAACAAAAAAAAAACTTTTTATCGCATGTATCGCATATGTGGTCTTGTTAATTGTAAGTCAAGGACGTATTGTTTATTGTAGTATTGCTCATCACAACACATTACAAAATCATAAAGAAAGAAAACTAAATATAAAAAGGCGTAGTAGCTACATATATCAAGATGGTATCACTAAATTAGCTAAATTTATCTGTGATAATTTCTTAATGTACAACTAATCCTCCTATATTTACTTTTCTTATCGCACCAATCGCCACAATAATTAAATTAAAAGAAAATAATGAATTTCTTGTTTCGTGCGATAAGATTTATTTTTTGTTGTTTTTTAATAAGTAAGTTGTTAATTCGAGTTGAGCAAACTGTGAGGTCACCACACAAATTACACACTAACTTACTAACTACAATATATACAGTTTGATGTGTGCTTTTCAAAGTGGAAATCGTAAAAAAATGAGATAAAAATACTACAAAGTGAATTGTATGTTGTTGCTGAACTCAATGAACCTTAAAATTGGATTCAACATTTTTATTTTATATGTTCGTTGTGACGAACGGATTATGGAATGAATGAAATGAAAATTATGAGATCATGGTTGATGGTTTGTGTATATGTTATGTGAATGTATATAATAATTTACGGCCTTGTCACATTGACATAAATATTTTATGACAAATTTAAATCAATGCTATAAATTTTATATTATTCGTATTTAGGGGTACGAATCATTGATGGGTGGATGGATATTGAAAAGTGCTTGTAATATGTCAGCGTAACCGGATACTTGATACGCGATAAGTAATTTGCTTCCGTATAGCTGGTAAACAATTTATGTAATTTTGAGATAACAGGAACACGTGGAATATTGTTTTATTATACCGCGCGGACGGAACTTTTTTTTTATGAAGCCTGAAAGTTACAATTACTATATAGATACATTGTGGTCTAACACTTTCTACTTTCATTTAGTTTGCAGCAAAACGATCAAACCACAAAAAGTAAAGGTTTGTGAATGTTTAATTATCACCGATAATTTTGTGTGCAGATAAAAATTGTATATTACACATTTGTTGTTGAACCAGAAGAGTTAACACTCACATTTCAATGAATTGTAAATTTTGAAAACTGAACTTGAATCCTGGAGGGTGTTGAAGTTGTAAATTTTAAGATTTTGCAGAGTAGAAAAAAATTACAGTTACACATAAATTGCACCACTGAAGAATTTGAATAATCACACCAAACATTTTCTATTGATTTTTTTTATTTTATATTTTGATTTATTCATTTCCAACAATGCATTTAAATCCGTTTTCGAAATGAGAACGTCAATTTTTCAAAACTAATTTAAATATTCTATTGGACATTTATATGAATTTAAAATTTACATTGCTCAATTTAAAAATTGAAATATTTACACATAAAATTATCAGTGCTGCTTAATAAACTTTAACTTAATTGTTTTCTTCTAACACGCCGATATTTTTAAATATATTTTACATAAATTTCGGATTTGAACCGTGAGGTTGGCTTTTTAACAAAATTGTTAAAAAATTTTATAGTTTACATAAGGGCACGGTATTATTTTTGAATATATGTAGTTGCACCACGTTTATATCCTCTTTTATATTGCGTCATAAGCCTTTGTCTTAGACCTATACCATCAAACGTCTTGTACCATAGAACGATATACTTTTAACAATTTAAACTTTGAATTTTAGTGTTTTTTTATAACTAAATTTAAAGAAACAAGATTTACAAACATATAATAGAAGCCGAATCGGTTAAAATATACAGGTTTTTACCATAATTTCTCAAGTGTAGAAGAAATAAAAATGAAATTAAAAAGTAAAAAATCTTCAAACTACACCCTAAAACCGTATTTAAATATGGGGAAATAATGTTATACTTAAAAATATGAGCCGAGTACATACTTCCACGAACCATGCTAAATAAAACAACATCGCCCTAGAGAATATGCGACAGCAAATTAAGACAGAAACATTCGCTTCCTACACTGATCAGTAAATCCCGTAACTTACAAATAAGAAAAATAAATGGCTTACTAGCCTTTATACGAAAGAGAATTATTCAGAACTAACCTTTAGTCTCCCCAGAATCAGAATATGAAATAGAATACGACAACTAATTTATAACTATATCAACTGAGACATCATTAACCAGAGAAGTACCATCACAAATGGATGTATCATCTAAACGAGTAAAGCACCGAAATCGAAAATTTCAGATTATAGGCTAATATATTAAATAAAATTCCGTGGTTCGATAAATTAAAGTTTTCGAAAAATCTAACAAATTGAGAGAATCCAATTGACTATTATTCATATTACGATGGGTGTTGTCACAAGAATTACTGTGAAGTTTCCAAATCCCCGAATGAAAGCTTAGAAATGAACTAAAAATACTTAACAAATCTTAGGATGGGCAGTACTTTTGTAAGCTTTTACTGGCCTGGACAGGAAGAGTATGTTAAAATAATAAATATTTTGAAGTGAAAGAATCTAGTTTCTCGAATTTTAAACTGAATTATCAAGTCTAGAGAATCTCGAATTCACTTTATAAATAGATTTACATAGAAGAAGAATTATGGTACAAATATATTCCAATGGAATAGAATTTCAGGTACCAAAAAAGTGAGAATTGTCAATAGAGGTAAAGTCACGAAAGGTAAAACTACTAAGTACAAATAACATGGAAAGGGAGACTTTGGCGAATTGGTTGGGCAAACAAAAAGCGGTGCTTCACTGTTATAAACTAATAAATTAAAACTGTCTACGAAATTTAAAAATGTACAAGGATAAATAGAATTCAGTAGAATTTCAATATCCAAAATTTGGCAGTTTTTAAATGGAGAGACATACTATTTTCGAAGTTTTAAGAGAATTACAAATTGGCCCAAAAATAGTGCTGCAATTGTAAATAATAAGTTTGGTTGTGTGCTAAGATGATATATAAATTTTTCTTGCAGATCTAAAATATAAAAGAAAAATGTAAAAAATCATTTGTTAATTAAATTAGAAAATAAATTTATTAAACAGTAATCTGTGCCAAAATGACGTTGTGTAAATTAAATTTTGAAAATGGGAAAATTTTGATTCCACATAAACACGTTCGTTTGTTTGACAGGAAAATCCGAGGAATCAACTCACTTCGCGTAGTTCATTTATAATATTAATTATTTATTTGTTGTACTCTGTATATAAATTTAATATTGAAGACAATTATTTGTCTCCTTACTAAAATAAGCGAAAATGTTTTTTAGATATCGATAATTGTAACGCTTGGAAGATATTAAGTTTTATGTCTCTGCTTAATAAACACATTTTATTAAACACTTGTTTTTTATTTCGCAAAATTAGATTTTTGAATATTTTAATTAAAAAATTTGTTCAAAAAGTTTAAAAAATCACTCGATCGATTTCGACTTGTTAGGTCATCATCAGGAGTATCTACTGATTTGTAAAAGTAAAAATGTGTTATATATAGCAGCAAAAAGTAAATAAAAGAAGGAGGGACAAAAAATAGGCAATAAAAATTATTCTACTAACGTTGCCAGGCTTTTCACTTCTATTCCAATTAACCCTTTGTCCCAAATGTTTGAAATTACTTAGATAGGGATGTTGTAGATGAGGGCTTACGTCGTGAACTAAAGTTAATGTTTGAGACTTGTATTAAACAAAATTGTTTCTGTTTTGATAATACATATTTAAAATTCGCTGATGGTTTACCCATGGGCTCCCCTCTGTTACATTTGTTGGCTGAAATTTTTATGAATTTCTTCGAACAAATGATCATATTAAATGACAATCCTTGTTTTCGTCATATAATCTTTTGGTATAGATATGTTGATGACATACTATGTCTGTGGGGTGGAACTGATAGACTGTTCCTTACTTGGTTAAATCCTCAATATCGCACCATTGGTTTTACGTTATAAAAAGAAGAAAATAAATGTATTAATTTTTTGGATATAACAATAACCCAGCTGCCCTATTCCTGAATATGATACGAAAACGAAGATACAAAATTCTTATTTGAATAGGAATCTTGTACTTCCGTTTTCGTATCGTATTCAGGAAAAGGGCCGCAGGATTAATTCTTCTTTAGATTTCAAAATTTATCGGAAACCTATACAGACGCTGTTACCCCTTATTCTTCAAACCACCCCCCTAATATTAAAATGTCAGCTTTCCACTCACTCATAAATAGACTAATATATATCTCTTTGACAAATTCAAATTATAACATAGAGCTTAATATAATTCTACAAATTGCAACGAATAATATATGCACCTAGGATATGCACCTAGGACTATATTAAAGTTATTGAATAAAAAGCTAAAGTGTAAAACTCGTAACGGGTATTTATCCACCGGATAGTCCGATTCGGGAAAATAGCGGATTAGCAACGGATTAGCAACATCGTGTCCAATAATACCAAAATTAGTTTTGCTTTTTATAATAATAACACAATAAAGATTTTTAACAATAAAACCAGAGTTGATCGCCTTTTCAAATCTGGTGTTTATAGGATTAATTGCAATGATTGTAGTTTCTAATATATTGGCCAGACTGGGCTCAATTTTGGAGTTAGAGCTAAAGAATATTTATCTGTTTGCAATCAATCAACTTTCCATAACCATTTAACTTTAGAAAATCATACAGCTAGCTTGAACAATTTAGACATATTACATATACAACCCAAAGACAGACGTTTAGATACCTTAGAATCTTACGAAATTCGAAAATCAATATTTCTTAACCAAAATATCCTTAACGAACAGAGAGAAATCCGTTTCTCACCAATTAAAGATCCCGCCCTTTTCTATTTTTACGTTCGTAATAATTTGACTAATACGTCGGGTAATTAAATGTGAAACTGATTCTAGATATCGATTGTATTGCAGTTGACGCGCGTTCGCAGGGAATGTTTACTACTTTATTTGGTCGCCATTGTGGTAAACATGAATTTTACAGTTTTGAATAATAGACGTGGCAAATTTATTATATATTTCATAAACTAACTTTATATAATCGCTTTATCAAAATCACTAATGTAACATTATGGCGATCAGCTAGTTATCAGAATCCACATTTTTGAATGATTTTGAAAGAAACATGGCTGTAGTAAGTAACCACAAGCATGAGCGCCAATACGAGAGGTATAGCTGAAAATATTACCACTGCCCTAAAGTGTTGAAAACAATTCATTAAGGTTGGATATCATGTTCAAGAAATTCAATTTAAAATAACAATTTTGTTACAAATTTTCTTTTGTACAATGATAAAATTCTTAAAGCATAAAAGATTCCCGGCCATTAGATAAATAGTAAATAAATTGTATTTTTTTTGTATGCTAGAAGTTTCTCCGGTGGCAAAGTGGTCAGCATGCTTGCTCCAGCGACCGGAGGTCCCGGGTTCGATTCCCGGTGGTGACAAGGAAACAAATTTCATGACTTGTTTAGGATCACTGAATTAATCACTCATTATCCGAAATGAAAATACGATTATGAAACCTCATTTGAGGCGGCCAAATCCCTTGATGGGATATAGTGCCAGTGAGAGAGAGAAGTTTCTCATTTATGCTTCCCGAATTTATTTTTACGTGTTGTAACATTTTACAAAATAAAAATTTAAACAATAAAAGTTCAAATGCGGCCAAGTTAACTAGACATCATAAATTACAAATCTAAATTTATTTATTTATTTAATGTACGTTTGGAACTTTAGTGTTATTTAAAGGTTAAACAAAACAGTTATGAAAATTAATATTATAATACACTAGAGCTTCGTAATTCATCTTGCGTAGGGAATCCAACAATGGTTTTCGGTAAACCTTACAGTTACAAGGTTTCAGAAAAAATACTACTGCTTTTAAATTAGATAAATTTAACCACAGTAGTTTCTTTTCTTGAGATTCTTAAGATTTTAATCGAATATTTTGTGGTTATCAGGATGAGAATGCAATTTGTATTGCCTAACCCACAGCAAAGATATAGTGTGACTACAAAACACAAATGTTTAGTTAGAAGCGAATTAAACAAATTTCTACTTATCTACTAAACGATACATTCTTAACGAGATTAGCAACATTTAGTCCTGTTAACCAAAACTCCTGAACAATATTAAAATTGGTTGGGTTTTTATGATTTAGCAAAATCTTGATAACTTGCTTTGCAAAATCTTGATAACTGTTCTCCATATTAACTTGTCCTGTAAATGGTCATCATAAATTTAGCTTATAATTGGAAAATTGTACAAACCCGATAAATCAAAATTTCAGTAAATTGGGATTAACAAAATTTGCATTGTTTCGAGTGGAATCGCATCAATGTTTATTGACGTGAACTCGTTTATGAAATCACCTAAACTAGTTGAAATGAACATTCTGAAAATTTCATAATTGTGCCTGCTCCTCCATCAGCCAGAATCGTACATCCAAGACCATTCCTTCAACCCCAATTTCAAATGATCGAGATCAGTCTCCTTTGGTTGATTCTGGCTGATGGGGAGTAGGCACAATCATGAAATTTGATCAGAATGTTTCCAAAAGGTGGGGTTTCCAGAAATAACCCATACAAAATTTTTCAAAAGTGATCTTTTGTAATTAGGGTTGAAATGAGGGTTTCCTACGGGTGTTTCTGGGTGTCGTGGGGTTGTCGCCATCATGATAATTGTTATGATTTCATTCATAAAACCTGGGATTTCCAAAAATCATTCAGAAAATGTCTTTCAATAATTTAACTTGTAATTTAGGCTTCAATTAAGGGGTTTCTATTCCCAATTGTGGCTGATATGGGGTCTGCCACCAGTGAATACTGGTCTTATCAGGTTATATACGGTTATAGTCTAAGCCTAGTGACCAGAAAACTACGACATTTTATTTATTATTTAGATGTTGTACATATCGCATATAAATAGGCAAGTATAGCCGTTCTATAGGAAAAATATTGACCAATCCTGTAGGAAAACTTATCTGTTTTTTGCATACACAGTTTGGTACAATCGCACAATCAAATACTACTCGATAAAATAAGAAAACCGTGGGATTTCTAAAATGGGATTTCTCTCGTGACTCACACCTAGGATCGATAGTCTTCCAGAAAGTCAGTTAGCTCCCATAATTGGCTTACATTTATAATAAGTAAATTAAAGTATTTTAATTTTAATTCTTTCTAAGAAACTAAAACGGATCTTGTACATTGAAATCAGCAAAAAATTCCTCCTCCAGACGCAGCAATCGAGTATGACTGTAAGACATGAATTTAAGAGTAAGACATGCATTTAATACAATCAATTAATTCTTGAGGCTCACTAAGTATCAATATATGTTAGATAAAACAAGATGAAATAAGTTTGGTTTTGTAAAAGGTTGAAATGCAATTTGGCAAATCCAAATTTTCTAAACTAAAATGTAAAATTAGAGTTGCTGTGCATTACTGGGAATAAATCTGATTTCTTACTCTTTTTGATATCGATATCTGTAGATCTAATGCCATTCCTAAGTATAAAACTTTAACTAAAATTCAATACTCACTGGATTTAGCATATTCAATGCTACGCCATTAGATGGTACACCGTTGAAATGTGTGAAAGTGTGATGAATTGTTTTTATTAAAAGGCCCGCATTTGTGTGTTTGACGTATGTCTTCCTTATGTACACTCAATAAAACATTTATCAGCATTAAACTATTTTGTTTTCATTTTTCATAGAGTTATATAAAAATAAAATAGTAAACCTAACACGGCTTCTCCACATGTAGCTCGATTCGGGTTTTTCCTATAGGAAAAGGAATTATGAAAAATATTTTCATAGTATTTTGGTGACAAAATTTTTTTTCTGACATACTATAATAAATAGTTAGTGTACATTTTTTCAAAAACAAAAATAAATTGGGAATATTTTTCCTATCCAATTTCGATACGGAAAAAATAATTCCTAAATTATAAAATTTTAGATCAAACATGATTTCTCAGTAGGCCAGAAAATGATATTTTTGACAAAAATACTATGAAAATATTTTTCCTAATTCCTTTCCCTATAGGAAAAACCAGAATCGACCGGCTGCTATCTGAATACTATTGCAATCTACTTTCTCTTTCTATCAAAATTTGCCAAGATGGAGTCTGGTGTGGTAAACTTGCTATAATTTTACGTTCTCAAATCATTCTTTTGTCTCTAGTCAAGACTACTAGTCATTTGAATAAATACCTAAACTGTCAGTAGACACCATATTAAAATAGAAAAAACGTCAAAATATGCATGCTATATACATGCTATCTAGTTCTGCCGACATAGCATGCATTCATAACATACAGATAGCATATAAATATTATTGCGAGTCTCCACTTGCCACTTGATCGAAATTTTCTAGCATAACTAGATAGCAATAGCAGGTCGAGAGTCCATGTAAACGGCGAATACCCTGTTTTAAGACCAGGCGCGAATCCCATCATCAGTATTCCAATTACTCTAAATTAATTTGTACCATTTTTAAAATACGAGAATCGTATATCAATTACTTTTCTTAAACAAAATTTTTTCATCACTTTCAAACAACTGTGTTGAATATTATGCATTTAAATTCAAAACGGCATCACAATCAATTTAAAAAAAACGAAACGAATTTAATAATTACAGCGTACACAATTATTGCTGTTTATCGCCCCTGCATTTGTCTTGCAAAACTTTCCTATTAACTAATTAACTCGAGTTTTTGAAAGCTATATTCTTACGGAACCGATAAACATGGCATACAAAATGTTCATACTTAACCAGAATACTGCTTACATCTAATTACCAGGGGGTCGATTTTGTCCAAAATTGGACAAGTTGACGAAATAACCGCAAGTATATAGTAAAGGTACGTGTGTTTGTGTTAGTACGAATATGCCCCATTTAATTTTTTTGGATATGACATTTCTAGATATTTCCATTTATCATATAAAATATGTAAATGCAAATAAATATGCTTTAAATAAAATTAAATTTATTTATTTTTAGTTCTAAAATAATTTCTAATTCTGTGTTTCTGTGAAAACAAAACATTTATTCGACATGGCATTGAAAAAAAAAAATTAAAATATGTGTAGTTAATTTTTTTTTTCTTAACGCATTGAGGCACACTTTTTAAATGTGTGTGCTACTATATTTGGTGCTACTCAGGAACACATTTGATAACTTTTATAATTGTAATGATATTTCGTCGCAGAAAGAAAAGTATTGTGAGAATTGAAAAATAAATGTCGAATTATTCCTTAAAAAATGTATGTTATTTGCGCAAACGTGTTAAAAAACGAAAACGTTGTTTGACCGTTATAGCAGTCATTTCCGCAAACGTGTTAACTCACCACTCAAATACTTGGCGAGATGTCAAAAAGCGAGATGACGAAGATGACATAAGCAGCAAAAAACTGAACCGATTTGTACAGATTCATAATTTTTGATGCTTACATTCGCAGAAAACAAACAAATATAACCACAGAAAAATTACACACACTAATTTAAAATTGTATACTATACTCCTAATACGTATACGAAAACGTCATGTGTCGTTTGTCGAATTTTGGAAAAAATCGACCCCAGATTACCTTTTTATTTCTGCACAATCATACATCGCATCCACTAATCAGTTCTCATAACAAAACTTCTCCACACATTTAATAATCTAAATCAATCGAAGCGAAACTTAAACTCAGTGATGCATCTTACACTGTAAATGAATTATGTGGAGTGTGAATTCTATTTTCAACTAGATCTAGGTATAGTAGAGTGATTTGTGCAACACCATAAGATAAATAAAATTATAACAAAAGAATTAAAAACCGTGCGAATCATCTTAAATAAAATTCATTTCCCCATTTCCACTTACACCCGCTCTTCTATTGAGTAGTATCTTATATATATTTATTTCTATGATCACTCACTAGTAATTACTAATAGTTAAAATGATGGCAGTAGCAAAATAACATTTTAACAAATTATTGGAGCAATAATTTCTATAAAATAGTTGAAACGTAAACCATTAAACATATTTGGTTAGCGCTATCTTCTTAATGCGGTTCTTCCTCAACTCCATAATCAACATCTCTTGAGTAACTGTATTATTAGTATGCCAACATTTAAATAAATAAAATATTTAAATTCACCAATTGGAATTATGTTATACTCGTATATGGAAATGAATTCATAAATGAATACTAAAATCGAGATGGGTTGCATAATATCCAATTAGCCATAAATTATGGAGACATTTATGAAGAATTTCTGTTCCAGTTTCGAATGCATGAGAATTGTTTTAATATGGAAAATTGTTTGTTTCTACTGTTCTCAAATAATTACTATTATATTTACAATTATAAACTACTTTGTATATAAACGGTAGAGTAACTAGTTTTATTGTTTATATAAATCCGATTTTATACTGTTTACATAACGCAAATCTGGATTACAAAATCAGGCCATTTTAAATACATATTTTGGGAACTCAGCATAATCATCTGGAAAATATTTTATTTAACTTACAATGTAAAAATAATAAATGGTTAAAATCATTCTTTCATCGGTAGGTACGTTATATATGTATACAAAGATATTTATACAAATTTGTATACTCCTTTCACTTTTCATTTCATCTTCTTTGTGCTGTATCTTTTTCTTGTAATCTTAATCATCATCTTCTTCTTCTTCTCGTTTATTTATACACGCCAAGTATATTTTATAACTTTTTTGTGTACAGAATTAATTTTATATTCTTACAATTACATACTTAAGCTTGGTAAGTGAATGGTTTATATATTTTATTTTATAGTGGATTTTGCGCTACTTTTAATTACATTCCGTTATTTAGATGAAAATACAATTTAATTTGAAACAAGATTTTGCTACTCGGATGACATTTAATGTTTGGATTTTTGTACAAGTATTTCATTTGGCTCAGTAATATGGATATTCTTGTGAAGTAAATCAAACGAAAAAGGAAAATTTACAATTAAGATGGTAGATTGTTGGTTTAGTGAAATTTCGTTAGTTCTTATGCTTAACATAATGCGCTTATCCGAAACGTTGTGATACAAACTATAGAAAAACTCATTGGAGCTTTCTATCGTAATAAGATTAATTAATCAAAAAGTCGAGCTTTCAACAATGTTGTTTAATTTGCATGATAATAAATCTAAACTAAAGGAAATATGACTTTAATGTGAAAACAATTTATTAGTTTCCGACTATTTCGTTTTTAGAGATTATGAATGGACTTGTGTGGGATTTTTGGCTTCTTTCGTTTTATGAATAACTTAATAATAAGATATCAATGTAAAACGGATTTTTTAATTTGTGTTTAGATTAATACTCCATTTATACAAAACTAAACGGTGTAAAAGCTACGCTTGAGTTAATTATATTTTAAAATTTAAATTATTAATAATTAAATATTTTAATAGTGATCCAAGTGATCCAAGAAGAACGGAATATTTATTTCAAATCCCTAAATAAATGAACTATGCTACGCTCAAATCGCCATAAATGTTTATAAGAATTTTGGCCGAAAACTGTTTTCAGATTTTTGAAAAGTTTTGCCGAAACAATTTGAATATTACAAGTAATTTTCGGTTAAGAAAACTTACCAATCCGTTCAATAGTTCTGCGATTAATCAGCAAATTTTGATGATTCAGTTGTTAAAATTTAACGATTCGTTGTCGCCCAGGAAAAATAAAAATTTTATTCAAAAACGTTATGTAATTGGTTGAATGAAATCAATACTTTTTAGCTTACCTAAGGCAAATTAAAACAATTTTGAAAATTTTAAAAAAATTATTTTAAATTTTACAAGCATCAATAAAATGTAATTTCTCTGTGCTAGAGTTCGAAGGACGAACAATGAAATCTGCGAATTCAAAACCCATGACTATCGAGGGAGAACTGTAAAACCTAAGCAGGAAATTCAAAATGTATCTATTGATTAGCAATACTTTCATTTTTTCAAAAACAGGTTAATCACGACACCATTCCATTACTATATTTTTTCTTAACGAAATTAGCCGTACCGACTTTGGTGATTTATTGCACATTGCTTAATTAAATTTTAAAGATTTTCGAGTTTCATGTACCAATAGAAACAAAATACAGGTGCAAAGATTTAAATCTATTTTTTTATCTTACCTTACCATAAACACAACACGCGTATCGTATCGTATGTATGTTTTGAAAAATTAATATCGAATTTGCAAATACGAAATAAGAAATGTTATGGAATAGTGCAAACTTGAAAGTTCTGTTCTTGATGGCTGCGAAAGTTTAGGCCCACGTTGCAGGAGATACACATTCTGTACTAATCATATTATCATCAAAACATTTTTCAAACGAATTTTCCAGAAACGACTTCAGTTCTAGCCGTGAATTCTCTTTTATGTCTTTGATCGACTGAAAACGGGTGTCTTGAAGTGGTAATATAAGTTTTGGAAAGAGAAAAACGCCAGTCGGAGCTATATCAGGTGAATACGCGGTGGTTGTTCGATGATATTTGTTGAGTCTTAGGCCAGAAATTAGTTCACAATGATAATCTTGTGAGATAGCGCGTTGTCGTGGTGCAAAACCATGAGTCCCATGAGTTCACAAGCCTAGCCTTTTTCGAAGAATTTGCTCTCAAACGCCACTTAACCCCAGATAATATTCTTTATTTACCGTCTGACCTTCAGGTAAGAATTCCAATTGCACAACACCGCGGTAATCAAAGAAGACAGTCTACATTACCTTGCCTTTTGATCGACTTTGACGTGGTGTCTTCGGTTCCCAAACCCATATCTCATCACTAGTTATAATGCGTTTTATGAATGTGGGAATAAAGTTAACTAATTCTAGCATATCTTTAGCGACTTTTACCCGATTAAGTTTTTGAAGAAAATGCGGCAACGCGTTTCATGCCTAAACAATCGTATGCAATGGTACGAACTGATTCGCGACACACAGAAAGTTCAGCTGCTATTTCTCAAACCTAAATGACGATTTGCAGTCACCATTTCTTTAACTTTATTGATGTTAAGTTCAGTTGAAGACGTTGATGGCCAACCAAAGATAGGCAAATTTTTCACCACAGCTTGAGCGTTTTTTAATGCACTGTACCGCTCTTATGCACGTGTTTTTGATAATGTCGATTCACCGTAAGACTTCTGTAACATTTTTAACGATTCGGCACACGAAATTCTATTTGCAATACAAAATTTGAGACAAATTCTTTTTTCAAAATTTTTATTCATTATAAAAATCGAAAGACGCACTTGAGATGAACTGATTAAATAGAGCACTGTAAATAAACTAAATAGAGGACAATTGTGGCAACAATTCCTTTTAGCAGGCGTTTTAAACCTCCAATTCCCTTTAATTTTGACAAAAGTATGTATGGATGCAGTGTCTGTTTGTTTTTAGTTTTAGCAATTAACTTTTTTTTATCAATCAACATTCAACATAGTAGCTATTTACGGATATCTAGAAAGTACACTGTTGGTCGTGAGTTTAAATAGTTTCAACTTATAATTGCACAGTACTCCCCAATTTCGATGTCCAAAAATTTCGAGATCCAAACGTCAGTATTTAACTTTTAGATAGAAAATTTAGGAATTTTAAAAACTTATACAGATATTAAAGAAAACGGCGGCCGCATAGATTGGAAGTATTTGGCAAAATTTGAGGAAATATCTAGCGATGACAGAGAAGTAGAATAATAGAACTCTTTCATCCATGAACTCTTTCATCCATGAAAAAATAAAGATCAGAGCTACATATTCATAACACCCCTCCAAGATTGTTGTATCTGAAAACAGTGACGTTGCTAGGGATAAATAATCATCAATTAATAAAAATTGTTTTGCTTATTTTTTTTATTTGATTTTATTTCGATTTGTAAAAAAATTGGAAACAAAACCTCTAAAAAATGCTAAATAAAAAATAATGGGTAAAAACTATTTTTCAATGAAACGCTTTAATTAGATGCTTCATTTGCCAAAACTCAATAAAACAAAAAGTTGAGAAAAACGAGAAAAGACAAAAATGGTTTTGCAACTTTAATTACTTTAATAATTGCAACTTTAATTACTTTTAATTTTGTCATTTAGTGTTGTTAATACTTTTTATTACAGAAAATTGTCTTGAATATAATATACAATTCGGAACCAATCAAATACATATTTTGATATTAAAATGGAATTAATCGGTTTGGCTTGTGAACAGCCAATTAACACTAAAAAATTTAACATAATTTTGCAACCAATATTTCTATTTTAAATAAAATATAAATTCATTAATTATTTATTTGCACAGTCAATTTATCGAACAATGCTGTCAATTATTTGAGCAGCTAAAATAAAACCGTGAAATACAGCAGCACCATTGCACAAGTTTTGTATGCGCTTCCCACACTTTTACTTTTGGGTGTTCAAATTATTGAGATAATTCAAATGATTCATTAGAGAATTTATGTCAAATATTGGTTGGAAAATTATTTTATACCATTTAATAAACTTTTTAATTAAGCGTTTCTTTGAAAAATAATTTTTCACATGTTATTTTATTTGTACTAGTCTTCAGAGAAGTGGGCATTGGGGGTATATAATTAGGTGTAAAAAAAAAAATTGCGATTCAATTTTGATTTCTTAAACTAACATTTTTTTAAAGTTCATTTTTGCATTCTGCGAACAAACGATATTTTCAATCTAAACCTGCATGAGTTTATTAATCTTAAAGTAGGACATCATAAATTTCAAAGCATACAAAAAAATTTACTTTGGATTCGAAGCGTCCCTAACTTATTTTCTTTGATGTATTCTTTGGTTATTTCGCGTATACGGGATCATGCGACGCCCCCCCTTTGTTCGACAGAGCGTTATGACCATGTGTAAGTATCAGTAGAAAGTCTATCTTCTTCAATAAGGACTATACGGCAGATGACCCATTAAAGCCAGATTCATTGTTGCGTTCGTTCGTTCCTTCCTTCTGATTTTTCTTTTAAATCAAAGAAAGTTGCTGAAAAAATTAAAAAGAAAAAAACGTCATTTTTACCCAATAAAATTGGTTTAAAAAAAATCACCGAAGGAAGAAACGAAAGAACGCAACACTGAATCATCCGCCTTAAATCGATGTTTTGACCGTTCACATATTCAGGTGTTTGTGCCGATGTGTGAGAAACTGTATTATCGCAGTGAAGAATGATCTATCGTCAGCAGTTTATTTTCATTATTTCGAGGAAGATTTATGGCAAACGAATGGTTGTATTCCATTCAAAATCAACCGTTTTACGTTGCACCAATAGTACGGTTGCAACATATCCAGTTTTCCGGGAAAACGCGCGACCATTTGTTTCGAAGTCCTTCAAAAATCGTTCTGAGTAAATATACCGTCTAAAATGTCAAACTTTTCGACAGAGATGTCAGTTATCAGATGGCAGCACTAATTTTGCCCAATCTATAAAAGCCAACCCTTATAACTGCACCCTGCATTATGAAATGAATGAAGTTTTCATAACTTGGGGAACTGGATTATGCAACCTGATACGAGGTTTCAGGACTCATTTTATTCAGGAATCTTAATTTACTCGTTTGTAAAGCTGAACATACAGCCGGATTAATTAGCCCACAAAATTGTGTTTAACTTGGCACTATATAGGGAAATTAAACCATTTATTTTAGTTTTGTTGAAATATTATAAGCAATCAACACCTGAAATCACTTGAACACATAATGGTTGTTTTAGGGTGTGAATTTGGGCTGGAATAATTCGATTTTACCTAACAATTTTTTTTGAAACGCCAACAGTAGCAAAATAGTGAATTGTTTATCAGACATTTTTCCATTTTTTGTTAGATATTTCGCGGTGCAACATGAAGAAATGTAACTTCAGTTGGACCTCTCCATTTTGGAATGCATCGTTGGCCACAACTAAGTATGCATACTGTTTTCGAATAAATAGATTGAGAGAAGCCACTCTACTACTATGGCTCGGCCACTTCATTTAACTTTTATTGACTATGAGGCAAAGAATTAAATATATTTGTCGAAATTATATTTCAGAAGTTGAATTAGAATCAAATAAAATGGAGAACATTTTGTACAATTAATAAATAGTTTATGAAATAAATATTGGTTTTTCTTTTCTAATTTCTTCAATTTTTATTTAATACTCTCTAAATTTGTACTCAAATCTTTTAAATTATACACTTTACTAAAATTTTGTATCGACAAGAAATATATATTTTTTGGATCGGAAGGTACCGGCTTCGAATTACGATAGGAGCAGGGTGCAAATTTTTGATTCGGTCAAAGTGTTCTGTAATACTAATCAATTAATTACGGGCGAAATTCTAAAAAGTGGCACTGCCTGAAACGATTACGGTTAGATTCTATTTTAAGTACAGGATTGGTATTCTAATACAAATTTTGGATGAGGTACTACAAGTACGCCTTGCTAAATGAAACTCGACTATTTCTTAATCGATCATGTTCAAATTTGGCCTGGAACATATAATTAGGATTCAAACAAGAACTTTGATAGAGGTTCTAAAATTTGCCTTACTAAATAAGACTCGGATGGTTTTTAATCAGTTATTATTAAATATGGGATTCGGGCCCTAACACAAATTATTACCAAAGTTCTGAAACCTGATAACAAGCTAAATAAAACTTAGCCAGTAAAAAAATCGCTGAACCTTGCGCTTATAGCGTTTATAATTAAGATAATAAAAAATGTATGATATGATCTCAAACCAAAAACAATCTCTTTGAACGCAGATTTGAATTTTTTAATCTTATTAAAACTCGTTGGCAACCATAATTTCTCACATATTGTGAATTGAAGTCTACCAAAATTTGTTAGGCCATCCAAGAGCACATTGTAGCGACAATTAGATTTGCTAAATATTAAAGTTCGTTGACAGCTTGATAGTTCCTAGCAGAATTCAGAATGACGAGTAGTAACATTTTTAATACGAGTTTATTAATTACAAAAATCACACGGCCATGGATACAATGGAGGTTATAATAACGCTTTTGAGTTGTTCTGCTCAAGTTTTAAAACTCATCTTTTTCAAACGGCATTCTTGCATTAGTACAAAACTCTGTTTGTGTGGCTTCCTAGCAGTAAAGATAAATTGCCTTCAGTTAATTTATATCGAAAACCAACGACGAGTGAACTTCCAAGCTCCGCGAACCAACTTATTGATTTTTTGTTTACCCTAAACTTTACTGCAGACAGCAACGAGAAACAGTTTGTTGGTATGCGTAATCCTGTATTATCCTATCATGCAACCCATCTCCTTAAATTTTTCATGGAAGTAAAGCGGCCCAGGCATGGAAAGCTTTTTCAGCATTTCCTTCTATATACCCCACTTTTTGAAGATTGAACATTGATACTAAGGTCAATTATCTTGCTAATGAAGAAAAGTTCATTCCATTTCCAGAAAAAAAGTATCGATGACGAGAGCCACATCTCGCTTATTTTTCTCTAAAAGTTTAGATTTTTTCTCAATGTTATAAAAACGAAGAATTATAAAAAGGATTCAAAAATTAAAATTTTTGAGGTCCGTGAGTTTAGTATCTGGGATTTTAATATCTTGAAATTTTGATTTCCGATACTTATTTTAATTTTTTTGATATTTAAAAACTGTAATTTGAAGACGCTGCAATTTTTCTCCTATCAACAATCATACTCGGGGTAAAAACCTAGTAATTAAGAAAAACATCCTGTATAATAGTCAAAGTAAGCTTCTTTGTGAGTTTATTGGAAACTGGCTTATAGCAAAAATTAAGCACGAAAACAAATTTTAAATTGCGAGTAAATTTTAATATTTTAAAAACCAATTTTCAAAAAAGAGTTTTACTTCTCGCCAGTCATTCGCGTATCTGAGATCAAAATAGATTTATTTCTCGAGCGAATCATTTGGTGGCCAACGTTAGTTTCTTGCCAACCTTTTAACCTATTTATGATAATAATGATAAGTGAAACATTATATGTGGATTGGTTTGTTTTCCTTTGTAAAGATTAATAAAAATTAATTGTAAAATAAAATGTAGAACCATAAGATCGAATGAATTGTCGATGGCGAATTTCATAATCTAATTGAAGTTGTTTCAAGTACAATTTTAGTAAAAATATCAACATAATTAGGATTCGTATAGTAGAGCCTTTAAATTATAAACCAATTCAATGTTAGGCCGAATCAATGTTAAATTTTACCTAATTCATAGTTGGGATTTATCCAATTTCGCATTAATGATATATCTACTTATAAATAAATATTTAATTTGTCGTTGTCAGGTTATCATTAAGATGGATATTTGAAATGTCATCCGTCGATAAAATATCAAGTTTTATGAATCTTTTTAATGGCGAATGTCATTAAAGTTTACCTTCTAATTTTGATTTAGGTATAGACTAAGAAATTCCACCAAACATGTTTGGCTACTTCAACAGATGCGTACTCTGTATGTCTATTCGATTCGGCATCAATTACAAATTAAATAAAACTCAGTGACACAAATTTACTTATTTGATGTTAATTAGAAATTCCTAAAGGGAATTTGTCAACAAACAAATTAAAATGTTTAACTTATCTACCAAACTGGAAGCTGGACTATAGATATGTATATCAGCAATTATATACATACATATGAAGATAATTAATTACCTAATACACTTTACAAAAATTGTGAAAAAAAGAATAAAATAAAATCAAAATGAACCAGAAATTATAAATTACCAGAATCCAACATGTTGCCGATTAGTTTAAACTACCAGTACATTTATCTACTGTAACATGTATATGTACCTTATCCATAAAACATAAGATAATCCCTATTTAATTTGGATAAATATTTTTTTTATGTTTTCGATTTTACAAATAGAAAAAACTAAATTAAATTCTAAATTGGTTTCTTGTGTGATAAGAGACCAAATACACTGCATTATAGTCAATATATACTTGTTACTGATAGTATGAGATGCAATATTTTTTTTTGTAGATATGTTGTTATCCCAATGGAGTCATTTTCCAATAGTTCAATTTCTATGGTACGAGTAACATGTATTATTTTTAGTTTGTGTCATTTTTTATTACTAGCTAGATACAAATCAATTCGAATATATAAATTATAGTTAGAATAGAAAAATGCTTAAAGCTTTATACAAATCATGTGCAGAATTTACAAAAAATAAAACTTTAACATCATACGTATCTATATTATATTGTTTCAATGTATTAATAGTATCTTGAAAATAACACCGTAAAATAGTCGTTATGTAACACAATAGGAAAGATGACACACTTTACTCAAAACACCGTTGATTATCTGATTATGTACAAACGATGATGATTATGGTATAACAAACAATTAATTTCTTAATAATCACATAAAAATAATGGGCAATAAAATCGCATATTCCAATAAAATTATTGTTTTGCGTCATAACGCCACGGTGAACATTTTTCGTGTGTCTGATGTAACATAAAATTTAAGATGATAACAGCTAAAAAATCAGGAAGACTTTCATCTGAAATTTTGATTGATTTATTTAGCATCACCGTGCTATAGTCATAACATCACAATTTTGTTAATTAATTTGATTTTGTACGCTATCCGATTCCATTTCGTATTATGTAACTTTCATATTTCTTAATGCGCGCATATCGAAATTGTATCCAAAACAAAACGAATGAAGAAAATAATGTTTGGGCAGATTCATAGAACTTACATTGAAACAAAGACAAAACTAAAAAATTGTGTCGTCTCATTGTCGCCTTTTAAAAAAAACAATGATATCGGGCGCACAAGGAAGTAAATCGATTGAAAAATCCGTATCCATTTTGGACTGTCAATCAAAATCGCATCATATTTATACGTCCATACATAAATACGTTCCACCCACTCGCGCAATTACATTATAACAACATCTCATAATCATTTTCCTTCCATGATAAGAAATCAATCTTGTCGTCTTTGTTGGTATAATTTTGTTTTTTCTCGTTTCTCGTATACATCTTATGATGATTATACGGTTGGCTAAAAAGCTCGTTTTGTAAATATTACCGTCCATACCATAAACGTATAATACATACATACTATTGTAAGTGTGTGAGAGAATTAATTAATAATATGATTGAATTGTATGGTAAATCGGTTGATTTAATTTAGTTTACTGAATAAGGTCAGTAACTAATAAGTTATGGTTGGTTTTGAAGTTCATTGAACGTTTTAACGGATTATTAATGGTAATGTCTCATTTCTATGGAATTAACAATTAATGATGCACTTAGAAACCCCATCGTGTGAAGTCATTTTAATATTTTAAAAATTTGTGACTATCGAGAAACTTCAAATAAGCTTAAGGTCGAGACCAATAAATTTGTTTGGCTCTTGCATTTTGCATAACCTATATCTATGCTGCCTTAATCGGATGCTGTTTAAGATTGCGGAAATTTGACCGCGGAAAATAAGAGATTACGCTACTCGTTGCAAGTAGCAGTGGCAGCAGTACCACAAAAGAGAATTTTTTGTTATATAATTAATTACCAGTGGAAATTTTTTATTAATTTTACTTCAATTTTACTTCTTCTTAATATTACTTCAAATTTAACAATATTCCATCTTTCTGTCATTTCTTAACGAATTACGATGAAATTTGGATAGTAGTTATTGATCAGAGATTTTAAAGTAGATTGTAATCGATGATGAAAATTCGATTTGCATCTAGCCTCTGATGGGATTCGAACCCAGTACCTCCCGGTCCAAGTGCCGAAGCTTTAACCACTGCACCACTTGTCAGATTTTAAAGTAAGTTTAAGACAAAATTCTAAGATCTGTTCATGCTGGACTAAACGTGGCTATTTCATAACCAAACCTTACGAAAATTGGTTCCTAGATTGATTTTTGATTGAAATATAAATTTTAGATGAAAAAATGGCACCTGTACATTCTACACGATTTAAATGGATTTTACACTGGAGAGAACTCGGCTATCTCATCATTTTTTTTGTTATTTAATAAATTTATTTATTTATTTATACAATATTACACTTGATTCAGAGATCATCTAGTAATTTATCTATCTTAAATTAGTTTCTCGGATTAAGATAAGATTAAAATTACTCATTTTATAATACTTTCTTATTCTAAATCAAACTGCCCAGCTCCAGCGGTTTCTGCCTTTGGAGTCTCCTCACGCCGTTAGTGGTGTCCAACATACGATGGATATGTGCATTTTCGTATGCAGATAAGCGCTGTACGTGTTTCCTTGCTTGGTTCTCTATTTCATACGTGACGTATTCCATTTTCAAGTCTCTATGGAGGTTGTCGTTCCTAATGCACCATGGGGCATTCACAATCCCTCCTAGCGCTTTATTTTGGAAGCATTGTATCATTTGTATATTGGTCTGGATACCATAGGTCCATACTGGTTTTAGCATTTGCCTGTATAGACGCAATTTGTTGTGTATTGAGAGTTCAGAATTTCTACCCATGAGCCAGTACATTTTTCTATATTTGAAATTTAACTCTTCTTTTTTCTTCTTGATGCGTTCTTTCCATCTTAGCTTAGCATCGAGGGTCATGCCAAGGTATTTAGCTGTATTTGCATATGGAATTTGGTTTGAGTTGAGAACCACGGGAATTACAGTTTACATTTTGGTTTGTAAAGTTTACGTGTACTGATTTGGTTTCATTTAATAAGATGCGGCATTTTTTAGTCCAGTTGCTCATCGTGCTAACTGCATTTTGAAGTTTGCTGGTTGCTTCCGAAGTATCTTTTCCAACTGCTAGAATATCACAGGTCATACTGAGACTACATGAATTTGGGAAAATTTTATGGATTAGAATTTTCACAATATTTTTTTAATTTTCTGGGGCCGTCTTATGTATGTGACGGGGTTATTTTCAGTTTTTGGCTAATATCAGGAAAACTTTCACTAGTAACCAATACTTTCGGTTGTTTTTCTAATAGCTCATATCATATTGAGACTACATGGAAAATTTTAATCCACAAATTTTCCCCAAATATTTCATGTAGTCTCAGTATGACCTAAGCTATTAGAAAAACAACCGAAAGTATTGGTTTTTAAGATATTAGCTAAAAACTGAAAATAAAGTATATGGCCGCAGAAAATCATAAAATTACATTGAAAATACTAATCAATAAATTTTGTCCGAATTATCCGACGTAAATTTTATAATTATTAATTAAGGGATAGCCGAGTTCCTCTAGTTTAAAATCAATTTAAATTTTGTAGAATGTACAGATACCATTTTTTTATCTAAAATTTATATTTTAATCAAAAATCAATCTAGAAATCAAGTTTAGTCCAGCGTGAACAGATCGTAGAATTTTGTCTAAAACTTACTTTAAATTCCATGATCTATATATTAAATTCCCTGATATAATACTACTATCCAAATTTCATCGTAATTCGTTAATAAATGGCGGAAATATGGAATACTGTTAAATTTCAAGATTTCATTTACCGAGTTAATTTACTTCGGAGATCAATCAATTTGGCTTTTTAAGGATCACTGTTAGTATTTTATTCCGCTGTCAAATTTTCGCTATCTTATACAGCATATAAATCGGTCTATTTATTTGATATGGAAATGTATCAGCAGCCCTATTCCTGAATACGATACGAAAACGAAAGTATAAGATTCCTATTCGATTTTAAATAAGAATCGTACGAATCTGATTCAATTCAAATACGATTTTTGCATTTTCGTTTTCGTATCGTAACTCAAACCTTTTCGTAGATTATTTCATTCCTCGTTGGAATGATTGTTTAGAAGTTTTTATAATTTTTTTTTATTCATTTGTTGTTATTGTTATTCTTGTGGCTGCACGTCCTAATCAGGCGGCTGCTTTATGACAATCGTTGAAAGCAATGTAGATATTACGTCAAGGTATGCATATAACAAATGAAAATATAGAAATAGCTATGTTTATTTAGGGGATTCTTTGTATCCATTTTTTTACTTTTATCTGGCACCATTGTGAATATTTTCGAAAAGGGGTTTTAAACAATTTTGAAGAATTTTCATTAAATCCATATTTTTATAAATTTCTTTTCCAATTCTTGTCTTTTATGTTAGATTCGCATTCTACTGGCCATTTACTAAAAACTTATTAGTTTCACATTATTTTTAAAACAAAAATTAATTTGTTAATGTAGGCCGAATTTCGTAAAGAGCGCTACAGACAAGCCAACTGTCGGTCCAACCAAATTGGATATCGACTACACACTATCCAATTTACCATTCAATTCTATGAATTTTGTTTTTGTTTTCATTTCTTTCTGTTTTGTTTTTTGTTTTCTATACATTTTTTTACGTGAGTGACGAAATATCGTCCAACATCATTACACATCATCCAATTTGGTTGGTTGGTTGGATGGAATTTCCATTAAACACGTTTAACTTCATTTCCTTCAATTTGACTAAACATTTTTCAATTTTGATTCAATCAAATTAAACTAACCACGAAATGCTTGAAAAACATCTGGAAATGACCAAAGTCATCACCATCTACATTAGTTCACGTGACTCACCTCAATCAAATGATTTTTTTAAATTAATGCTAAACAAAAAGACTTTGATAACCAATTTTGTCGATGCAATAATAAGGCGTTTCCAATTCGGTGTTGCAATACGTCAATCATTTTGAGAATTATTCGTAACAATCTTCATTTTAAAAGCTAGACTGTAAAGAAGACTGAATTATATACATTTTAAAATAATTTTTATTAGGTTATTTAATTCAATAAATTTCAAAACTTGAGTTTAAACATTGAAGGCCAATAATTCGAAGACAATGCGTCATACAGAAAATAACCGCAACTGATTTCTTAGTAAATCGCCAGAAAATTCCGAATCAAAAATAAACAAAGAAACAAAAATTGTAAAGTACGTAACACTAGAAAGAAAAACTTATTCAATATTATTAGTTAAGTTATGGATATTTATCTAAATGGGGTGCAATACTCGTAAACTTCAAATCCAAATCAATTAGTGGAGTTCATTTGATGGAATTGACCCAAACGGCCTATTTGCTTGAACTATGGTACTGCGACGTATCAACTACTAACTCTATTTTGGTTTCAAAGAGCAGTTCTTAAGCTAACTTTCAAACTAGGTCTAAGGAGAAAACTCTGTGATCTGGCCTATCTTTGGTACAGTGAACTTCTATAATTCGTAAACATCATACAGAATTAAATTCAATTACAAAAGAAACTGAAAATTACGCCATTCGAAAGGTATTCTTCCGCACGAAAGGTAGGTCCGCACATTTTATAAGTTTTATTGTTGTTGCTATTTATTTATCCCACTTCACAGCCTCTATTTATACAAATGTATACTCCAACGTATACTTACAAGAACATATATCAGAAACAGAAAATGAAAATATCGAACAGAAACGAACGAATAATGACATCATTTTAGGTTGATGATTCCGATCTTTATCTATAGATGGTAGTAAAATGAAGTAAATGATATGATTTTTTTTATAATATTTTTTCGTAAAACGTTATTGTTAAAATTTATTGTTTTATTATTACGTTATACATTCAACATTTCGTTAAATCTCTTTCAACATTTCGTTAAATCTCTGAACCTCGAAACATGTACGTATTAATGCCATCTACAGTTCAGAAAAGAAACTATCGGCATGTTTCTTCCAGTTCAATTAGCTAGCTCTAGTAAGCTCAAGATAACGGAACTGGATAACATTGTCAAATACGAAATATTATTCAGGACTACAGGTAGCAGTGTCATAATAACTTACTTTATAGGTTATGTTTTCGAATGTTATAAAATGTTCAACCAAGTTATAATATATCAGAGTGTCGATTTTGTACGAAAAGCAACAGGCGCGAGGTAAGCAAACCGGAAAAATACAGCATTGAGCATCTTGATTGTATTAGTAGGCGAGACGCATGCGCATGATCATGTTTTGATTTTTTTGGATTGACATTTCTATGCGTAAAAACTTCACAATTTTGATATTTTTGAATCAATTTGAAAATAATTCACAAATTTAAATATTTAATCATAAACATACAAACTAATATTAAAACATATAATCCTAAAAACATAAAATATTAGTTCATTCCATCGCTCAAAAGCAAGCGAATAGAAGAGGTGAGCAGACGTCAGTATCAAAAAAATTAAACCGATTCAACCGGATCCATTTGTTTTGGTCGCTAAATCGACCATCGCTAAAATGACAAATAGGATGCACATATACAAGAGGGGAAAATACACAATACACAGAGTATAAAACCCTGTGGAACGCCAGCATCTAACAGAGAACGATTGTTTTAATATGATTGGAATCATTTCTTGGTAACTCCTCTAATGCCTACATTTTCTAATTTAGATAACAACAAATCATGATAACTGTATGGAAGCTTTTTTATGTCTATGAATAAAGCCCTAATCTTTTTTTAATGGCCAATGGCCAACTTATAAACGTTTTGTAAGAAACATAGCAGAGCGTCCTCCGTGCTCCGGTTTTTCCAAAAAACTGATTTTGGCTTAGAAAACCACCATTATGTCTAAGAACATGATTATTTAAGACTTTTTCGAATATTTTTGGAAAAGCCTATAACATCATTTGCTCAGGGAAAATTCTTTTTTTCAAAGGGATTTATGCCAGCTGTTCCCATACTCTGCTTTGTTTTTAAATTCAGAATCGCTTTTAGAATTTCAGAATTATTTGTAGTAGGATAGAAGAAGAAATTCATTGTAATATAACTCTTATTTTCGAATATAAGTAATATCATAATTCTATCATTAATGGGAATATAATAGGGTAATGTATGACTTTAGTTAGCTACATCAAAAGAGTTTAATTCTAACGCTACAGTCCCTGGGTCACAGATAACCCCAATATTTTCATTCAATAATTAAAGATTATTATTTTAAACTTCGTTTTATTCAGCATTTCGTCAGTTTTACCGCTGACAAACAACGTTTTTCATTAAATCAGCCTGCAAGTATTGATCCACCACCAGCCTGCACATTTCACTGCTGCAATGCATGTTTTACAAATATTGGCAACCGATGAAGTAAAATTGACGATAGGGGAGTTTCAGCAAGAAAGACAACAACTCTTGTTGTCGACTCTCTTCGCTTCCTTATATTTTTACAAGTGTTTTTGTGGCCGAATAAAAGAAATTTCCTTGCGCTTGTGAGCAGTTTAACTTTGTTTGTCAGCATTGGCAGTTTCTTTTGAAAAGATTTTAAAATTCGGATTCCGTAAAAAGTCGAAAACGATCGAGTGATTTTTTAAACTTTTATAACAACTTTTTTTAAAATATTCAAAAATCTAATTTTTTGCTATTTCTAAAAACAAGTGTCTAATAAAAATGTGTTTATTAGGGGACATAGCACCTTCAAAATTGAAAAAAAAAGTTTTTCAAAGATTTTTTGTTTTGGAATAAAAAGAGATATCTTAATGAACTTTCCATTGACATTTTATTTAACTAAAAGTATACAAAAAAATTTGTTTAGATTTTTTTTAGCCCACTCAGGCTCACTTAAATCTGTCGTCTGCTACAAGGGTTTTCCAAAAACACTGAAAATTCGCGGCGTGCATCATAACTGCTCTCAGAAACGTTTAAAAAAAGGGGGTTTTATTCAGCATTAAATCGCCCCCGAATGAACTAAAAGAAAAAAATAGGTTGAATAATAAAAAATGGCGGCATTTTTTCGAAAATGCAGCTTTTTTGTCCCCCCCCCCAACCCCCAATTAGTTGTAACTCAAAAAATTGAAAGCCGATTATTCCTTCCGTAGTTCATTCTGAGCAGAAATATATGTAGATCAACGTTGTTAAAATTTTAGAACAATTGGATTAGTAGTTTTTTCTCAATCTTGCACACCAACTTAAAAAACGTCATTTCGAGATAATCGCGTTTAAATTATCGCGCTTTAAATTAGGCGCGCTTCGCAATAAATAAAACAAAAATATAAATAAAAATTGTTTTTTGAGACTTTCATGTTTATATCATTAAAATCATGTTTTTAAACGTTCATTCTAACATATTCTATCATAAAAAAAATTTCGATTTGTTGAAAATTTGAAGGTGCTATGTTCCCTTAAGTGCAAGTGTTTTTCGACAAGTGCTTACGGCAAATAGTGTAAAAAGTAGATATATAATATTTATTCATTTCAAGTTTGATTGATGATTAACCTAAGGAAATGTTGACCGTAAACCATCATAGTCAGCCTCGTTAAATTGCCAAAGACGTACGGCTGCTATCTGAATTTCGGTCGTGTTTCGACCGGTATTTTCATCAGATTTGTTTGATAAACCATCAAAGAAATTCATATTTTGTCCGTCATTTAGTCCGTCTGAATGGGAAATCTTTACGAACTGTCTTTGTAAACATTTCGGTCTTCTGACGTCGAGCGTAGACGCTCTTTAACACGCACATGCACACTCTACGTTGCAACTCGAATGCTTGCTCGAACTGGTAGATGCGCAAGTTATGTTAGTCACCGGTAAAATGAAGGAGAAAGAAATTTTTAATATTTTTCGAGAGAGTATGTGGTATCCAGTTACCCATTAACTTTATTTGCTACATGAAATTAATTAATATTTCATAAATTAAAAGAGAACGCAACATAAAGCTGTCTACAATCTCCACGACATCCATTAATTAGGTATTATAGGTTCATAATACTCCCTACCTTTTTATACAGATTCTACTACCTTTAATACGTAAATACCTCATTCAGAGGTACTGAACCATAAGATACTCGTAGTTTGATGATATTGTAGGTTTTTCAATGCCAATTTAAAAACAGTGCGACAACAAAAACTAATTTCAGTGAGGTTGAAAATCAGTATAGTTCAGATAATACTTTAAACCGCTATTTTCCAGTGCAATATTACAACTACAATTACCTTAAGGTTAAACAGACAAGGACGTATATTAAATACTATGGTATAAGGTAAATAACAATTAATATTAAGTTAATTAATCAAACTGTGGTTCGACGGTTGGAGAACACAATAATCACACACCAACAACTCTTAAAAATCCAATTATAACAATTCAATCAAGTCGCTCGATCCAATGTTTCGTCTCGCGTCTAGAACTACCTAGTGATTGATGGTAATTTTATTAAACTTTGAATGATTTATTAGAATGGGTGTACATATCCAAATTTGCGATTTTCGTGGTATTGTGTTATTATGCATTAACACGGTATGAATAGGTTTTTTGTTTAGGCCATTTTTACTTCCGTTCTATATAAATATTATAATTATAGGATGAGGTGGAAACCTTGTGTGGATATCTTTAAACGAGATCATATAGAAATGAGCAAATATCCAGCGGACAAAATAATACAAGTGCAAAAGATACAAGTCCATATAAAATATGTTTGGATGTTGATAGTGGTGGCTGAAATTCTTTTGTGTTTGAATTCTAATTAGTTTTCTGCACAGTCGAGCGGAAATACATAAAAAATATAATAAACAATTTTTTTTATTGTATTTAGTCCAATTCGACCAACATAACCGAGAACAAAAATTATCTGAACCAATTTTTTGTGATATATACAATATACATTGAACATACGAGTTCGAGTATATATTATATTTTCATATGGTATACCAGTAAGTATAAATGGACCAGCAAACGAACATGTAAGTGCATCAACTAAAACCATACACAAAAATTTTAATTTCTATACAAAAAAATATTTCTACCAGAACTGAGATGAAAATACAAAAACAACAAGAAACAGAAATGTATAAAACTTTTGGTTTCGTTCCGATTAATAAAAAATATTACGGTTGTCTGGAAAATTTTAAACGCGACAACATGACGTGCATATCTGTAAAATAGTAAAAATTACAGAGTACACGATACCACTGTCTCTGAAGCTCTGGGTAATTAATTAATATAAATTTGTATAGGTATGGAACGCAACTGGAGCGTAAATCTCTTTATTAACACTGTGTTATGATTATTAAATGGAATTTGTATGTATTGTGCGAATCGGTACGATGTTATTAAAATTTGAAGTTTCGGAATCTACAAACAAATTTAATTTGGCCAATGGAACCCGTAATAATATCTGTTTTTTAAGAAACAGCTTTTAAAAATAATTTAGACTGTTCTTCTTTCAGATAATAAAAACGTTTTCGAATCCTTTATAGGTTTAGGCAAGTTGCATTGATTCTGGTAAATTTTTTTCGAATTATAATTTATTTAAGGCATTTTAAAAACAGCTTTATTACATTAACGAGAGATTCTTTAATTTCAATATCTGATGGGCGCTGTGCCGTTCAATAGTGTTAATTATTCATTTCTTTTAGATGCCTCGAGGTTTTGAACTTGGGACGAAATGTTTCTTTTGAAATTGAAAACTTTTACTGCTTAGTTTCCGATATTACCGATATTAGTCTTAATATTTCTAATTAAAATACAATTTTATTCTTATACCTTAGCATAATGAATTAATTTAATTTGCTAAAAGTTTTGATAGAAAATGTGTTTGGTTTTATTAAAAATACCGTAAAAGTGTTTATATATAACCATAATTATATATGTTCTAAAACGAAGAAATTTTTCGCGTGAGTATAATCAAACCCATCTATACTACTTACTGGCCAGTAACTTCTATTTTACTATAGTCTTTAATGCCACTGATCGTATTCATGAAATCGGTGGAAATTTCCCCAATCGGAATACAATTTACTTTGAAATTGTCTATATTATTCGAATTTTTCGCGGCTACTTTAATTATTTTTCCAAATTTGTTTTCAAGTTTATTAATAATAGTTGTCTCACTACTAATGGAATAATTTCGAATCGATTTACCCAGTCGGAAATTTAGGGGGAAAAGGGGGAAAATTTTAAAAAATGAATTTATTCAATTAGCCGGCGAAAAATTCGATTAATATAGAGAATTTCAAAGCAAATTGTATTCCGATTGGGCAAATTTTCACCGATTTCAAGAATACGGCCATACAAATAACTATAATTGATTTTATGCGTTGGAAATTGAGCACATTAAAACATGAGAAAAGTAGAATCCACGTCTAAAGCAAATTACAACGAAAATGAACATACTCCTACTTCGGTTGATTAAGAGAGACTGACAACCATCGACATAGCAAATATAATGAAATCTTAAAACAAAAACGAAATTTATTTTCCACTTTTACTATAAAAAATAATTCTTAGCTAAATTCTCATTGTGAAACCAAAAATAAAATAAAGTATATCAAACACATTTAAAAAGAAAAGCTTTTTATCATTCTAACAATTCTCCATATTATGTAAACGAGAGTTCCTAGAGCAACTTAACCCTTTTAGACTTTTATTGTTTTTATTGTTTTATTGGTTGCGTGTGGTATATATACGGTAAATTTAATATTCGTTAACTTTTTAATTACATTATTCAAGTTAAACTTCTTTAGTTGGCAAAAATTGAGAAAATGATTTTATTAGAAATGTACTCTGTGAAAATTCTTTATAAGTATTTTTTAGCAGTCGAGGTAAAACTGTCCAGAAGAGAAATCATCCTACTACATTGATCATTGAATCGAAAACTTAACCAATAAGTGCCGTGTTTTTTATTAGCACCCGAGAGGTTGTGTTTGGAACACCCAATTTTTTATGTCAAAACTTATATTTATCGCGCATGCATATAATTAATTTATTTAACTCCAAACTAATTTATTTCTTTCAACTTTTTAGTTAAAAAACGATATATCAAAATAAATGTCATTTGGTATATTTCAGGTCGTTAAAAGTTTTATGGATGAACTTATTTTTAATTTGAATGGTACAGCGACAATATGGGTAGTAGCAATTCTTTAGAGTGGTGCCCCGTCATTGTACCGTTGCATGGACTCTCGGCGTTTTCGTGCAAGTAATTTTATCGCCGCATATCGATCACATTTCGAACACCACTTCATTACCGACTGTTTATATCCAAACCAGTAAAATCGTTGACGAATTTTGATAAACGCCCGTGCACAGGATCGGATAAGGTCCAGCTAGCTGGAGTAGCCACTTGGATGAACTTGTATTACAGCAATAATCGGACGATTGGTTCTTGCCAATAAATCAATAACATTTGGAAAAATATAGAAAAATATATTGTATATTTAAAAAGGAATCTCTGTTTGAATTTACCGTCCGAGCTCTCCCATATTTGTATGATACATCCATTCTCTAAAAGAAGGCCTTCTCTCTTGTGTACAGAGGGAAATTGTTATTCATTATTATGCATTGTTATTCACAAAAGGTGTTTTATCTGAAATCTTAATCCATATTGACCGTGGATTCTTTCCTTATATATAGCCACAGGGTTATTGATAAGCCCGGATCTAGTAACTGTACTTTCCGAATTGATTCATCGGTCCATTCTTCGTTGGGTAACACTTCCATAAGATGTGCGTCAATTATGTCCTCTTTTCTTTCCATTCGTCTCCAGTTATAGATTCAACTTGACATAGCCACCTGGATAAAGCGCCAGCTTCATTCATTTGACATCGATCTGATGCTCGATGTCAAAATCGTAACTACGCACACTCGTTCGAAACTTCTCACGGTCACATGTTATACATGTTCCATTACCGCAAATAATTTTTTTCGCGTCGTCGGTAGGATTTTTGAGTGATATGCAATAACCCGCTCTCGACCATCAATCTCTTGTGACGGTCTTTTTTTTTGAATCGGTATCATAAATTTTACGTTGGATAGGGTACACAAGTATCGGTGCAGTATATGAGCCGTTTATTTTGAAAGGTTCATAGCTCCCTTTTCAAAAAATCGAGTTAATGATCAAATTAATTATAATTTTAACGGTATCTTTTCATTTTAACAAAATTTTCAATCAATATGACTGTCATATTGATTAGAAATTTTTTTAAAATGAAGAGATACGGTTAAATTATAACTAATTTTATCATTAACATAATTTTTCGAAAATAGGAGTTATGCCACTTTCAAAATAAACGGCTCATATATAGTCACTTCCGTAGTTCGACCAATACTCCTATTTTCTTTCCATTCATTCGAATGGCGTGTCCTTTCTTGTCATGTTGTGTAAACTTTTCTGCAACATTGGCAAACTTTGACTCGAATCGTATATAGTAGTCCTGGCCATTTCATTGCCTTTCATATTTTTGCTCCGCGGATGGTATTCATTCAAAGATTTCTACTAAATTGTTCACCTACTCTTCGGCAGTTTTGCCGTCCACAATGTCGTTCATAAAACACGTTCTGCAATGGAATCCTTTTAGCACGCGCTACGTTAATTGGTCTAAATTTTTCGCTAAATGTTAAGCTCGGAACAAAGCAAGAGCGACAACGACGAGCGTCGACGAATCAATAAACGAACAAGAGCGTCAGCATATGGCGATCAAAAAACATCTATAAACGACATAACTACGAAATTTTATATTTCTCATATTGGATTCTAAAAGTTAGCATACTCGAAATTTAAAATTATAAAAATTGTTACCTTTTATGTTTTTGGCATATGACGTTTGGGCGTTACTAACTTATATATATATACACTCAGCTAAAAAAGTATTCGATCATTTTTATTTGTAGTAAGTTGGAATGTATTTAATATGTGACAAATAAATTTAACTAGCTAGTTCAATCCAATGGAAAATATTCTTCAATCTATTATGTTTCAATTCATTTTATTATATTAGTATAAAAATTTGTTTTTAACAGAAATGTATTAAACATATTATAAACGAACTTTCATTTTTAGGTCAAAAAAGTATTCGATCAGCTATTCTTTACTACCGAGTATTCTTTCCCTTTGCATTAATTACTGCCTGCAGTCGACTCTTCATAGATTTTACAAGTTTATTGGTTGTAATACTCGTAAAATTGTTCCATTCAATCATAATTGCATCCTTTAACTGACCTTTCGATTCAATTTTGTGAGTTCTAATGCGCCTCTCAATTTCATCAGATAGGTGCTCAATCGGATTAAGGTCTGGAGACTGTGGGAGATGTGGCAATACTGCCTTGGAATTGTATAATAAATATTCCCTCACTACAAATGAGGAATGTTTGGGATCATTATCGTTGTGGAACACAAAATCGTTTCCTAATCTCAATTTGTCAGCGCTTTTTTCATATTTTGTTTCAAGATATCCAGATTTCCAAACCTAATGTATAATAATTATTTAAAAATAGTAAAACATAGCATAAATATGTTAATAAATTATCTATTCATTGTTGAAACTAGCTCTGCTACTCCTGAAGCGCAGCCATACAACCCCACACCATCATGTTGCCACCATAAAACTTAACTGTTTTTTGTATATTGTTGTCTTCTAACTCTTGATTTGGCTTCTCCCAACCCTTGATGCGACCGTCCAACCCATGAACATTGAATTTGCTCGGAATATTGCGTCAGAGAACAATCCTTGGCTCCAAAACTCGTCTGACTTTCCAATATATTCTTTAGCATAAGTTAAACGGTTTATCCTAATAATTTTGGAAATCATTGGTTTGCAGCGCGCCATGCGTCCATTGTATCCGGCTTTTATGAAAATGTTTTTGACTGTCTGAATACTACAAGTTTTTACCATTTCCATTTCAATCTTTCCTGTTATGCAGGGTGCACTTAGCATGGGATTTTTTTTAATTTTCTTGATTATTTGACGTTTGCTTATTTTCAATAATGTTTTCACTTTTATATTTAGAAATTATATATTGAACTGTTGAATAATTTTTTTTACAATTTTTGCGATATTTCTGATAGATTTCCCTTCTTGAAAACAATTAATTATTATATTTTTTAGATCTCTTGATAGCTCCGGTCCACGAGCCATTTTTTATTAATAAATAAGTTGGTGTTAATGCGAACACTCTGTAGAACAATAGAATGCTTAAAACAATAACTTGGAATGTAATAAACAACTGAACTGTAATGCGAAGCTATAATGTGATCGAATACATTTTTTGTACGTATTTAGTGATTTTCAAATTAAAAACCTGGGGCAGTATGTTCTACCATCACTCGAATCGAAATTCTAAAAAATTCAAATGGCGGTATGTTGTATCATTTTTGAAAAGCAAAAAAATACAACTTTCACTTTTTCGATTCGATTTTTTTCGAATTCGACTTTTTTCGATTCGAAGTGATGGTACAACATACCGTCCCTGTTTTCTTTCTGTTGTGGTGTAAATATTTTTAATCTTTTTATGCTTTACCGCTAAAAATGTGAGTTGCATTTTATTTGTTTATAGTCATATTAAATTATAACTAATAAAACATTATTGATTTAAGATAGTGATCGAGAAATTATATATTGAACTGTTGAATAATTTTTTTTACAATTTTTGCGATATTTCTGATAGATTTCCCTTCTTGAAAACAATTAATTATTATATTTTTTAGATCTCTTGATAGCTCCGGTCCACGAGCCATTTTTTATTAATAAATAAGTTGGTGTTAATGCGAACACTCTGTAGAACAATAGAATGCTTAAAACAATAACTTGGAATGTAATAAACAACTGAACTGTAATGCGAAGCTATAATGTGATCGAATACATTTTTTGTACGTATTTAGTGATTTTCAAATTAAAAACCTGGGGCAGTATGTTCTACCATCACTCGAATCGAAATTCTAAAAAATTCAAATGGCGGTATGTTGTATCATTTTTGAAAAGCAAAAAAATACAACTTTCACTTTTTCGATTCGATTTTTTTCGAATTCGACTTTTTTCGATTCGAAGTGATGGTACAACATACCGTCCCTGTTTTCTTTCTGTTGTGGTGTAAATATTTTTAATCTTTTTATGCTTTACCGCTAAAAATGTGAGTTGCATTTTATTTGTTTATAGTCATATTAAATTATAACTAATAAAACATTATTGATTTAAGATAGTGATCGAAAACTTTTTTGACTGAGTGTATATATAAAAAACAGTTGGCAACATTGTTTCGCCGGAGATAAAAATATAGACTGTAAATTTATTTCAACGAAAAAATCGTCGTCACCTGTGTCGATGGTTGTGTTTGTAGTGCATGTTTTCGGTATTTATAGTATGACAGACGATTTCACTCATCGCCTTCGCTCTTGCGAAGTTTTGAGCTTTAGTTTTCTCACGATTTTCACTGCACTGGCGATTTCGCTCTGTATTCCAATTAATGGCAATCATATAACCCGACGTGTCTTAATTGACGGTTTGATGATGGTTTGCACAGTGTCATTAATTAACGCACAACCAATGGCTTCAGTCAGTGAAAGTTGCTTCGTGTATTTTTGAATCCAGAATCCCATCAACGAAAGGAACCATATTTGATCTCTTGATATAAACAGCAAACATATTTGATTGCGCTAAGTAGGCTACCCAATTTCTGAAGCACACTATTGAAGACCCGCTCTTTCCTTCTGGTAGAACATCTTTATTTTGATGAAATTTTATTATTGCTGGGTCCCTTCTGTACTTCCCTCAATTATAGGCGGCTTCGCCTTTAAGAACTACAATTAAAACTGCGACGTGACTTGTTAGTTTAAAATTCCCGAACAAAATTGTGTCAACGAATACTTGTGTTTTTGTTTTATTCGCGTGTCCTGTTTGCACAACTTGCGATGTTATCCATGTATTTTCAAGTAAAACAGATATTTCTCGCGTTATTTATCCTCAGACTGCAATTTTGATTCATCCATCTAAACATTCGACTCGCATTCTTTTCACAGTTACATTGAATTTTTACATTTTCGGAATCAGGCCATAAAAATACCGAGGTCCCTAAAATTATTTAAGAATTCCTTAATTGATTCAATTGGCTCATTTCAGATACAAAGGCGCATTACGTTCTCGTACAGCTTTAACAACTAGCTTAAAACCTCCATTCTAATTTTAGCATAATCGGTTAGGAATCAGAATCGTTCTTCCTTCTACATTTTGTTCTTGGCATTTATTAAGTCGTTTTGGAAAATACCTTTTTGAAAACCCCATTCATTAATCTCTCATTTTTTTCGCCCTATGGCGTTTTGAATTTTTTTTTAAAAGTCCTCACGTGAAGTACTGAATTTTTAGAATATATTGGATCTAGTTTGAAAGTACTTTCTGCTTGTTTGCTAACTCCTCTGATATTTCAGTAAATGAAGTAAATGTGAAGGAAAATTCAATTCAACCTGTGCTCTAATTCTCTAAAAACCAAGATAAACTGCAATGTGTAAAAATGATAAGTTTTACACACGAAAAAAATTATCGTAGAAGTCTAGATTTGTATTGGATATCGTGATGTTTTAGTAAATTCGCATTCACTAAATTTTTTTCAAGAAAAAATGTAAAGTGGTAAGATAAGTTTATGTCAAAAAGTAACACAAGTAATTTATCGCGGAATAACTTTGCTAGAATGTGTTAAACGCTTTCGTTTGAATATTATTAATAATTAATTGCAATTTTTCATATATTAGTTTGATTTTAGAATTAAACAAGATAAGTTCTAACAAATAACTGCGATTCTTTACATAAAAAAGCTATACAATTCTTTCCATTTAGAATGTAAAAATGGACTGTTATCGTTGGAATTAAAATATTCTTTCAAGTCAAACATTCGAATATTTTAATCGATCGTCTTCACTTTTACCTATACTTTTGCTTAGCTTTATCTCCAGTATTTCCACAAAAACAACAAAACAAATAAATTTATTATTTATGTATGATTTTATGTTTAAAGTAGGGAATAAATATTGTACCTATTTATATTTGAAGAAGAAGACTTAAGGGGTAGAACATCCTAGAACAAGATGGTCTGTGGATTACAGCAAAAGCAATTTTAGTTGCTCGATTTTCAAATATAAATGTCAAGTGTTTCAAGTGTCTGATTTGTCAATTTCTAAAAAGGACCCCCCACATAGCAAGCAAAGCTTTCATCTTGGTGTGCACTTGCAATATTTTACTTAATCGTTACACTTGCAGAATTAAGAAAACGGACGAGTTCAATAAATTTGACGGCCTATAGAAAATCTAAATTAGTTAATAAATTTCAGTTTGATGTTGTTTAATATTTCATTTAGAGGCACTATTAGCTCTCGAATCTTTAAGATCTTACAATGCTTTAATCCTAGATTAATTAGGACAAATTTTGAACAGTAATGAACGAGTACAAAATTTAATTATATTATGTATTAAAACTAGCTTTTACTAGCACTAAGGTTAAACAAGACGTATGATCAAAAATCGATTTCTAAAGTGTAGGTAATTCCTTAAGATTAACCCAAACATTTTACAAAGATTAAAAATTAACTCAAGGTAAAAAAGCAAATCATAGCACTAAAACATCCATAACTAGACCTACATCAAATACTAGAAATGGTTTCGATTAACAAATTTTCGGTGTTATTGAGGAGGCACATAAAAAAATATTGGATGAGGAACTCGTGGAGTTCGGAAAAGTCGAAGTAACTAAATTTGATGGTTAAATGAGCTTCGTTGAATAAAACGCATAGCTTTTTATAGTTTACTCGAAATCCTAAAATTCTAGTAAGACAATCCCGGGCTTTCCGCGATCCAACTATTATACTTAGGTATTGTTAACCCACATGTGCAGATAGAGCAAGTAGGGCATTTCGTTTTCAACAGCAAAATACACTGAAATTATGGTCTGCTTAAGACAGATTTGATTGGATTTCTAAAACATATCGTAAATAATAATTACATAATATTGTGATTTTGCACTTGTATAAAGAATCCTTTAAACAGATTAGAATACACACCATTAATCAAAATTCAACGGGTCGATCAATTATAAATACGACTTATATTGTACACGTCTTTACCATACGAAGTAAAGACATTTTTGATCGTTGTAATGTTCTTTTCCAACATTTGGTTTGTTTCATAAGTTTAACTAACCGTATCTTGATTTGAATACCAAATAACTCCCGATTTCGGCTATTTTTCAATATTATTTTTGGAGCTAAATGTGATTCTAGATGACTTTGATGTATATGCAACAATTTACGTTTCTAGAGATAATATTTTTTGAGTTATTAAGGATATAAAATAATTAAAATTTCGTTTTGACGTTTAATGTATCTTGCTCGTTTGCTGTCAATAATTTTATCTTGGTTAAAAAAACTGTTTAGAGAATGCGATTTAAAAATGCCAAGATAATTTATTGTATAAAACTTTCACATGTAAAATTACCCTTACCACAACCAATAACGACTTGAACTATAGTTTGTGAACAGATGCTGATTAGAACAACTTATATCCATAAGATTAATGTTGAAATTTAAATGAGAACGGTAGTTATGGGCCTTCAAAGTCTAAATATGATCCTACATACAACATAAGACTGTGTTAAGTTTTGACATTTATTTATCGTAACCGTTTTAAATTCTTGGAGTGCAATTAAAGAATGCGAATATTGTAAAAATGCAAGATAAATTATCGTTTACACGTTTACAACTTATCTTACTGCTTAGAGAATTAGGGCACTGATATCTAAAAAGCTATTGTTAAATCTTACTTAAATTTTGCAAAACTTTTTAAAATTGTGAATAATTTGGATTTTACTGGTAAATTTTTGCAGATTTAACTCAATTTAAAGCAGTTTCTCGACGTGTATAAAGTTTAAGATGGTCTGTTCCAAAAGAAAAATTAGTTTTGGATAGGATAATTTTAAGAACAATCAACAACCTATTTTGATACGTAGTAATTATCCATCATTTTTTGGTGTTAACATCTGAGTGCCTGTGGTGCTGTTAGTTTCAACAAGCGTTTAAACTGCGCCAATCTTAATTCTTATATTTGCTTGCGAACCTTGCCTTTATCTACCACTGCAACCATTTTTTTTGGATCCGTTTGTTATTTTACACTTGCCTTGTTGGTTTGGTTATTATATCTCTCTCGCTCTAGCTTTCTTTCCCAAGAAGAGATTTTGCCGTCCTCCAGTTTCTACATTCTAATACGCGTAGGTCTCGTTCGACGTCCACGCCAGCGCAGTCGGGGTCTCCCTTTGCAACGCACTACGGCCGGTTGTCGATGGAACACTTTATTAATCATTCGTTGTTGTGGAGACATTTTACTTGATTGTATTTGATGTATCCGATGATATGGCTACTTGATTAATAAAGTGCGAGCTTCCACGACTGCGATAGATGTTTGGATCGCAATAACTTTGATTGGGCGTAGAAAACTCCGTTGTTCGGCAGCGATCCGGGTTTTTATTTCTGCCTCTTCTTACACAACGACCAAGCGGTATGAAACTGTCCGTATTAAATCTTCTTACCATAACCTCCACAGAATTGGTATTACTAATTATGGAACGTTGCACCGGAAAACATACTGGTTAGTCCTGTTGGATTGCTTTAAACACTCAATTTAACTGTAATTAACCATTTAGCTAAAAAGAGCTTTTATTGGAGTGCTAATTTTAATGACTAATCGTAAAAAGGTTGTTGAAATGCAAATAACTCTGTTTCCGGGATTTTCCTTGAGAGATTAAACACAAAAATGCTCGTTGATGATTAAACCACTGTTCAATTTGTCTTTCTCTGAACTGAAAATTAATAAATTAGTAAATTTATTAATTAACTATGCCTGAAAATAGTGATTGGTTATATTATGGTGTTGGGATCGAATTATTTTCTTAATCATGTATTTTGCACAACGTTTCAATTTTTATTATAAATTTAATTGCATTTATTTGAATTTATTTCAACTTTTTCTTACATTTGTTTTTTGAGACTAGAATATTGCAAATTAAATGAATATATATAGTTTTAGTAAGTTAGTTCCTAGTGTTAGAGTTACCTATGGTGTGTGCAGCGAAGACAATTCATTGATTTTGATATTAATTTCATTTTGATTTATACGTTTCTTATATATCTTATTTTTTCCGAAATATGCTGGGATGTTACATGAATCATCTACGTGTTAATTCACATGCTTCCTCCTCAATAGTAAACAATGTGGTCCTCAAATCTTCAATTAATAGGTATAATGGTCTGAATTTTTCTTTTCTAAACAATCGTAGTATACTTCACAAGATTGATGAAATAAGAGAGTTAGTGTGCTGCTTTGTTGAGACATGGCTCCATGATCACATTCCTGACGCTTCAATTTGTCTTTCTGGATATAATATATTACGATTGGACCGAAATTTGGATGCAAAAAAACGGGAGGTGGAATTTGCGTTTTCCTGAAATCAGGCATTCGATATAAACTGGTACATGGTCATTGTGCACCTAATTTGGATGTAATTCTCATAGAACTATTACTAGGAGCAGCTAAGGTGTTGTTGGTTGTTGCATATAAACCGCCGAATAAACGTTTCCTTGAAGATTTTGGGACCTTTTTGCAAAATTATAGTGGTATAACTATAATGATATTGTACTGTGCGGTGACTTCAATTGTGACCTCAAAGAAACTAAATCGACAACGAAAAAATTTAAAAGGTTGCTAACTGAATTTTCTCTCACTCCTGTGAACACCGAGCCAACATATTTCACGTCACACTCTAGTTCATTATTAGACTGTATTATTTCTAATACGGATAAAATTGTATTTCATAACCAAATCGCGGTTGGATTTAGTGATCACGATCTTCTTTACTTCTCCTATGAATTAAACACGAGAGATATATTCCTAAAATCTCATTTCGCGACTACAATAGCATTAAGTTATTTGTTTGACAAATGTAATAATTTAAATTGTAGCATGGTTTACAATTTTAACAACCCTGTTGATAAAGTAGAATACTTTACAGAACTAGTTGTAGACTTGTTTGAGGAATTTGTGCCACTAATGACAATATCACCCAAACCTAAACAGCCGCCTTGGTTCAATGATGAAATCAGGGATACCATAAATTTCAGGGATTTTATTCTACGTCGGTGGAAGCGTACTAGAAGTGTTGAACTGTACCAAGAATATAAAGCCGTACGAAATAGGAGTAATAATATTATAAAACGCGCAAAGGCCAAATATTTTTCATTAATATTGCACCCATCTCTTCCTTCAAAGGTTTTTGAATTGTCTGTAGAAAATAATCTTGAACTTAATGGTGGAAAAATCCAAACCTATTATTATATCTTCTACAATTCGGGATACGCACAACCTACCTAAAATCAGCGTACTAGGAGAGGAGGTAGATTTCTCTGGTTCTGTGAATAATTTAGGCTTAACTTTTGACAAATGCTTATGCTGGAGTTACCACATCGAAACAGTTTATAATCGAGTAATTTTTTTATTAAGAATGTTATGGGCTACCACGAAGTGCTTGTATACCAATCTTAGACTCTAATTGGTGAAATTTTACATCCTTCCACATTTTTTGTACGGAGATATTGTCTTCTTTGAATTAAAGAAGAAGTACTTTAATGAACTTCGATTGATATTTAATTCTTGTGTAAGATACGTACACGGGCTAAGAAAGTACGACCACATCTCGGATTTTACTAATTCATTACTTGGTTGTTCTCTTGCTAAATTTTATGAGTTTCGAGTTTGTTTATATATTTTCAAGTTCTTAAAGTATAAACAGCCCAACTATATTGTAGGTAAATTAGTTTCGTCTTCCAATCGTCGCATTCATCTTTTGACTCCGGCTATTAATAAATGTAATCTGATGAATTCATCATTTTTTGTGAGGGGGGTTAGTATGTGGAATTCGTTAAGTAATTACGTTAAAAAATCTAAATCCCCTGCCGTGTTTCGGAAAAAATACTTTTCTTCGGCGTAATAATATCAAAAATCTATTTTTCTTTTTTTTTTAAATCATCTTTTCGCCAATTTCAAGTTGGTGAATCGCTAGTATGTTGCTTGCCACCTAAATAAATAAAATTAGAAATGAATTAAAATTAAGTAGTTTGCCACTAATGGAATAAGATCATAAGAACTTCAAACATTTATATTAAATAAATAAATAAATGTGTTGTTCGTTTAGGGATAACTGTAAATGTGGAAATAATAGACAAAACAATTAACCGTTTTACGTTTAAACTGTAACGCTTGGGCGAGCAGATTATGTTGGAATCAAAGATTTCACGTCTCGACAAAATAATTTTAACTGATGAGACTCTAAATTTAATAATGTTCAGACTTCGAGAAGAGTCTTCGTGTCCAACCCATCAGGCTAAAATTTGAACGTAAATATCTGCTCAAAATTACCACCATTTTGTAACGGGGTTTGCCAATTTTGTATTAACACTACTGCTTATATGCTGAGGCTTTCCAATTTTTTGATTTATCTTTTAATGACGTAGGCAATGTCGCCCAACCTTTTAACGAAATGAGTTTAAACTAATCGAGACCACTTAAGCAAATTTGCTGAGAATGATTGAAATTATATTTTTAGATATATTATTCAAATTTTAACTCTACTTAGTGAAGCCGTTAAAACATTAGCATTTTTGGTAATCGTAAAACGGATTGAATATTAGTTATCCTTTGAGTTTGAGTCGTTGAATACTCATATTTGTAGAGGAAATGATGAACCCAATGGATTATTTTCTTCTGCAAAAGTTACCTCACTAACGAATTACTTAAAAAAGAATTACTAATAAAGTTATCTCATTAATTATTAGTTTTTAAATTTTCCTGAAATTACTAAAAGTTTGCTCGAAAGTTTCAAAGTACTTTTCATACAGCAAAAATATCGAAAAAAAATTATAGTATCAACAATATCATCCCTGCTTGGTAGAGTAAATAACGCAGTATATTTTGTTACTCGTGTTAAATTTTAGTTTCGAAAACTAAAGGTTTTCGGACCAATCAGTTGTTGTTACAAGCAGTAACGTATAAAATTTTACTTTTGAAACGATTTGTCGTCCCACGGGTTGAAACCTGAAAGACTAAGATAAATAAATAAAAATGGATCCTATAAATAAAAATTAACAAAAAAGCTTCTTATGTGATTCAAAGTAACATACATTCATGATCCTTAACATCGTTTTCTCTTTTTGTTCCGACGAACAACAATAAGGAGCAAAAAAGGATTTAAAAGTTAGTTTTCCATTATATTGTACACACATATACCGTTTCTGCGTTTCACCCGTGTACATCTTCTGATTTAATTTATTGAGGTTAAGATGATTTTTTGCCATTGTTTTGCTTTTAATTGCCGAATACATAAACACACACACAATTTGTATACGCTCACTCGAATACACCACACCACGAAGAGTTTTTACGTTTTAGACCTGAACTTTCATATACACTCAAAATACGATAAATTTTAACGATAATGATAAGAATTTTAAATTTTCTTATCGATTTACCAACCAAGAGCAAAAAAAATGGTGATTTGACATGGAATTTATTTTATTTATTTTCTTTCTCTCTAGGTATAATGTAACGTTAACCGTTCGTCTTTAATTTCCGTTTTCATGTTACAATATACGGCGGTATGTATGTATGTATGTTCCTTATACATACCATATTCAGCTCAAGAAAATTAATAGGAACACACAACACTAACAAAATAAAAAAATACAAGAAAGTCACGTCACGTTACAAATAGAAAATTTATAAATATATACGAGTCGAGCATTATACGTTTGAAAATGGGCTATGATGTGAAACCCCATATGGGTGGAACGGGTGCGCGAGCAGAACATAAAAAAAAACTAAAGAAAAAAGTGTTATCAGGCAAAGATTATGAGCAAAAACGAAATCGTTTTTTATGGTATGCTTTCTTTCGGTGAATACACTTAAGATGAAATAAAATAAAAAGCTCTATATACTCGTATTTTTATACGATATAAATATAGGTTGTGCTTGAAATGAGATTTCCAATTTTTTTTTTTTGCTACACACGACGGAAATTTTTCCAAGTTTTCTACTTTACATAATTAAGGAAATACTTGTTTGTTCGATTGGAATGATACATAAGAGATACAGAAACACATACGTATCCAAAGTGTTATTTTTGAGTGATATTGATACACGATACGGTGGTTTTGTACTTCGATTAGAAACCCATGATTTGGAAATCGTGCTTGTAAATAACATTTTCCTCCCATATAATATCCCTATTATAAACATAAAAACATTTTCACCAATAACAAGGTTTTAACTGGTCGTTTTCTTAGCCTCACGGAGCAATCACTTTTTACTTGTTAGTTATGTTCCGGAATGTTATCACAAATTAAGTCAATTATTTTCTCAATATAAAACTTTTCCAGCTTCTGGTTTGATATCCCTTTTTCTACCAAAAATTTTTGGCTCAATTAATGTCCAAACCACAAAAATGTGTGAGTAAAAAAACATACTATGTAATGGCGTTGTTGATAAAAAATGTCGCTTGATTTGACGTACAACCAACACAATTGTGTGTATAGTCATAGTGTTCTTTTTCGGACGAACACAAGTTTAAAAGGAATACTCAAATGTGTAACCAACCACAAATGTGTAATAAAACAAGTGTTTATTTATTTATTTAAAGAAATCTATTTTGTAATTTACATGTATGATTTTAGATTATTTATAATAGTTAACAAAAATTAAAATTTTCAAACAAAAAACTTTAAAACAAAAAAAAATATAAACCAAATTTTGGTTTAACAATCAAAAATTTTAAAAATAGTTCAAGATATTTTTAAAGTTGTCCTTTGATAAATTAAAGTCAAATAGATCGTCGATTAAGTTGAATGATTTAGACATCCGACTAATGGGGTTGTTTTCTCCATAGTTAGTAGAATGTTGTTCAAGTAATAAAAATTCATGGTTTCGAAATGTTCTGCATGATCATGAATTGATATGTTTTCGAAGATGTAAGCTGGATCAACGTGACCAAGCAAACCAATAAAAGCTATGTGTTTGCATACATCAAATCATATATCCCTTTTGTGTTTTACTAACACAATTGTGCGAGTACGGCAAAAGTACCATGTCAAACATTTATTTTTGTATGTGTTTTGAACTAACTTACACATTTGCGCATTACTTTCAAACTTATTTCGTCCGAAAAAAAACACTATAACTATATATACCATTTTGTTGGTTGTACTTCAAATCAAGCGAAATTTTTTATCAAAAACGCCATTACATACTATGATTTTTTACTCACACATTTGTGTGGTTTGGACTTTAATTGAGCCATTTTTTAATTTTTTTTTTTGGTTGTAAAAGGGATATATGAACTACATAATCTGTATACCTTTTCTATTCTTGAAGATGATGTGCTACTCAATAGTCAGTGGACAGTTATTCTTTATTACCTTTGATCTTTAATAATGAGCATGTATACGTACGACAGATAGTTAAGTACGCATATCTGTTTTGTTTAATGCTGTTGGCTGAGACAGATTATGTCATTCAATATTAACGTTTTAAGCATATTGAAATGACATTGGTCATTTGAAGACACCACAACAACCGGTGGCACAACATTTACGAGCACAAAATCAAAGGTAATATAAGCCAACCACCAACAGACACTGGAACTGCATGCCCAAATTCAACCGCCACCAGTTCAAATTATAAATTTTGAGTTATTCTGGGTGATATCCAGATATTGGTACTACGTCGAGGTGAGGTTACCACGACGTTTGGCAGTTTGGTTTCGACACTAATGAAACATTGAATTTTTTAATTTTACAAAATTCGGCCGTCTCTCACTCAAAGTATTTCCCTTCCTCACTCGTCTTAACTCAAAGTATTTCCCATATTTTTGTAGTTAAGTTTGCGCGACTGATTATGAATGTCGGTTATTAAATGTCGAATTAATTGAATGTTGCATGGTTGAATGTTGCGTATTAATATGTCGTATTCGTCGATGCTTGTAAAATCAATAATTTTGTGAATAATTGAGTTGCTACAGAATGAAAAACTTCGTATTATTTTTCTCCTAGCTTAGCAGCAGAATTTTATACTAGTAAACAAACGCAATTTTTTACCAACTAACAAGTCAGTTTAATTTTGGATAATTTTATTAAATTCGTTTGTAATGCGTAGAAATCCATTTTACTTGTAAATAAAACATGAGCTAATGCCAAACAACTACATATATTAGTGCTGTAAAAATGACAATCCATAATTATGTTTTCCCATGGTCTTATATGACAAATAACACAAATTGTTTAATAAAATTAACAGTATTTTCTAAATATTTTGTTTTTTATATAAAATATTCCAAAGTTCTTTCATTTATGTGATATTACAATTTTTATACATGTACGAGGGCTGCCTTTTATATTTCGGGATTAGAGAACAAAAACAAATATTAATCATCGAAAATCGCTTTATTGTTTTGCAAAATATTCCCCATGAAGATCTATACACTTTTGCATGCGTTTGAACCAATCGTCGAATCACTTTTTCCACTCTGATTGAGGTATCTCCAAAACATGCATTCTGAACGCAGCAACCGCTTCTTCAGGTGTCGAAAAACGTTGACCTCTCAGTTTGTTTTTTACGTACGGGAATAAAAAGAACTCATTTGGTGACAAGTCAGGACTATTCGGCGGATGGCTCATCAAATCGATGTTTTGAGTGCTCAAAAATGCAGTTGTTTGAGCCGATGTGTGAGAGCTCGCATTGTCGTGGTGAAAGGTGATCCGTCTTCGGCAGCTAGTTTTCCTGATTTCTTGGAAGACAACTGGTAAACAAATAGTTGTGTACCACTCAGAATTGACTGTTCTGCGTTGTTCTAGTGGTACGGTTGCGACATATCCATTTTTCCGAAAAAACAGGCGATCATTTGCTTGCAAGTGCTTCGTGCACGAACAACTTTTGTTGGATTCGGCTCATCTTGAAACACCCATACAGTCGACTGCTGTTTACTTTCGGGCTCACACGCGTAAACCCACGATTCATCATCTGTCACTATGTCATAGACGTGTTTTAAAGCACCGCGATCGGATTTTTTGAGCTTTTCTTTCGACCAATCAACACCAGCCTTTTTTTTGACCGATTGACAAATTGTGTGGGATCCAACGCGAACAAATTTTTTTGACATTCAAATGTTTATGCAATATTGAATGTATGCTGGTCCCATTAATGCCTAAGGTTGTCTCAATCTCACGTTAGGTCATATGACGTTCTTGCAATATCAGTTAAACAATGGTGCGCACAGCATCAATGGTTTCCGAAACAACAACTGATTCTGGACGACCTTCACGAAATTCGTCTTGGAGTGAACTACGACCTCGATTGAATTCACCATACCATCGATAAATACTAGTCCTTGATGGAGCTTCTTCGCCAAAAATTGAATTAAGTTCATCCATGCAATCTTGCTGCTTTAATCCACGTCGAAAGTTGTAAAAAATAGTCGCACGAAAATTGCACGATTTAATTCCATTTTTCGCCGAGATGTTGAGTTAATGAGTACTGTAAACAACACAAATAGCGCTCGAATGTCAAAACGTTCTGAGTACGTATAATCTCAAAAATGTCAAACTTTACGATAGAGCTGTCAGTTGCCAGATTGCAACACTAGGGTTGTCCAATCCCGAAATATAAAAGGCAACCCACCTATAGGTCTGAAGGATCGGTTTTATAAACCTCGCTCTTTATAAACCTTTCCTCTAAAAAATATAATTAAATTTTTTAGAAGAAAAGTTCGTCCAGACCTACATATATATTGTAATATTACATAAATGAAAGTCCTGCGGAACAATTTTTTGAAAAAATTAAATTTTATTTACAAAAAACAGTTGATTTTTTTTTTTACAAAATAAATTTTAAAACAATTTGGACTAATATTACATTAGCAAATCATTTCGAAACATATTCGATGTAATTTAAAAAAAATTTAAGGTTAATAAAGAATATATCTACTGTTTTGCTGAAACTGTTACAAAAAGGTGCCTGCGCTGGCAATGTATCACGGTTGGTAAAGCATTGTTTCAGTAAAAGTATTACTATATTTAGTGCTATCCAATCATAGTGAATCAAAAAACAAATTGGTTTCTATTTTAAAATTACTGATACATTTATTTCCAAACTTTTCCTTTGTCATCGTCATCGACGTGCTTGTATTTTGATTTTATGTAATTCCTTATAAATTGTATTTCTATATTTTGTCAATTAAAAATGGAAAATGGAGAAATTTTACCAAAATTTCAATTAAGAGAACAAACGACAAAGTTTTATCCGTTTATAAATTTTTCTAGAAAAAAAAGTTCCACGCGGAATACCATATAGATAGAACAAACAAAAATCCTCTTATATTTTTATTAATGAAAGCTTTCCAACCTTATACGTACACGTAGACAACTAAGTTTGTGTGGAACGCAGAATATATCCCAATTTAACAGTGCAGGTGTAATAAAATATATAAGAAATGTTTTCCAAAATTCACAATTTCCAATAATAAAATTTTTTTTCTTTTCAGGTAATTTAATCGATATATTTTGATGTGGAGAAGTGTTTCTGAGTAAGTACCTGAAATTTAGGATTGTTGTCGGTGTACTCAAACAACTGAGTGTGTCGTATGAAAATTGTGAAAAAAATTTAAGCAATTTGAAAAAACAAATATTTTCATTATTTACAATATTGTGTAAATTTTTATAATTTATTGCTTTGTAATTCCTGAGAAAGTTTTGTTATCAAAAGCAAATCAAAAAGTGACAGGCTTAGCGAGTTTTAAGGTTTCATAGTTTTGAAGTGTCCGAAAATTAGATTGACATTCATACGTACATATACATAAGTAATATACAAATAATAACCAAATCAAGTGCGATTGCTCCTCGCGGCACGTAGCAGAGAGATAATGTGACAACAACTTCAACCATAGTGAACCGCATGGCAACAGCATAAAGCAATTGTAAAAATGGAAGAAACACAAGATCAAGTCGCCCTCCTCCCTCTTGCATGCCCATGTAGCTCAGCCAGAACCGACGTGCACCTTCCAGCCGCTTTGGGACCTTAGAAATGAGGACCTTAATAAAATAAAGCGACTATAGTGACTTCTTTTATCAACTCACTTTACTGATCATCTCTCACTTTCATCATCATCACTTTACTGAAAGAAAAGCAAGTTACCAAAATTAGTACTTAGCGTAAAACTAGCCCATGACTTAAAACTAGAAATTTTTTACAAATGCCTGTAGCATTGACACTAGAAAATCAATATTATGGGCTTAAATTTCTAATAGTATAATTATTGTGATGATTAAGCTTTTCAAAATATTTAACATTAATGACTCCACAGCAAAATCAATAATTAATTTAATCTTACCTAATGTATGCAATAATAAGGTTCAAAATCTTTAGAAACTTTTACAACTAGGTTTTAGAATTTATTTTGTAGAACTTGTAGTTTTTTCTTGTGCGAAATTGCCACAATTGCCGTGTTTGACACTCGTTGACCCGGGTCAGTTCAAATTTCATATGGGAAACCTGATCCTAATTTTCTTTTAGATCACAAATATTGATTTGAAATCTAGTAAGCTCCCTTGCATAGTTTCATGAACTAAACCGGATCAGATCAAGCGTCAAGAACTAACGATGTGCTATTCATTGTGATGTTGCACAATACATTGTGCCATAGTTGGTTTGGCTGTGAACTTTGTGGTTCCAACTAGCTTTATAAGGTTTTGGCTGGAATTATAATGTTCGAAAAATCAAATAGTGCACAATGATGAAATATACCTTGTGATTCTTGTGCCATAGTTGGTTTGGCTATAGTAGGGTTCTGGCTGGATTTTTAGGTTTCGGCCGGAATTACAAGGTTCCAATCATATTGTACACAATCCATTGTGCTTGTTGTACCATAGTTATTTTGACTGGAGAGGGTATGGATCCGTCTGGCTTTATAAGGTTTCAGCTGGAACGCTGCACACCTTTTTACAGATCTCTACACGTTTTTAATCGATCGATTTCTCTTTCCTGGCTGGCTTAAAATGAAATACAGCAAGACAGTTTCCAAAATTATAAAGAATGCAAGCTTTTTCTATAACCTGCTCATGGATTTTGTTTTATTAATTTTCGTTAGTATTTTCTTTGGTTTTCTGCCGGGCCTGGGCGTTTCAATTCTAGAGAACGATTCATTATTCAAATATGTTTTTGATATTGGATTACGCTTACTCCAGGAATGTGCTATTAATAAATAGGATCGCCATTATGATTGACCTGTGCGTCTAGACTAAAGAGCTCTTATCTTATCACTTCATAATAAAAAACAAAATAGGGGGTTGCTCTTAAATAAAGCGTTTTATGATTGTTAAGCGATTCTGATATATTTCATTTTATCTGAATATAAAACTAAATGACCTTATATATGGCCTATATGGCCATATTGAATATATGGCCGATATATTCAACATCGCTTTGAACGGATTAATTAATTCAGTATTAAATTTGGGGAAAAGAATTAAATAGAGAACTAATATATAATTTTATTAACTTTCGGTTGATAAAGTCGATGCATGGAACTGCGTTCTGAGATTTTCGGCAGACCTAAAATCACGGTCTATGTATTGGATCCGTGCTCAAATGTATGATAATGACTTATTTTCGGTGCAGATTGAAAAACTACCCATACACGGCATGGAAAATTACTAAAACTAAACTTTCCAATCCACCATTCCGACAAATCTTTTGTTTTTTATGTACACAATCCCGCTTGATCTAGGATGTCCTCATTATCCTTTTGAAAGTGGCTGGTATATTAACTCACACATAAAAAACAGGCAGTCAAAAAAATACATTGTATTTTTATTTTAAGTAAAAAAAACATTATGTTTTAGTATGTTATTTATCGCACTATACATATATTTTAAAATTAACTTAAGAATCAAACAACAAATAATTTTGATTTCAAAAGATTGAAACAAATTAACAAGTAAAACACCAACACTGCAATACATAAGTAATTCAATATGGCGCAATAAGAATCCAGTTTACCCCATTTTTCCTATTAGAGCTGTTTACGTGTTATTTTTTTATTAGAAACAGCAAGGGCTCCTGGCCAGTGTTCCTATTCTGGTAATTCCCCCGGTATACGGAATTGGGGAAAGAATTTACATATAATTTATATAATAATAATTGTTTTCTGGCATACTAAGTTAAAAAGTAAGTGGTGAATTACCAGAATAGGGCCACAGTTGTCTTAGTTATATATCTCTGTGAATTTTAATATGGCAACCCTGATATGTATAAATAAAACTGGCGAAATAAAACTATCTAAAAGAAATAATATCCTATATTTCACGAAAGCAACTTTTACACAATCAATTTCCAACCACGCCATACTTTTTCTTCCTTTTCATCCGTTCGAAACTGATTGTTGTGATTCTAACAAATTTTTCACCTGAGTCAAAAATTCAAAAACTTATTATTTGTTTTCATCGAAAATAAAAATCACGTAAATAATAAAACGAAAACCTAATCGAATCAATAGCTTTGTCAAAATATGTATGAATTAACAACAAGCAGAACGAGCACTGCTTTATGCGGCTTTCGCTGATAATGAAACCAACTTTGAAATAGCAAAGTAAGAAAAAAATTCTATCAGTCGTTTGTCAGATATAGGGTTCTGAAGTCGACCTAGATATCAATTAACGAGCACGACTTTAAGCGTCTTTCGTAGATAATCGAGCCACCCGTGAAATAGCAAAGTAAGAAAAAAAGCTTTTTTTGTTTATATTTATTTCCTTTGTGTGTAATCGTGGATTCATTTACTACACAAACTGCATAAAATGTTACTTGTTAATTTTAAATATATAATGCTTTTTGTATAGTTATGAATTTTTCAATTTGGCACTTATTGTGTTTGCCGGGATATTTTTTGGGTTAAAATCACAGACATTACTACATTACTTTTTTCAGAATAACAACAAAAATAAAAAATGTCATGATAGTAAAAATGTCAGGTTACCAAATTTTTTTCAGGATGAAACTAGGGTAATATAGTAAATTATTCGGGATGACACTGAAAATTGGCACGATATTCGTTTTCTAGTGTTGCCATCGCACTTCTTCGGGATATTTTTCGGGCTAACTTCACAGACATTTTTTATATGATGTGTCATGTTGAACGGTATAACTCGACCCGTTGGATCAAATTCCGCTATTATAATAATCTCATTTATTTGATGTATGACCTTTTTGAGAATCATTTTACGCCTTATTACATTTTCTCATTTAATTTATGATAGGCTTTGTACGAATGTATAGATGCAAGAAAGTCAGATTAAATTCAAAAATAACCTTAAGGAATAAAAGTGTGAAAGCATTAAGACAAAAACCTTTTATTAATCTTAAGATATCAAAAATATACATAACATTGAAACGTGACTAGATTATAACTTTTTTAATTTACTGTGCGCGCATTTTGCATTATAAAAGCGAACGGAATATATCCGTTTTAATAACAAATTTGTATTATAGGTACCACCCTGTATTGTATAAAATGGGTAATATAATTGACTTCACAAATTTATTCGGTGTTGGTTAATGGCATGATTTACAAAAATGTGATAATAGACGATTTTGTACGTAAAATGTGCTGCTATTAAATTAAATGTGTATGTATAACCTACTTTTCTGGCGCGTCAAGATCATATAACAGAGTCAAGTTGCTAAAATCCAGATTATCCAAAAATCGTAAAACCACACAAATAAAAGTGAAAGACATTTACTTTCGTACATAAATTTGTACCACATTTGTCAAAACTTGAATGAGTGAAAGGAGTCTAGCGAGTAATGTATAGAATTGTAATTTCATTAAACTTTTTTTTGCTTTTGATTAAGATCAAGGTCCGGTTTTTGATATAATTTCGTTTTGTTTTGTATTTTTATCACTTTTTTGTGTGAAATTTGTATTTATATTCGAGTACGTAAAAAATGTAACAAAACTGAATTAAGATCGAACCATTGGAAAAATGCGAGGTAACATTGAGAATGTGTGACTAGGTATTTAATAAACACAAATTTGCAGCTTTGGAATTATCATGTTATTTGTATGGGTACATACAGAGCGTGTTGCACCGCAAATTTTTATCATTCTTTCTACTAAGAATGCACTGTCCTTATTAAAAACTCACATGAACATTTTATTTACCAATATCCCAGTTATCTCGTTTATGGTTTTGCCAACATATACAAGTTTTGTGTGCATCTAAATAATATTATGTATACGAGTATGAAAATAAGAATACAACAAAACATTGTATACAAAAATCATAAAACATCCAACTATAATAGAAAATTAAAATTATTCATCAGTAAATGTTTTGTAGATACGCTGCTGGCTGGCTGACTAACTCTGTTGTGCTGTATAGTTTCTATTTTGATATTTCATTCACCGATAGTTCAACGAAAACAAAAAATTTAAATACGGAAATAATGGTAACGAATGTGGAGATAGATAATATGTACTCGTATATAATAAACATATTATATGGGAAATATAATTGAAATTTCATACAATCTGAAAATGAAAAGTAGAAGAATAGAACTCCTATTTTGTAAGTTTTATGAGTACTTAAGAACAGATAAGTACATGAGTCAGGTAATTATAGTTGATTTTTAAAATACATGTAGCAGAAGCTCAGTACTCGTAAATATACATAATAGGATAAAAATTTACTTTAATTCAATAGTAAATAATTTACTCGACTGTTCGCCCGCACTGTATGTTAACTTAAGTAAAGATAAATGTCCTAAATTTGCAAGAAGTAATTTTAAAATCAAGTTTGCGTTTTTTTATATCCTATCTTCTGCTCATATTTTAAGCGACGTAATCTAGGTTTGTCGTTGTTTGATATTTAACTATGCTTAGTTAAGACTAAATTGATCGAGGGTCAGTAAAAAATGGTCTTGGGACTTTTTAGCAGAGCGTTTAAGTATTCGTGAACTGAAGCAAATTTCAAAATAAATCGATATTGTCATGGTTGTTGCGGACGTATTTGTTTGTAAGAATGGCACCGAGCCTATATTCCATTCCCACTGTGTCGCTGTTATTCTCTACTGTTCGTCCGCGTTCTGCCAGGTTAAAACCTGTTACCGTCCCTGCCACTAATTGGACATAGATATTCTTATATATGAGTACAACTAGCAACATAAATATATTGCATTTTTGTTGTTTTGGTCTATTATTTTTTTATACCCAATATTTCGCCATTTTTGCGAATATTAAATAATTAATAATAACCATTAATAAGTTTAAAATAGGACAAATATATTTAAATAAAAATTATTATAAAGAAACCTTTTTACTACGTATTACATAACGTAGCGGGGATGATGCCGTAAAATGGTGAAATATTGGGTTTTTTTAAAAAAATAAAACAAAGCATCAAAAAACAAAAATGTTAATAATAAATATTTTTAAAAAAAGAAAAATTTAAAAAATATTTTTAATAATGGGTGGAGGTGCGCAGAAATCATTAAAACACAAAATAAACATAATAGCCAGAAAAGAAGTTTAAAAAAATTAAAAAAATAGATCTTGTTCTGGGTTAGTATCGCTTTCCATGTAGATTTTCCAACTTAAAAATCAACAAATACAAATTATTTAACTTATTGAGATAAAACTTCATATACACTCATGCGAATAATTTACCGGACAAGCTAATTTTTAGAAAACAAACTGTAGTTTAATAATGATTGCTTACTTTTTCATAATTGCCGACATCTGGACCTGGAAACTCCTCCACAAAGCCTGGGTCTCAATCCTATAGAGCATTTGTGGGGCCACTTGGATAAAAAATACGAGATAGCCGCCGAATAACCGACAAAACCTCATAAAAATAGGCAATTGAGCATGAATGGGAAAACATTGACACTGAATTTTTACAAAATTTGGTTTAATCTGGGGACGATTCTCTTGAAGCAACGGCCATTTCAACTTTAAAATACGAATTCTAATTCAGAAATATATACATACTTATAAACATAAATAAATAGTACCTCAATACCTTTCGCGGTTTCTATATTTTGTATATAAATTATTGTACGAACGCACTAGTACGTTTAATATTTGATAGTAATTAGTAACTACTTTTAAAACACGAAATATACACAAACCAAACGAATTTTTTAAATTTAAATTATCAATTGATCACCTTAAACTTTGCTATTTGAATGCTCGGAGCATCGTGAGAAAAATGGATCAACTTAAACTATTATTTGATGACGTTAATTTAGATATAATATGTGTGTCCGAAACTTGGTTAAGAGACCATAACTACGATTCTTCCATATATCTGGATGGATTCAATTTGTATCGTAATGATCGTATTACTGATACAATTGGCGGGGGTTTGTGTATGTATATCAGATGTGGTCTAAAATCTAAGGTTATATATAAGAGTAGTACATTTAAACCAAACTTAGAAATCCTGCTTGTTGAGGTTATAACCAATTCATCTAAAATACTAGTTGTTCTCATATATAAACCACCTCACAGAAAATTTCTTACTGAGCTTAATGATGTTTTGGAAGAATATTCAACTAAGTATAGCGATATCATTATATGTGGCGATTTTAATTATAACATGTTGCATGATTCTAAGAAAAATACTTCGAAGTTATTGAGCTTATTGAAATCATATTCTTTAGAGTTGTTCAATAATGAGCCTACATATTCCTATGATAATTCCGTATCTTTGCTGGATCTTGTAATTTCTAATAATCAGAAAATCCATTTTTTTAATCAAATCGGTGTAGGGTTTCTTGATCATGACATATTGTTTTGGACATACAATACTTTTTTAGGCAATACTGGTGAACTTATAAGGTATAGGGATTATAAGAACATTGATGTGGTTAGCTTATTTAATGAATGCGTGGCTTTGTGCTGGCAAGACATTTATGGTTTGAGTGATGTTGATGCTCAACTAGAATTGTTTAACAAATTTGTTGTTTATTTGTTTCAAAAGTACGTGCCACTTCGTTCTTTCAAAGTTAGATTAGCTAAGCCTCCATGGCTTACGGAGGTTATTCAGAACTTGATGATCTTAAGAGATTTTGCTTTAAACAAGTGGAGGAAAGACAGAACGGCGAGTAGTAGGAAGATATATACTAAGATGCGTAATAAGGTTACCACACATATCCGTTCGCAGAAGGCTATTTACCTTAATAGTGTGTTTAACTCCAGGCTGCCACAGAAAACATTTTAGAATACAATTAATATGTTAGGTTGCGGTAACAAAAATCAGAATCAGGATTGCTTGTTTTCTGCTAGTGAATTGTCTAGGGAGTTTTCTAGTCATTTATCACACTCCCAGCATTACAATGTTTGGGAATCTATGGGTGATAATGCGGCTAGTTCTGTATTTTCATTCAAGTGTGTTGACATTATTACGTTGGAGAAAGCTGTTAATTTAGTAAACGGAGCAAGTGTTGGTCTTGATCTTATACCCATTAAATTTATTAAAATTATTTTCCCAGCTGTCGGTTGCTTTCTTTTGTTTATCATGAATAATATCATTACTAAGTCATCTTTTCCTGACACGTGGAAGAGTGCTAAACTGATTCCACTTCCGAAAAGCAAAAATCCTGCCACTGTGTCTGACTTCCGGCCTATAAGCATTCTCCCTTCTTTATCAAAGGTTTTTGAAAAGATTGTGAAAGATCAGATTACTTTGTATTTAAAAGATTTTAACCTGTTAGATCCTTATCAATCAGCATATAGGAAAGGACATAGTACGTGTACGGCTATATTAAATATTGTGGATGATATTCGGCGGAATGCTGATTCTCTAAAGGCAACTATTTTAGTTTTACTCGATTTTTCGAAGGCATTCGATTCTATCGATCATAGAATCTTAATCAAGAAATTACATAGTAACTTTCAATTTTCACTCTCCGCCTGTAAACTTATTGAAAGTTATTTATCAGGCAGAAAGTTTACAGTCTTTAGTTCCAACACGTTCTCAGATTTTGTTACAACCTCGTGCGGTGTTCCTCAAGGCTCGGTACTAGGTCCGTTGCTGTTTTCGCTCTATATTAATGATCTACCTAAAGAGTTAACTTGTTGCAGCTATCATTTATTTGCCGATGACGTACAGGTTTACGGTAGTTGCTCACTAGGCTGTATGAGCGATGGAATAAGTAATATAAATGATAACATTTTAGCTATTCAAAATTGGGCTGCGCGGAACAACTTAAAGTTAAACCCTAAAAAGACCCAATCAATTGTTATTTATAAACACGGCATTGATACATCCTCGTTCCCGGCGATTACAGTATGTAATGAAAATATTCCTTTCATTGATTGTGTTAATGACTTGGGTGTCTTAATTAATAAATCCTTATCGTGGGATGAGCATGTTAATGCAATTTGTAGTAAAACCTTCATGAAAATTCGTAGTTTATGGAATGTTACTGATTTTGCATCAATCGAGCTTAGACGGAAATTATTTTTTGCCTACGTTTTTCCACATTTTTCCTATGGTGACCTGATTCTATTTGGTATGAATGAATATAATATGGAAAAATTAAATAGGGCCTTCAAGGCTGGTGTAAGATACATTCATCGACTTCGCAAATATGATCATATTTCTTTGTTTCTACATAATGTGATTGGGTGTTCACTTAAAGATTATTATACATATCGTACGTGTCTGGCTATATATAAGTTATTAGACACACATATTCCATCGTACTTGTTTGTGAAATTGGTCCAATCTAATCTATCGCGTAATAAATCCTTAATTATACCGCGAAATAATAGTAAGTTGTTCAATTCATCATTTTATGTTAAGGGTGTTGGCTGTTGGAATAGCTTACCATTGCATGTTAAGTCAACCGGGTCTTGTGCAAGTTTTAGGAAATCGTTTTTTCAGAATCTCTGAGGTAATATTATTTATTTTCCTTGATTTACCAGATGTTAGACATTATTATTTCGTTTATTATTATTGTTATTATTATTATTAATCTAGTATATTGTTATTATTTTTAAAAAATTTTGAAATCTATTTTATGTATTCTATTTTATAAAAGTTTTTTGTACTATTAATCATTACTTTTCATAATGTGTATAAGCTCTAAGCTTTATTATGTATTAAATAATAAATAAATAAATAAATAAATAAAAATTGGTTTTCACTATTGAATTACGTAAAAAATGTAAATAAAAATTGAATAAGTTTTATATGTGTTATATATGTGTCATGTTTTTATATGTGTTATAAGTTCGTTTTATATAAATTTTTTTTTGCATTACAAAGAAAGATGTCGCGCTTTTAATTTTTGTTTATAAAGAATACGAATGCGGGACTTGCGGACTACTACATATGTATATTACTTTGCGGGTAATTTTTAATGATAAATATTTCTGCGGGACTGGACCTTCAAATGCTGGCTGGTCCTGTAAAATGCGGGCTATATGGTCACCGTACTTACTTCCTGAAGAAATCATGATCGAATTTAATTGAGAAAGACCAAAATCAGCCTGTGGCACTATTCTGGTAATTCCCTGGGAAATAGGGAACTGGGGAAAGAATTTATTGTGGTCTTACTTTGGGAAATATTATTCCTATTCGAATAGGAATGAAATTTGTGTCCAAAGTAATAGCCAAGTGATTTTTATTATATTTTTATCGGTTACGGTTTGTATAAACGTTTAGTAAAATCAATCTAAGCATGCGATTTACTTTTATGTCATAACAAATATTTATGAAAAAAATATAAAATGCGTTTTCGACGTGAATATGTCTTATTTTTCAGATTAATTTAGCATCGGAGTCGATTTTTGGTATCGTTAATTTATGTGATTTGGTCTTTATCCTTTATGCGATAAAAATACTACAATACTCTCAGAGTGACAACTCATAAAAATAAAATTATTTTATTAATTAACCGGGCGGTCAACATTTAAACTACGCGAAGAATGGAATAATTCTAATCCTACTTTTATGTGGAACGAAATTATTCATTCCGGATTGAAATTTATATGGAATTGTTGTTGTAAAATTCCCAAAGTAAGACGCTATATATGTAATTTCTATTTAAAATTTATTTTTCTGGCATACTAAGCTAGTGTTAATTTTTTTTGAAAACAAACTTAAATTGGGAATAATTTTCCAAAATTTTTCCCTGCCAATTTATAGATATTTATAAATATTTACATTAAACTTTTCTCCTCAGTCGGCCGGCAAAAAATATTTATGATATGATAGAGGCGTACAGGCCGTCCATAACGGCGATCCTAGGTACGTTACCATAATCCTGAAATATTAACAATCAAATAACAAATTATATCTAAATGCGAATAATATTTCAGCATCATGTGGGCCCAGGCCCTGCCTGCATCCTAAACAGATAAGGTTATTTAGGAAAGGATGTTAGTCGCAGAAACAACTAGGCCGAACCGCAGCAAAGCCTTTTTCTAACTATTTAAATATATTAAAATGTTATTCTCAATTAAATTCACACTCTAGATTAAATTTTGTTAGTTTATTAATTTGGGTTAGTTGTGGTTGAGGTTAAGGATACTAATATTCATCATATGTATTCGGCATCAGTCATATAATAGATTGGTTAGGTTATTTAAATCACATATACGGATCACCTCGTCACATGCTGTTTGTAACCTTATTTTGCCCTATCTTCCCACCCAACACCATCTAACCGAGGGATTTCACGTTCGTAATGACTCGACAGCATTATCATACATATGATGACCTAAAAATTCCATTGATATTGCAAAACAAATAAATTTAAATTCGGTATTGTCATTCAGCTACCTTTATTTACATCCATTCAATTAAAAGCAGGGTTGATTTATATATTTAACATTCACACACTTCGCTAAACCATAACCTGAATTCAACCAGAAAGATCGTCGAAAACAACATTCCATAGCAAAAGGTCTTTGGATCGTTAACATATTTGGTTATATTGAGTTTAACCTCAAAGCGTAAGTAATTAAATAGACACCTTGATCAAGAATGTCGTAATCACAATCTTCCCTGACCTTCCGGTATGTTCAAAAAATAAATAATAATAATAATAATAATAAAATAAATTGGATTATATTTGCCGACAACTTTATTGTTTCTTTAAAGTCAGGACTTTCGACAAAATTTCAATTTATAGAATTTGTTTAAAGTAAGGAACAAAATATTCTAGAAAAATCTCGAGCTCAGAACATACGTTTAATAAGAACAAAAATAAAATTCGTCAATCGAATTATTTTCCCGTAAGAGACTTTTCGTAAAAAGAGACCTCGTTAAGCGAGGGATTGGTGTAATCAAAATGAAACAGAGTTAAGCTATAACCAGCGAGTCTGTAAGAGTCAGTAACGAAACCTTACAGAAATTAACGAGAACGTTTCCTTACAGAATATTTGACAGTTTGACCAGCGAATCTGTAACACGATTATTATTGTGAATTGAATTTTTAAATGTCAATCTGCAAAATTTCAAATTAACCACACCACGATTTTCGTCAAAAATGAATCTATTTGAGAAAATTTAACAGCTTCTTACCCTATTTAAAGGACGAGGGGGCAAAACTAAAAAAACGGTCTTGCGCCGCTAGAGGCGTCGTTTTCGCCCGAGAAAATGGTGGTCTAAATTCATTTATATGTCAAATCGTATAGGAAAATGGTGCAAGCTAAACTTTAATTTGAATTAATTATTATTTCGCAATACATTACACCGCAGAAGAATATAATAAATTAATAATAATAACACATAGAATATAAATATATATTAATTTTAGGAAATCAATCCAGAATTAATTACGAAAATCTGCTTGAAAGTGCCGATATGTTTTTATAATTGTAATTGTTGTTCTATGATGTCTGATGAAAAATTTGATATTTCAATATCAGTCATTATTTACTATTGCGGGTTGCGGTGGCGGAAAGTTTGCCAGGCTAGAAACATAATATTGTGTGGTGTTGAAGGAATTACTCAAAACATGTTCAAAACTGCGAGTATTTGATTGCAATCGTCAAACCCCGAAAACCAGCCATGAGAAGTAAATCTTTTCATCCATTTAAACAAACAATGGATAAATACTGCCACTTGCAAATGTCCAGGAGGTCGTGGGAGTAAATGTAAACCCAGTATTGGAAGCCTTCTATATTTAAATCTGTTAGTCATATTATTTATAACAAACAATACACGATCACGTATGAAGACTAATACTGGAAAACTTTCATTTAATAAGTACCACGGGTAGAAAAACACAAAATCTTTAATGAATATTTAAAAAACTTGGTCGAAATATTTTGTACTGTTTGGGCTGTAATGCAACTAACACTAACTGTTTTGGTATTTATCAAATTAATTTAATTTGCAAATTACTGATGTAAGACATTATTTTACTATGCAGTTTGACATATAAATAAATTTATACCACCATTGGCTCTAGTTAAAAAAATATCCGGCAGATGTCAGCTACTTTGCTTTAAAAAGCGAATACATGTATGTAGATTACGATGTATGTAACTACGAGAATTTAGAGGTATATGTACATAATTTATTGAAATTAAGAATTGTCAACAGCAATTTTTTATCCACACTCGCATGACATGTAAGGTTTTCAACATGCGATGGACCTTGTGCGGCCACAAATGTTGTTGAACAATCGGAATCTATTGAGCTGAAAGGAGCTGATGAAAAATGTACATAAAATATTATTTAAATTATTAAAATATAAATAAATATTTGTACACATAAATTATAAAAATGTAACACATATAAACAAACCGCCATTTCAAATATACAATTCTGACGTTTCCTTCAGTTTTGGCGATAATTTTCGCTCTTGTTACAGATTGCTAAGTGACAATTCAAATTTAACGAAACTGAACGAGAAGTACTTTAAGTTTCGCTGGTCAGCAATGTCAATAATCATACATTTTTCAGATGTCGCCTTGTTACTTAAATTTCTTACAGACTCGCTGGTTATAGCTTTAGATGTATATGTAGAACAATTTATGAGCAAAATGTACATACGAGTACAACAAGAACAATGTTCCGAGGCGAGAGGATATTATTTTAAAACAAAAAAAATAGAATTTATCATCCAGTAGGCCGAAAAATAAAATATTTGAACACAAATTAGATATAAATTCTTTCCAAAATTCCTTATTCCCCGGGAATCAGGAATTACCAGAATAGTGCCACTGGTCAATAGAAATTCTCCAAAAACTTGTAATTTATAAAATTTATTTATTTAGTCATATTCTTATTTTTTTCTCACCGTCTATGTAAACAACTATCAATTCAAAGTTATGTTAATAAATCGTAAATTATACGTTTTACTAGGACATCAACGACAACAAAACAAACAATACAACTTTATTTAACTTGAAAATAGTAATCCATGAAAACAATAACGTTTCTTATCCTCAAAAATTCTGACGATAAGAATACTAAGACTATCTTAGCTAAGACTTTCTTGTGAAGCTTTTTTGTTTTTAAGACTAAAGCCTTCATTGAAATTCTGAAGACAGTAGTCTTAAATAGTATATTAGAAACTCTCCAAATACTTTTGTAGAGCTGTCGAAACCAAATTTTTACCATATTGTTTCAAATTTATGAACGAAAAGCAACAGTTCAATTCGAAATTGTTAATAAAACTCAAATGTATCTTATATATATGCTGAGAGTGTATTATACCAATATAAAATAGTACATAATATTTTATTTTGAATAATTTTTCTGTTTTTAATAGTCAAATACATATAATTATTGTATTTGTTTAAATGTCAAAATTATGATTCCTAAGACCACCTATTTCGCTGATATTAACAAAAACAATATTTTAAGACTACTGACAGATAAGACTAAGTGCAGAATACAAATTTAAAGTATCTAATCTTCGTTAAGACAAAAGTTGTTGCTAAGAATGAAAATACGTCTGTGACTGTACGTTAGAATCGGGGGGTTATTGTCTCATTGTGTATGTCGTTGTTTCGGCAGACAATTACCCGGTGGAAAGATATTTTAATTTTTTATTGAATGCTTGAGCGAAATTGACAGGAAAAATTGCTAACATTTGCTAAGGCGCTTTTGAAAAACATTGTTATACCATCAGATTTTCGATATTTTATGTTTCTTTTTACTCGAATGAAATTGTTGTCGTTTCTGTTACCTTTTCGTTTCGTTTCCGTTACATTATTTTGTTTCTATTTCTACCACAACCTACTAGAATAAATTTCAAGAACTTCTCCTTCCCTAATTTCTTTCAAGTAGAAGTCAATCACATTTCGTTGACTCAATCACGGTGGCTTTGATTTCTGCGTCAAATATTCGCAATTATTTTTGTTCCTGATTTTTCAAAATTTTATATTTTCGATTATTTCTGCTCATGTTTGACACGATAAAGATGGTCGTCATTTTGGAAATTTTATGAAGTTTAAAAACCTCGTTATAAGCTCAAAATGGGGCTGGGTAAATTTATGTAACTGTAAATAATTAAATAAAACACCTAAACAACAAAAAAACTAAATTCTAGCCCTAAAATATTTGTATTGTTTTTTCGTTTAAGTTAAGTTGGATTTACATATTCGACGATTTTTCGGCGAGACTGCTTGCCGCAGAATATTCGGCGAACACTGTATTATCGATGATTTACATATTCGACGATTTTGCGGAGCAGTTTTTTCGCACATACATACATAAACAATATTTTGGCACATAATTTAAAAAAAAAAACACGATGTTAATTTTTTTTTATTCTATGTATGCCGCGTCGTCGCGCCAAATTAAAACACAAATTAAAACACAAATTTGATCGCAAATTATATTAAATTTTCAAATAATTTTATGTATTTTGAAAGACAAATAACCAAAAAAAAAGCTTTTAGTTGTGGATGATATGGAAATCAAAGACAGAGATACAAATAGAGTTTTATATACACATCCCGTCCTAACTATCCCTGCATGAAATAGACGATTTTATATTGAGAAAAAGCACATTACCTGTCTATGTATTGTATAGTATTATGTCTACAGTCAAAACCAACAACAATTAAAAGCCCTGAACAAAGTCTGAAACGCAGATACCAATATGCAACAAACTATAGAAGATTGTATTGGTTACACTAACAATCCCATGTTAATTTTTTTCTTTCGCACCACTACTTATTAAACTAGTGCGCACATACGATGTACACATATATTCTAATACAACTATCTATAGTGTAGTTTTTTCTGTATTTGTTGCATTAGCATGGCTTTATATTGTTGTTGGTTTTGCTACAGTACGTATACGCAAAAAAAAACAAAATAATTTTGATTGCGTTCGACTATTTACAGAAAGTCCACATGGAGTTTAAATATTTACGTTTACAAAGGATGAAAGTATCTCATTTAGGTTGTCTCTGATATCATATCGGCAGTAGAGTGATAAAAACATCACGTGGTCCACCGTGGTGGCTGCATCACCACCATGTGTCATAATCGAAAATTATGAATAATTAGTTAACCACAGAAATATTAACAAAAAAATTTAACACGTTGAATGCCATGGGGGTCACCGGTGACCGGCACTGGTTTGTTCGTAGCGCCATGGGGGTCACCGGTGACCGGCGAAGCCAAGATTATTAGAAACACATAATCCAAGTAAATTTTTAATGCTTTTAATAACAGTGCCTTTCAGCGCCGTGGGGGTCACCGGTGACCACAGTATTAAATGCGTCACGAATGATTACAAAAATTGTTACTGTTATGTTGTAAATAATATTTCTTGTCCAGACGGGCAAGCCATATAAAATTAGCGTGGCATTCAACGTGTTAATGTCATAGATCTAATGACAGTTAAATGCCAAATAATATGCTATATATTTATTAGTTTACCTTTATTATTGTAACCACAAAAATGTTTGGAGACTGTTTACAAACCTCAAGTTTTGTTATTGATACAAATATAAATCTTAATATTATAAACATTTTATTATGTGTTCACTCCAGTATATATATATATATATATATATATATATATATATATATATATATATATATATATATATATATATATATATATATATATATATATATATATATATATATATATATATATACATACAAGATTTTTGATATTTTAAAAGTTATTGCATAAACTTTGTTCATAATTTTTGTTGCCAAAATTGGTACCAATCTGTAATCTAAGTTTTAGATTTATATGTAATATATTGCATCAAAGTCGCCACTATGACGATTATTCACAAAACATCAAAATTCCCCAAAGTTTAGAAAATAAAACAAAACAAGTTCCTTCTCCATTTCACACTTTAATTCACATACGAGTACATGAAACTAGTAGTTATCTACATTTTGTTCTATCGCTACATTTTCTTATTATCTTAGATAAGAAAACGATGTAATGTAATAATGACGTAACGTTTTTTTTATTCCCAATTGATTTGAAGCGCTCAGATAACAAAATAGCAAATAACATAAGCAAACCAATTTACGATGATTTTCTATATTTAGAAAATATTTAATTTGCAAACTATATAATATACAGCTTCTCTAAAAATAACATTATCAATTCGCAGACAGACACAGATTCGGTTTCAAATTGATGCAAATTTACCAATTGGGTAATTTTATGTGTGTGCATCATATAACCACATTCGTACATCCCTTATGAATTACTTATAAAAGATGTATCAAGATTAGCTTTCTGGTGAAAAATTCTCATAATTCAGGAATTCAACCTTAACGCCACTAATTCGCTAGGGATTCAACCAAAATTTTAATATCTATGCTTTGTATGTAAAATTATGTCATATTTATATAATACAAAATGTATATTCTGCAAAAGGTCAAAGATTTGCTATTTCCTTCCAAAAAGTTTTTGTAATGAAATCTCAAACCTTGACAGATGATGCTCGTTAGATGGTGGTGTGGCTCGATTAAAAGTAAAAGGTGTTTTGTAAAACTGTGTATCTGCATATCATACACTTTTGTAATTGAACAAGTTGCAAGAGGGCAGATATGTACGTGATACAAAAGTTAGACATTATGCAATATAGATACATACAAATTTGTTTTTTTCTTAAATTAAATCAAACATTGACTAATGAAGACATTATAGCTTCGTTCAAATGACATATCCATTTTTTGATAACTACTCTTCTCTCCATTGTGTATAGCAGTGGAAACGAGTATGGGGATATAGGAATCGATTAATTTTTCTCGAAACGAAACTTGAATGATACATATCAATTCTTCATTAATCTTCATCATCAAATATATCTCTGCATATATGTATATGAGAAAATCATCATCATCGTCATCTCCATTGGCTTGTTAGTAGGTAAACTATGTGACTTCCAGCACAAAAACGCGTGTATTTTCTTATGGAGGTATCAAAACCCAAAAATCCGCCATCTTGGATTTTCTTACATAGAAAGTAGCGATATTTGGTGACGAGCAAATTTGCAAATTTTGGCTCACGTAGTATGAAAAGTTTTTTTTACAGAAAAACTTTTCCGACAAAGCTCGAAATTTTAAGTTGCAATGATTTTTCGCTAGATGGCAGCACTATTTTATGTAAGTTTCCGTATTTTTCGCTAGATGGCAGCACGTTGAAAAGATATTTCGTTTGTGTTTAGGATAAACTTTCAAAAACTTTTGGTTTTAAATTTCTAATTGATTTATTACTTTTAAAATTATTTCACACAAAAGTGTTCAAAAACGTCGCGGGGTGCGACGTCCGACGTGCGATTTACAATATTTAATTTAGTAACTGTAACAAATATTAAATTTAAATGATAGTAAATGATTGTTGTTGTTATTGTGTTCGCAAAATATATAAAGATTAATAAAATTCCATTTTATTTTTTATGTAGTTATTGTATACGATTCATATTACATATATAGATAAAGATTAAAAATAAAATAATGACTTAATAGTGAAATGTACTAATGTGATTCGTATCCAAATATAAAAACTAATTTTACGCGAGAAAATTTTATCGTTTCATCATTGTTACTATTGTAATGCAATTATGTATGGTATCGTAAATACAAAAGGATTATTAGTTTCTATGCATTGTTATGTGACATAAATTATCATCGTTTTTCACCGTTATCGCTTATCGTTTTTCCATTTTTACTTAATCGATTGACTTATCCCACACTATTGCAACGAAAACATAACTGAAGTAATGATCATACAAGTTAATAAAAATGATTTTTTATAATTGTGACAAAAATATGTTAAATCCGATTATAACAATTATAAAAAAAATATGATATATATTATTTGACGTATATTCTTACTATATAATAACTTGCAATTCTCATTTGCATCCATCAGATTTGCTGTTGTTATATGTATAGCGGTACGTTTTCAAGATCAAGTTTAGTTTTAAAAATAAAATATAGTGAAACGTTGTCAAGATCAAAAAAAAAATATTTTTTTTATTTAGTTTACTACCGAAAACGATATGTAGACAATTTACATCGTACATATAAAATTAAAATTCAATCTTTTAATCTTTATCTATATATGTAATATGAATCGTATACAATAACTACATAAAAAATAAAATGGAATTTTATTAATCTTTATATATTTTGCGAACACAATAACAACAACAATCATTTACTATCATTTAAATTTAATATTTGTTACAGTTACTAAATTAAATATTGTAAATCGCACGTCGGACGTCGCACCCCGCGACGCTTTTGAACACTTTTGTGTGAAATAATTTTAAAAGTAATAAATCAATTAGAAATTTAAAACCAAAAGTTTTCCAAAGTTTATCCTAAACACAAACGAAATATCTTTTCAACGTGCTGCCATCTAGCGAAAAATACGGAAACTTACATAAAATAGTGCTGCCATCTAGCGAAAAATCATTGCAACTTAAAATTTCGAGCTTTGTCGGAAAAGTTTTTTAGTGCTGCCATCTGTAAAAAAAACTTTTCATACTACGTGAGCCAAAATTTGCAAATTTGCTCGTCACCAAATATCGCTACTTTCTATGTAAGAAAATCCAAGATGGCGGATTTTTGGGTTTTGATACCTCCATAAGAAAATACACGCGTTTTTGTGCTGGAAGTCACATAGTTTACCTACTGACAATGCTGTATATATATTTATGTGTTACTGTAAACACATATAGCAGATGAAAAGGGCGTGCTCAAAAAATTCAATAAATCGAATATATTATAGCGACTAGACTTCAGTGAACAAATATATATCTGACAATCAAAAGAACCGTAAATTTATCCACTGTACGCCAACTTTCATATCCGTATGTAGAATTTCGTCTCTTGGCAAAGATAATGCATTGAAAGACGTATAAATTCTGTTTTCAGTACATAATAAAAAAAGTCTTCTTCCTAAGTATTAAATCGATTTCTTTTATGCTTGCTTATGCTTCTTTCTACAAATCCAAAATTAATAAATAAACGAAATGTTTTTATTTTCCAGATTGTTTCGCGTTAGTGTTGGATAATAATTTTAGTTTGTAAACTTTAGGTGATCTTGAATGCTTTGCTCATACTCATCACCTTCTTATAGTTCGATATAGTTTTGTTTTTTAATTGGTGACAAGAATCATCAATACAACACGGTCACAAGAAGAAAGTCAAGGTGAACATGATAATAATCATGATATCGTTTTTACAATCATTGTTTTTTTTAGTTAGTTTTATGAAGTACGTGACTTTATAATGACTAAGCAAATTTGGTAAGGAATGTGTAAAATGCGTAACATTTCTTGTTTAAATTGTGTTAATTTTATGGCGTTACAGACACTACGTAATAAAGCTGTCTTGAAATAATGATTAAATTATAATGTCCCTTTAAATGTTAAAAGTTCACCAACAAACTATATCGATTTTATACAACACATTTAGATTTTTGTTTTATTACATCTGTATAAACATGTTGTACATCTAATAGTTGGATAAGTTAATCGTGAACGCGGATTATGTGTAACCAAATTGTCAAGACTAATCTAAACATCCATAATAGCAGCCTGTCATGGCTTACCTCATATATACGATGTGTGTGTATGTAGATTATTTTCTCCCCAAACATACATAAATCAAAAACCAATGGAAACCCAAACAAACAATTTGTTTTTGTTTTTGTTCGAAATGATAAATGAAGGAAAAAGTTTTCCAAGAGGTACCCACCCACATTTAGATAATAATATTCATCTCTTGTACACAGATGAATATTCAAAGTTATATTATCCGACCATCGTGTGGAAATAGAAATCAATTTTTGTACATCTCCTTCCACATACGTATACACGTAACAGCAACAACAACAACAAAAACAAGAGTAGTTGTTTTGTGATGGTTCTGGCATAAATCCCATCCCAAAATTTTTTTTCATAGTAATTGAATATTGAATACAGCTTTTTTATTTCATCTTCATATAACATGAGAAATATAGTAATGTCTCGATAACTAAAATCTTCATTTCAACATATGATCATATGAATTTCATTGAAATTTATTAAGGTTTGTCATTCGTCTGTTCAACTGTAATGAAGAATTTTATAGTTGTTTTGTGGGGGTTCTGGAACAAATCCCAACCCAAAAATTTTTTTTCATAGTAATTGAATATTGAATACTGCTTTTTCATTTCATCTTCATATAACATGAGAAATATAGTAATGTCTCGATAAATAAAATCTTCATTTCAACATATGATCATATGAATTTCATTGAAATTTATTAAGCTTTTGTCATTCGCCTGTTCAGCTATAATGAAGAATTTTATTACATATATTGATTATAAATGAATCGGATTTCGCATATTTTCGTCACAATTATAAAAAATCATGTTGGATCATGTTTATTAACTAGTATGATTATTGTTTCAGTTATGTTTTTGTTGCAATAGTGTGGGATAAGTCAATCGATTAAGTTAAAATGGAAAAAACGATGATAAGTTATGTCACATAACAATGCATAGAAACTAATAATCATTTTGTATTTATGATAGCATGCATAATTGCATAGTCAGCAGTGACAACGATGAAACTATAAAATTTTCTTGCGTAAAATTAGATTTTATATTTGGCTAAGAATCACATTAATGCATTTTACTATTAAGTCATTATTTTATTATTATATTTTGTTATGATAACCAGCGACAAATCATTAATAAAAATTACTACTTACTACTTACTTTACTAAAAATTACGTTATGTATTGCATAATAATATATCATGTTTACATGTAAATTTTAAAGTTTAATAAACTTAATTATGAAAACTCTTATAATTATATTGTAAACCAATCAGGAAGTAATTCTTAAAAGCATATTTCATGTTTAAACTGATCAAAGTATCGTCAAAGATATTGAATATTCTACAACAAAATAAATTGCAACGACCTACGCAAGTACATTATCGCTATACAGTACAAAACTATAAATAAAACACAGTGCAAAGCTGACAACTTTAACTTTATGCTAATTACACGTAACTTACAGACTTTTTGATATGATTTACAAAAGTTCAATGCAATAAAGTTACAGCATTTATTTTTTACACGAGAGTTTTGATTAATAAAATTTGATATACATTAAAAATTATTTAAAAAATGTGACGTGGTCAGTATTGGGCCTGACCACATTTTCGAAGAAATTGAAGAACAATTTGATGACAGCGATAACAAAGCACAGGTTTCAATATTAAAAATTATTATATTTAAAAAAGAAAACAGCTGATTGAAATATTATTTTATTTTATTAGGCTAATGTATTCCTAGCATGTTTAAAAAATTATAAAAGTAATTAAATGGTGTAAAAATTGCAATTTGTTTTTAAATTATGCAAATTTAATGAAAAGTGGCAAAAATGTATAAAACTCATAGTACCTTAATTAAAACAATGTAACAATATATACATATTATAAAATATAAAGACATTTAAAGATATAAAAAGATATGAAATTTATTTAAAGTTATAAAAATTAGTTGTAAGAGTTATGAAGAGTTATGAACAATAAAAAAAAAGTTGAAAAGTTATAATAAGTTAAAAAAGTTATAAAAAATAATAATAATTTTTTAAAATTATAAAAAATCTTATTAAAAGTTATAATAACTAACAAAAAACGTTATTAAGTTAATAAAGTATTTGTACGTTGAGTTTCGATTTGTTTGTTTTTAAGTATTATGTTACATGAAACTATACTTGTTCCGGTAAAGTAAAATAAGAAATTAAAAATTTATAAAATTAAAATGAAAACCTACCTGAAAATAAAAACAATAAACACAAAAATTTTAAAAATATAAAAAGTAATTACAAACGGATCATGAAAATTAAAAAATTGAAATCTAAAAATTTATTAAAAAAATAAAAAATAAACAAAAACACTAAAGAAGACTTACACGGACATTGAAATAAAAGCAGGATAGTAATTTATTTAAATAGTTTAAATGCAGTAAAGTTATGACATTTATTTTTATTTATAACGAAAGATGAACAATAAATTTGCGTTGTTACATGGCTTATAAAGATGATAAAGAAGAAGTTTCACATACATAACTAGATGGTATGATGAGCTCGAACTTATATTTTATGAAAGATCGAAGATATCGAAGAACACTTTGATGACAGGTATAACAAAGCACAGGCTTCAAAATTAAAAATTATTATATTTAAAAAAGAAAACTAGGCTAATGTACTACTATATCAATCATTGTTCAGTTAATTCGTAAATTGTTTAAAGCATTATAGTAGTATACAGCTTTACTGTATACAATGTAACAAAAAATGTTATCAAGTTTATAAAGTATGTTTAAAAAGTCATAAAATTATAAAAGTAATGAAATGGTGTGAAAATTGTAATTTTTTATTTTTATTATACAAACTTAATGAAAAGTGGCAAAAATGTATAAAACTTATAGTACATAAGTTAAAACAATATAACCGTTTATATATTATAAAATATAAAGACATTTAAAGATATAAAAAGTTATGAAATTTATTAAAAGTTATAAAAATTAGTTGTAAGAGTTATGAAAAGTTATGAACTTTGAACAAAAATATGTTAGAAGTTATAATAACTTTAAAAGTTATCAGAGAAGTACATGAAAAGTTATAATAAATTATAAAAAATAATAATAAATTTTAAAAATTATAAAAAATCTTATTAAAAGTTAAAGTTATAATAAATAACAAAAAACGTTATTAAGTTTATAAAGTATTTGTACATTGAGTTTGAAGTATTTCTTGTAATACTTAAATTACATGAAACTATACTTGTTCCGACTCGGAAGATCTTTTATTCTGTTATCCTCTATTTAAAAGGTAAACAACAAATTAAAAATCTATAAAATTAAAAGAAAAATCTGAAACTAAAAAAAAAATAAAAAATTTAAACATAAAAAAATAATTACAAACGAATCATGAAAATTAAAATCTAATAATTTATTAAAAAACAAAAAAAAATATTAATTGTAAAATGGGCGCGGAATTTTATGAATGCAAGAGAAATCATCATTAACTTTCACGATTTATAAATGGTGTGGTAGGGTTTTAACACGCGCTCCCACTTTTTCTTTGACAATTGACGTAATCATCTATGATTTATAAAGAAAATGCGCTAAACGCGCACGCACGCCTCGCATTTTAGCATCAGACGTAAACGTCTTTTCTATGGGACTGCCAACACAAAAACGCGTGTATTTTCTTATGAAGGTCCCAAAACTCAAAATTCCGCCATTTTGGATTTTCTGACATAGAAAGTGGCGTTGTCTGGCGATGAAAAGCTGAATTAATAGTAATAAATCACGTTTGCGTCTTTGATAATCATCGGTTAGTACAGTTACTAAACGATAAAGTGTTATTGCATTAATTAAGTGTAATACAATTTATGACATGTGGTTGTGAGATCTTGCGACGAGAAGCTGAACTAGTAAGTAGTACTAATAATCTTTTTTCTGATAGAAAATAGCGCTCTTAGTAGTGAGAAGTGGTGTGTATTTTATGCACTATTTTACTATACTAAAGTAAGTTACTACTACTAGTGGCGTATAATTAAATGGTACACATTTTTTTTTTTTAACTACAAATTTAATACACAGTGACAAAAATGTATAAAACTTATAGTACCTGAATTAAAACAGTTATAAAAAGTCATATAAAGACATTTAAAGCTATAGAAACTTGTGAAATGTATTAAAAGTTATAAAAAATTAGTTGTAAGAGTTATGAAAAGTTTTAAATTTTGAACAAAAAAAATGATGTTGAAAGTTATAAGGACTTTAAAAGTTATAAAAAAATACGCGGAAAATTATAATAAGATATAAAAATCATTAAAAAGTTATAAAAAATGTTATTTAAAGATATAATAAGTAATAAAAAACGTTATTAAGTTTATAAAGTATTTCAAAAAATTTATAAAAAGTAAACTACCTTTAAAATGGTATAAACAATTGTACATTTTTTAAAACTAAGGTTTCAAAAATTTATAGTATTTAAGTTAAAGAGTTGTAAAATTTGTATAAAAAATATTATTATAACTTATAATAAACTTAAAAGTTCTAAAAATACGTAATAAGTTTTAAAAGTTATTAAAAAGTATGTTTTTATTAGTAAGAATAAATTTAAAAAAATAAAAAATGTTATCAGAAGTTATAATAAGTAACAAAAAATTAATAAATTTAAAAAAGGTAATAAAACCGTTATCAAATTTATAAAATCTGTTTAAAAAGTAGTAAAATGGTATAAAAATTATAAATTTTTTAAAAACCTATACAATATTTTTGAAAAGTGACAAGATTGAATAGTAAATTATAGTAAGTAACTAAAAAAGTTATCTAAAAACATAAAAAAGTTATTAAATATAATAAAAAGTTAGAAAATTATTGTTGATAAAGATTGGTGGTGTGGTTGTTTTTAATTGTACGATCTATGTACTTATGTATAGTGAGAAAAAAGTTACAGCATTTATTTTTTATATAACCGAGAGCTATTAATCAAATTTGATATAAATTAAAAATCATTTAAGATCTAACTGTTTTATGTTCGTTCTAGCATAATCCCAATCCTAAAACGTGACGTAGTCATTGATTAGTCTTTGAAACTGCATGATATATAACATAAGTGACTTATTATTTTATAGTTGATTATAACCATAGAGTAAGTAATGTTATAAAGAGTAACGAAACAGATGAAAAATTTTCATCAAAAAATGCTTGGGTTATGCAATTTAAATGTTTTATACAATACACTTACTTACCGGTTGAATTCAATAAATTGGTAATTTATTTCAACAAACCAATATGGTGTTGGGATGTGCATATTAGATCTAGCTAAAACTACATTATATGATTTTGATTATGATAGTATTGTGCCGAAATTTGATAAAAATTGATAAATTTGATATACTGATACAGATAGTTTAGTTTACGAAGTGTTTTGTCCAGATGTATATGAACTCATCAAAAAAGATTGTTATACGTATCTCGATACAAGTGGTCTAATGAAGGATGAAAATTATGGGAAAATAATGAGTCAATTTATTGGATTAAGATCAAAAATGTATACTTTCAAAGTTGTTGACGCTAATGATACAAACAAATTAAAGGACACTTAAGAGACAAGTTGTGAAATCGAGAATAACGTTTAATGATTTCAAAGAATGTTAATTAATGACTCATCAAAGTCGTTCAAGAAATCAAGTAGTAAGCTCTGTTAGTCAATGAAAACCGCACCTAATCCACACGATGATAAATATATTTGATTAAAGATAGCTCTGAAACGCTACCTTTATAAAATATTGGAATATGATTATTGATTTCTGTTTAAATAATTTTTAAAATTTTAACTTAAAAATAGCAAATTACTAACATATACACATATAAATCAATTTATTATGTACGTATAAAATTTAAAAACCTTCTTTACGTATAGTTTATGATAGATTTTATTATAATTTTAATATGTATAGATTTATTAAATATAAAATTATTAACTGTGTATTAAAACTATTCAAATAAAATTTGTTTATTAAAATATGAATGAGTTTTAATATATGATATTAATAAACATTAATGATTTTCTAAAAATTAAGTGAATAAATCAATAATAGGGTAGTTTTACAGTACAAACAGTAATATTTTTATTTTAGGCATAAGAATCATTATTCCAAATTTTTTGCAAATATTATGCAAAATAGAACGTTGAGATCATTAAAGACTGAGTATTATGATATCCCTCATACATATATCAATATATACGAACGTTTTCTAAAAACGTATTTCTCATTAAAGAATAAATAACCGCATATATTTTATTCAGGTAATGTAAAATAACTAAAATTAATCAAAATAATAATAAATTTTCACTTATTAAATAATTTTAATAGAAAAATAGTTTTGGATTTCTTGTTACTAGAAACGTTTTTTTCTTATAAAAATACGTGAAAAGTTATAAAAGGTATTGCAAAATTACAAAAAAGTAATAATAAATTTTCAAAAATAAAAAATGTTATTAGAAGTTCTAATAAGTAATAACTTTATAAAAACGTAAGAAAACAGGTTATCAAAAAAAATCAAGTCTATAAAGTCTGTTTAAAAAACCATAAAAAGTAGTAAAATGGTATAAAAATAAATTTTTCAAAAAACTATTCAATATTTATGAAAACTGACAAGATTGTTTAGTAAATTATAGTAGGTAATTTAAAACAGTTATTTAAAAACATAGCTATAAAAGATATTAAATATAATAAAAAGTAATAATTATTAATGTATTGTAGTAGGTATATGAATATGACTGCGGTAACGGAAATTTGAAATTGGGCTACATTATATTTCTAGTGTGGGAATTAGAACCACTATAAACGGTCATCCTTTTGCAAAATAGACCAATTTTAAGGCAATTTTTACTCAGTGGAACCGTGAAAATTTTGCATTATCCAATGAATTAAGAAGGAATTATTGTAAACTTCCATGATTCATTAATGGGCTTGTACAGTTTTAGCACCCGGTGTGCAAATCCGATTTCCGCATATCCAATTTTCGCATATCTGATTCGCGGGGCCCCGCGAATCAGATATGCGAAAATTGGATATGCGGAAATCGGATTTGCACACCGGGTGCTAAAACTGTACAAGCCCATTAATGAATCATGGAAGTTTACAATAATTCCTTCTTAATTCATTGGATAATGCAAAATTTTCACGGTTCCACTGAGTAAAAATTGCCTTAAAATTGGTCTATTTTGCAAAAGGATGACCGTTTATAGTGGTTCTAATTCCCACACTAGAAATATAATGTAGCCCAATTTCAAATTTCCGTTACCGCAGTCATATTCATATACCTACTACAATACATTAATAATTATTACTTTTTATTATATTTAATATCTTTTATAGCTATGTTTTTAAATAACTGTTTTAAATTACCTACTATAATTTACTAAACAATCTTGTCAGTTTTCATAAATATTGAATAGTTTTTTGAAAAATTTATTTTTATACCATTTTACTACTTTTTATGGTTTTTTAAACAGACTTTATAGACTTGATTTTTTTTGATAACCTGTTTTCTTACGTTTTTATAAAGTTATTACTTATTAGAACTTCTAATAACATTTTTTATTTTTGAAAATTTATTATTACTTTTTTGTAATTTTGCAATACCTTTTATAACTTTTCACGTATTTTTATAAGAAAAAAACGTTTCTAGTAACAAGAAATCCAAAACTATTTTTCTATTAAAATTATTTAATAAGTGAAAATTTATTATTATTTTGATTAATTTTAGTTATTTTACATTACCTGAATAAAATATATGCGGTTATTTATTCTTTAATGAGAAATACGTTTTTAGAAAACGTTCGTATATATTGATATATGTATGAGGGATATCATAATACTCAGTCTTTAATGATCTCAACGTTCTATTTTGCATAATATTTGCAAAAAATTTGGAATAATGATTCTTATGCCTAAAATAAAAATATTACTGTTTGTACTGTAAAACTACCCTATTATTGATTTATTCACTTAATTTTTAGAAAATCATTAATGTTTATTAATATCATATATTAAAACTCATTCATATTTTAATAAACAAATTTTATTTGAATAGTTTTAATACACAGTTAATAATTTTATATTTAATAAATCTATACATATTAAAATTATAATAAAATCTATCATAAACTATACGTAAAGAAGGTTTTTAAATTTTATACGTACATAATAAATTGATTTATATGTGTATATGTTAGTAATTTGCTATTTTTAAGTTAAAATTTTAAAAATTATTTAAACAGAAATCAATAATCATATTCCAATATTTTATAAAGGTAGCGTTTCAGAGCTATCTTTAATCAAATATATTTATCATCGTGTGGATTAGGTGCGGTTTTCATTGACTAACAGAGCTTACTACTTGATTTCTTGAACGACTTTGATGAGTCATTAATTAACATTCTTTGAAATCATTAAACGTTATTCTCGATTTCACAACTTGTCTCTTAAGTGTCCTTTAATTTGTTTGTATCATTAGCGTCAACAACTTTGAAAGTATACATTTTTGATCTTAATCCAATAAATTGACTCATTATTTTCCCATAATTTTCATCCTTCATTAGACCACTTGTATCGAGATACGTATAACAATCTTTTTTGATGAGTTCATATACATCTGGACAAAACACTTCGTAAACTAAACTATCTGTATCAGTATATCAAATTTATCAATTTTTATCAAATTTCGGCACAATACTATCATAATCAAAATCATATAATGTAGTTTTAGCTAGATCTAATATGCACATCCCAACACCATATTGGTTTGTTGAAATAAATAACCAATTTATTGAATTCAACCGGTAAGTAAGTGTATTGTATAAAACATTTAAATTGCATAACCCAAGCATTTTTTGATGAAAATTTTTCATCTGTTTCGTTACTCTTTATAACATTACTTACTCTATGGTTATAATCAACTATAAAATAATAAGTCACTTATGTTATATATCATGCAGTTTCAAAGACTAATCAATGACTACGTCACGTTTTAGGATTGGGATTATGCTAGAACGAACATAAAACAGTTAGATCTTAAATGATTTTTAATTTATATCAAATTTGATTAATAGCTCTCGGTTATATAAAAAATAAATGCTGTAACTTTTTTTCTCACTATACATAAGTACATAGATCGTACAATTAAAAACAACCACACCACCAATCTTTATCAACAATAATTTTCTAACTTTTTATTATATTTAATAACTTTTTTATGTTTTTAGATAACTTTTTTAGTTACTTACTATAATTTACTATTCAATCTTGTCACTTTTCAAAAATATTGTATAGGTTTTTAAAAAATTTATAATTTTTATACCATTTTACTACTTTTTAAACAGGTTTTATAAATTTGATAACGGTTTTATTACCTTTTTTAAATTTATTAATTTTTTGTTACTTATTATAACTTCTGATAACATTTTTTATTTTTTTAAATTTATTCTTACTAATAAAAACATACTTTTTAATAACTTTTAAAACTTATTACGTATTTTTAGAACTTTTAAGTTTATTATAAGTTATAATAATATTTTTTATACAAATTTTACAACTCTTTAACTTAAATACTATAAATTTTTGAAACCTTAGTTTTAAAAAATGTACAATTGTTTATACCATTTTAAAGGTAGTTTACTTTTTATAAATTTTTTGAAATACTTTATAAACTTAATAACGTTTTTTATTACTTATTATATCTTTAAATAACATTTTTTATAACTTTTTAATGATTTTTATATCTTATTATAATTTTCCGCGTATTTTTTTATAACTTTTAAAGTCCTTATAACTTTCAACATCATTTTTTTTGTTCAAAATTTAAAACTTTTCATAACTCTTACAACTAATTTTTTATAACTTTTAATACATTTCACAAGTTTCTATAGCTTTAAATGTCTTTATATGACTTTTTATAACTGTTTTAATTCAGGTACTATAAGTTTTATACATTTTTGTCACTGTGTATTAAATTTGTAGTTAAAAAAAAAAAATGTGTACCATTTAATTATACGCCACTAGTAGTAGTAACTTACTTTAGTATAGTAAAATAGTGCATAAAATACACACCACTTCTCACTACTAAGAGCGCTATTTTCTATCAGAAAAAAGATTATTAGTACTACTTACTAGTTCAGCTTCTCGTCGCAAGATCTCACAACCACATGTCATAAATTGTATTACACTTAATTAATGCAATAACACTTTATCGTTTAGTAACTGTACTAACCGATGATTATCAAAGACGCAAACGTGATTTATTACTATTAATTCAGCTTTTCATCGCCAGACAACGCCACTTTCTATGTCAGAAAATCCAAAATGGCGGAATTTTGAGTTTTGGGACCTTCATAAGAAAATACACGCGTTTTTGTGTTGGCAGTCCCATAGAAAAGACGTTTACGTCTGATGCTAAAATGCGAGGCGTGCGTGCGCGTTTAGCGCATTTTCTTTATAAATCATAGATGATTACGTCAATTGTCAAAGAAAAAGTGGGAGCGCGTGTTAAAACCCTACCACACCATTTATAAATCGTGAAAGTTAATGATGATTTCTCTTGCATTCATAAAATTCCGCGCCCATTTTACAATTAATATTTTTTTTTGTTTTTTAATAAATTATTAGATTTTAATTTTCATGATTCGTTTGTAATTATTTTTTTATGTTTAAATTTTTTATTTTTTTTTTAGTTTCAGATTTTTCTTTTAATTTTATAGATTTTTAATTTGTTGTTTACCTTTTAAATAGAGGATAACAGAATAAAAGATCTTCCGAGTCGGAACAAGTATAGTTTCATGTAATTTAAGTATTACAAGAAATACTTCAAACTCAATGTACAAATACTTTATAAACTTAATAACGTTTTTTGTTATTTATTATAACTTTAACTTTTAATAAGATTTTTTATAATTTTTAAAATTTATTATTATTTTTTATAATTTATTATAACTTTTCATGTACTTCTCTGATAACTTTTAAAGTTATTATAACTTCTAACATATTTTTGTTCAAAGTTCATAACTTTTCATAACTCTTACAACTAATTTTTATAACTTTTAATAAATTTCATAACTTTTTATATCTTTAAATGTCTTTATATTTTATAATATATAAACGGTTATATTGTTTTAACTTATGTACTATAAGTTTTATACATTTTTGCCACTTTTCATTAAGTTTGTATAATAAAAATAAAAAATTACAATTTTCACACCATTTCATTACTTTTATAATTTTATGACTTTTTAAACATACTTTATAAACTTGATAACATTTTTTGTTACATTGTATACAGTAAAGCTGTATACTACTATAATGCTTTAAACAATTTACGAATTAACTGAACAATGATTGATATAGTAGTACATTAGCCTAGTTTTCTTTTTTAAATATAATAATTTTTAATTTTGAAGCCTGTGCTTTGTTATACCTGTCATCAAAGTGTTCTTCGATATCTTCGATCTTTCATAAAATATAAGTTCGAGCTCATCATACCATCTAGTTATGTATGTGAAACTTCTTCTTTATCATCTTTATAAGCCATGTAACAACGCAAATTTATTGTTCATCTTTCGTTATAAATAAAAATAAATGTCATAACTTTACTGCATTTAAACTATTTAAATAAATTACTATCCTGCTTTTATTTCAATGTCCGTGTAAGTCTTCTTTAGTGTTTTTGTTTATTTTTTATTTTTTTAATAAATTTTTAGATTTCAATTTTTTAATTTTCATGATCCGTTTGTAATTACTTTTTATATTTTTAAAATTTTTGTGTTTATTGTTTTTATTTTCAGGTAGGTTTTCATTTTAATTTTATAAATTTTTAATTTCTTATTTTACTTTACCGGAACAAGTATAGTTTCATGTAACATAATACTTAAAAACAAACAAATCGAAACTCAACGTACAAATACTTTATTAACTTAATAACGTTTTTTGTTAGTTATTATAACTTTTAATAAGATTTTTTATAATTTTAAAAAATTATTATTATTTTTTATAACTTTTTTAACTTATTATAACTTTTCAACTTTTTTTTTATTGTTCATAACTCTTCATAACTCTTACAACTAATTTTTATAACTTTAAATAAATTTCATATCTTTTTATATCTTTAAATGTCTTTATATTTTATAATATGTATATATTGTTACATTGTTTTAATTAAGGTACTATGAGTTTTATACATTTTTGCCACTTTTCATTAAATTTGCATAATTTAAAAACAAATTGCAATTTTTACACCATTTAATTACTTTTATAATTTTTTAAACATGCTAGGAATACATTAGCCTAATAAAATAAAATAATATTTCAATCAGCTGTTTTCTTTTTTAAATATAATAATTTTTAATATTGAAACCTGTGCTTTGTTATCGCTGTCATCAAATTGTTCTTCAATTTCTTCGAAAATGTGGTCAGGCCCAATACTGACCACGTCACATTTTTTAAATAATTTTTAATGTATATCAAATTTTATTAATCAAAACTCTCGTGTAAAAAATAAATGCTGTAACTTTATTGCATTGAACTTTTGTAAATCATATCAAAAAGTCTGTAAGTTACGTGTAATTAGCATAAAGTTAAAGTTGTCAGCTTTGCACTGTGTTTTATTTATAGTTTTGTACTGTATAGCGATAATGTACTTGCGTAGGTCGTTGCAATTTATTTTGTTGTAGAATATTCAATATCTTTGACGATACTTTGATCAGTTTAAACATGAAATATGCTTTTAAGAATTACTTCCTGATTGGTTTACAATATAATTATAAGAGTTTTCATAATTAAGTTTATTAAACTTTAAAATTTACATGTAAACATGATATATTATTATGCAATACATAACGTAATTTTTAGTAAAGTAAGTAGTAAGTAGTAATTTTTATTAATGATTTGTCGCTGGTTATCATAACAAAATATAATAATAAAATAATGACTTAATAGTAAAATGCATTAATGTGATTCTTAGCCAAATATAAAATCTAATTTTACGCAAGAAAATTTTATAGTTTCATCGTTGTCACTGCTGACTATGCAATTATGCATGCTATCATAAATACAAAATGATTATTAGTTTCTATGCATTGTTATGTGACATAACTTATCATCGTTTTTTCCATTTTAACTTAATCGATTGACTTATCCCACACTATTGCAACAAAAACATAACTGAAACAATAATCATACTAGTTAATAAACATGATCCAACATGATTTTTTATAATTGTGACGAAAATATGCGAAATCCGATTCATTTATAATCAATATATGTAATAAAATTCTTCATTATAGCTGAACAGGCGAATGACAAAAGCTTAATAAATTTCAATGAAATTCATATGATCATATGTTGAAATGAAGATTTTATTTATCGAGACATTACTATATTTCTCATGTTATATGAAGATGAAATGAAAAAGCAGTATTCAATATTCAATTACTATGAAAAAAAATTTTTGGGTTGGGATTTGTTCCAGAACCCCCACAAAACAACTATAAAATTCTTCATTACAGTTGAACAGACGAATGACAAACCTTAATAAATTTCAATGAAATTCATATGATCATATGTTGAAATGAAGATTTTAGTTATCGAGACATTACTATATTTCTCATGTTATATGAAGATGAAATAAAAAAGCTGTATTCAATATTCAATTACTATGAAAAAAAATTTTGGGATGGGATTTATGCCAGAACCATCACAAAACAACTACTATTGTCCCCGATTAAAATTTATATAGATTCGGAATGATAATGGCAACCATTGTACACAGATTCGTTTGTAAACCGGATTAAATGATTTATGGTTTTTCCTTATTTTTTTTTAATATCATTAATAGAAGCAATCCGCTTTACTGTTTCAGCATCGATTTCAAAGATTATTCTAAAACTGTATTCAATGAAGAGCTATTGATAAACTAACTTAAATCTAGAGGAGATCTATATCTTCGATGTTCATATCGAGCGCAGAGTGATCCATTTGTAAATCGATTTGCTGGTAGTGCATTAGCTTTCCCAAAGATAGGGTTGCCAAAAGATCCAGATTGAGGTGAACCTTGAAGTACCTATTGCCTTTTAATAAGTGCCTTGATGGGTTCCTAATTGCTATTTGGATAACAAAAAGAAAGCTAACCCGTTTTAAAGTTGGATTCGCACGACAACTTCAAGTAGGTAAAAATGCCATCCAAAAAACAAGCTAGGAACTGGATTTAATAGTTTTGTTTACCATATTTTCTTCAACATTAGGATGACACCCATATCCACATGACTGTACTCTATTACTAGCACACAGCAGATTATTATGATGTAGATCAACTTGGGTAAATCCCATAATTTGACATTCAACATATCCACTTTTGTTTATCCCCTGGCAGGTAATCACACCTCGATACACATAAAAGGAAACGCAGCAAAACAGGTTATAACTTTAATATAATTTTGGCAGGGAATGATTCCTTGGGGAGCGAAGTATTCCTTACAGTAACCTCGGGGGGTTATTTAACTTGACCATTTTTTATAGTTTAGAGCCCTGTGATTATTCTAGATGAGCTTTTTATTACAAATAACTCTATTTTTCTATAGGCTGACATGGAACTATGCAATGCGCCGATGGTAAAGTAATTTGGACCCATAGCCGTACGTCCTCGATTTGGCAGGCGACTGCGTAACGTAGGACGGGAAAAACAAACCACGAAAGAGTATATGTGTCACATACGATATTAGTGGCGACATACGATTCTATAAAGAGGAAAAAAAAAAGTTTAGACCAAAACCTTTTTACAAACTAGTGCATTTTTAATAAAAAAATCCATTGTCTCAGTAATTGTTTTAAATCTTATGCCATTGGACGTTAGGGAAATTGACTAAAAACCACAAGAAGTAATTGAAATATTTCGTAAACCACGAAAAAATCTTTTAAGAAAAACCCTTAGGAAATTTTGCAAACATGTTAGTAATAATTTTAGGATCATGTTAAAAGTAATATAAAGTTCAATGAGTAATTTCTGAATATCAATATATTCGCTGAGATTCTTAACCTCTTGCACTATCAATTAGTTAAAAGAAATGTTTGCCCATCCACTCAATGAAGTTCCAAATGAACTCCTCCTAAATGGCTGGACCGATTTTAATGAAATTGTGCGTATTTGAGTAAGTTCACAATTGGACCCAGTAGAGGTCGCACTGCAATCGGGTTCTAGGAATTTTTTTTTTTAATTTTTGAAATTTTTTTTTTTATTTTATTTTAAATTTTTAGCATATCCGAACATATAACCCGAAAATTTCACCACCCCCAATCTATATATACCATATATAATTCTTCTACACATGTGTTCAAATTTAAAATTTATTGTTTTATTTATTTATATTTTTTCGACTCTCTTCCAAAGTTGTTTATATTTTATATGGATTTTATTTTCCTTTCTTTTTGAAAATAAATTCGTTTACCATTTTCTTACTCTCTTTCAGAATCCACGATATTTTTTTTTATTTCTGTTCGGTGGGAAAGGAAAGAAAAAAGTTAAAATATAAATTCTTTCTGTTGGAAATATATAAATAACGAAGTCAAATTCGTTCGTAGACGTACGCCGTACGTCATTTTCAGTATAGAAAAAAATTACCAGTGACGTAGATTGCACGTCAAAATAGCGCAAGAGGTTAAAATAATCGAACAAATTTAAAATGAAATAAATGTAAGTTTTACAGTTAGTAAACCTCAGGATACGAAATGTTTAGGCTGTTGAATAAATGTTGTGTAAAAATAACAGTTTAACTATTAGTATTAATGGTGTAGAATGAGTTCGGTTTGACGGAAACTAAATCGATGCAATCGGCGTTCACTCCACTGTAGTCTGTACAGTCTGTATACAGTTTCCTACTACGAAATATTTTTTTTGAATATTTAGTATATACGCCTGAATATTCAAACATAACATTTGGCAATCGGAATTAACATAAAAAAATAGAAACCATAACTTACTGTATACTTAGGTCAAAGTATAGAGTTAGTTATGGTTTCTACTCTATAAAAACTCACTTTATTTTAATTAATTTTGATTTTAAGTAACAAGCATTCAATGACACGTATAAACCTCAATTGAACCGTCAATAAAAATAAAGTAATTCTTTTCCGTACCACATCTAATCTATCGTCAATTTATTTTTCCTATTTTAACTATAGCCAATATCAAAGTTTTGATATCTGGCTTTGTCTTTAAATCAAATATCTTTTACATTCGAATCCTTCTTCGTATTTATATCAATCATTCTTCCTTCTTATTGGCCTGCTTGGTGGGTCAGTTTCATAAAAAATAAAAATTTGGGTATAAAGAGGTAAACAATCATACCAATATAATTTTAAAAAGAAGATGACGATGATTAGATTGATATGTTGTTGCCTTTATTGTTGTTTTCATTTCGTTATCTTTTTTTTAAAGTAAAAGATTTCCCTTTTCGTAATATTTTCTTTGATTGATTTCGAAGTTTTGAACAATTTTAAAAAACATATATTTTGTATATGTGTTTTCGGGTATTCTTGATAAAAGTTTGATTTTTCTACTTATACATTTATTAAATTTAATATACGTAACATGTTTGTTGTATAGGATATATAGACGAATAAAAATGAACACGAATAACTAAAACTCGTTCGGCGGGAAAATTAAATTTCCGTATTGTAATGATTTGTTTTTGTTTTGCAAAACTCATCAAAATTCTGACACCATATATCAAACTTCTTGTCACCTTTCACCTTGTATCTATTTCATAACGCCAATTTTTTTTTTAATAAAGTTTAAAAATTTCAATACAGATTAAGAAAAACGAAAAAAGAGTTTTGAAAATATATAAATGACATATCCTTCCGTTTATATATTTTATACCTATATAACGTATAAATGAATAATGGTTATAAATTTTTCATTTTGTTTTGTTTGGGAAACACATTTATTGCGCTCCCCGTTTTTCGTATTGTCAGCCGCCAAACCGCCTTTCAAATGTAATATTTTGATAATATGATGAAAAGAAACAATAACTCGTGTAAAATTTTGTAAAAGTGTATCGTAATACATGAAGTTGTGTATGGCACCTACGTATACACACCAGTTCCTCACATGTAAAAATAAATATTATAGCTATGTCAGCTACCCGATCTCTGCTAACCACCCCCCTCTCCCCCTTGCAAAAAACAAACACTCACACATGCAATAAACAAAAGATGGAAAATATAAATCATTTTCGTTTTTCTTCTCGCATTCTCCACACAAACACATATTCACTTATCCTCACTATATGCGGAAAACGGAACAAAATTTACAATTTTTCTTTTAACATCATCGTTAATTCAGATAGAAAACAACACAGTACATATAACGAAAATGGAAAAACAACATTAAAAATATTCTTCAAAATGTCTAAACTGTATTTTCTATTTACATTCATTTCCGTTTAAATATTATAATTTCTCCATTTTTGCTCATCGTGTTACGTTCTTTGGGCTTTCCCTTTAAGTATTTTTTGGAATACTCGTTTTGTGTGTTTTATAAATACATAAAATTTTAGAGTGCACTGATGATAGCACTTTGAATATACACCAGCAGCTTGTTATGTAAAAATTAAATTTGAATAAAAATACAATTTGTTAGAATGTATATAATGGTGTAGTAGCATACAAAGTAATATAAAAATCTGGGCCTAGCTTATTTCTTCTTATTGTGTTACCAACAAATTTTGTGAAAAGACAACTCGATCCACAACAAGAAATTATCAATCCCGCTTAATGTCGTCATCCATCAAACAGTGGGCAATGCTTTGCAAATATGTGTAAAAAATATTTTTTACGTAAATACATAATGATAAAAAACTGTAAAACATTTTAAATAATGTAATTAATGTAATAAATATGAAAGCGTAGTTCATCTACACTGCTCGTTAAAAAATTCCGGACACTATATTCTTTCAGTAAACATTTGTGTTTACGGTAAATATTCGCATTATTCGAGTTATGGTTGCACGAAATAATATAATATGCGCCTAACGGAATAAGGTTTTGTTGAATAAAATTAACTAGAGGATCAAAACGAAAGAAATGACAAAATCAGCAATCAGGTTCACCAGGTTTACAATGTACTGCTCAGGTATCACTTCTCATCCTTCTTGCTGATTGAAGTTTTTTTTATTTTTGTTTTATTTAAATTACTACAACTGAATACAACTCATCTAGTAATTTTTCTTTCTTAATTTAGTCACTTGTGAATGAGAAGAGGCCCATTGGCCAGCTCCATTTATAGGTTATTTACTGAAGTAGTCTTTGCTCTGGTGTCCTTAATCTACTAAATCAATTGGTTTCGTTCTCTGCAATCGTCTTACTGCATGTGAAGTGACCAACATACCACAAAGCTTCTACTACTCTTCTTGAACCTTCGGGATATTTAGGTCCCTATGAAGGTCATCATTTCTAATGTACCACGGAGCGTTAATTATACCACGTAGCACTTTTTTTTGAAAAGTTTGTATTATTTTGGTGTTACTTTTCTGTGTACAGCCGCAGTGCTTTATTCCATAAGTCCATACAGCGTTTGGACCCGATGATATAATAGCAGTTTATTTTCGGATGACAATTCCGAATTTTTCCTGAGCAGCCAATACATTTTTCGATATTTGATATTAAGTTCATCTTTTTTCTTTTTAACGTGCTCTTCCCATCTGAGCCTGGTATCTAAGGTTATCCCCAGATATTTAGCGTTATTTGCATACGGAATCTGCTGACCGTTAATGATTACAGGTTTGTAACTGACTTTTAGGTTAGTAAAATTCACATGCGTGGATTTCGATTCATTGAGCCCGATACGCCACATTATTGTCCATTTTATGGTTTTGTCACATGCTTCTTGAAATTTCGTTGTCGATCCCTCGATAGTGTCTCCTACTGAGAGAACTGCAGTGTCATCAGCAAATATTACAACGGTAACATCGTTTAATTGAGGCAAATCTCTGGTAAAGTATAGCTCCCAAAACACTACCCTGCGGGACTCCTGCCGAAATCTTTTATATGTCGGAATATTCATCTTCATATTTCAACCGAAAGTGGAGATTCTCTAAGTATGATTTTAAAATCATATGATATTGTTTTAGTAAATCTCTATGTAGTTTGAAGAGTAAACCTCTGTGCCACACCTTGTCGAAGGCCTGTGCCACATCTAAGAAGATACTAGAACAAATCTTTTTCCTATCTAACGTATTCTCTATGACATAAGCCTATGAACCTGCTCAATAGTTGAGTGTTTCTCTCTGAACCAAACTGATGTTCTGGGATAAGGTTTCTTTGTTCTATGGTTTTTTCAATCTTTTGAGCAAGAGCCTCTCAAACAATTTCGCTAGTGTTGGTAGAAGTGAAATTGGCCGGTAAGATTTTCTATCATTCGGTGGCTTGCCCGGTTTTGGAATCATTATTACTTTTGCTACTTTCCACTGCATTGGTACTTGTTTTTCCTGAGGATCGCATTAATTATGTGCAGTAATTTACGGGCGCCTTTTTCAGGGAGCTCCTTTATTATTTGCCCCGTTATCAGATGGTAACCAGGAGCCTTCTTTGCTTTTTTGTTCTTAATTTCAGCTTTTAGTTCTTTCAATGTTACAGGCCTGATATCTTCAAAAACATATTCTGGGTGTATCAGCAGTGTTTTGCGTAACTGGTCTGCCGAACTAGAGGTAGAAACATTTCTTCAAGATGTTCAGCAAACAGGTCAGCTTTATCTTTTGCACTTCTAGTCGATTTCCCGTCGTTGTTTTGATTGGGGGGATCTGCGTTTTTTGGTCGTTTTAACCCTTTTGTTGCTTTCCAGAGGGAATAGTCGGTATCTTTAGTTGGAGGTAGAGAAAAAAGATATTTTCCAATTCTTTCATTTTTAACTGCTTTTATCAGTGACTTCACTTCAGTTCACGGAGTTCGGCATTTACCTTCTCGTACTGAAATATATTTTCAGTTGAAGATCTTTGGTAATTTGGGACTTCGTCCAAATGAGTTAAACAATGAATGGCCCACCCCAGAATCTTTTAAGTCTGCCTCCGAAGAGTGTGGATTTGTCAGCATATCTGCTGCTGTACCACCTGGGGTATTACATTCCGTATTTGTTGTACTCGTTGTTTGTTTTAGCCAATTTATACCACTGGGATTTGGTCCCCGGTAGCACTTTGCTACAGCCGCAGAAGTACCCACCTCCCGCGACTACCTTGGTGTTACCTAGGTACTCTGAGTACCCTAGGCTGAGGGGCGATTGAAGATGATCTAAGGTTTCTGGAATGACTTCCCTTTTATCTTAAACGACGCCCCACCAGATCGCATTCGTGACCAATGGGATTAAAGTCAGGGCTGCGAGCAGGCTAAATAATTCGATCAATTACCACTTCATCCAAATAATTATTGAAAAGGTTTGCAACGTGCGATCTGGGCGTTGTCATATGCAATAATAATACAAGTGTCCGGAATTTTTTGACAAGCAGTCTTTAATAAATAGTCGTTTTTCAATGACTAAAACTCAATAATTGCCATGTTTTTTATTAGCAGTATCCGATACATGTATCCGGACCAGTCAATCTTCTATGTCAAAACTTATATTTACCGCGCTATTTTTACATATAATTAATTTATTTAACTCTAAATTAAGATTTTTCATTCAACTTTAAAGTTAAAATTCGATAAAATTTTTTTTGCTCTACAAATTTATCGGGAGCCGCTATCGGAAGCGCTATCCATACGCGCGGCATTGAAATGACCAAAACCAACAACATAATAAGGCCATGCTAATGCAACAAATACAGAAAAAACTACACTATAGATGGTTGTATTAGAATATATGTGTACATCGTATGTGCGCACTAGTTTAATAAGTATGTAGTGGTGCGAAAGAAAAAAATTAACATGGGATTGTTAGTGTAACCAATACAATCTTCTGTAGTTTGTTGCATAATGGTATCTGCGTTTCAGACTTTGTTCAGGGCTTTTAATTGTTGTTGGTTTTGAAATGACGAATAGGGAGAGGCGAAGAACGAATTACGCATACTCTCACACAGCTGTCGGCTGTGTGTGTTACCAATGCCTCCTAAACTACAGGCCGCTTACACCAAATGATGACGACACGCTATGTCGACGTTTTTGTTGCTTTCTCTAGTTGTTTTGTTAGTGTAAATATCTTAATATTATTATTGCGCAGTCTCGGTTTAGACATAAATTGACGTCATGTGCGAAAAATGAGAGTAGTACGAGGCCTGTAGTTTAGGAGGCATTGGTGTTAAGGAGTTTGCATGATTCGTTCTTCTTCTTTCGATCACTCCAGTGGCCTGCTTCTGTGTATGAGACACAATAGAACGTAAAACAATAGAACGAAACTGTTTCAATAAAAAAATAGAAAAACAATAGAACGAAATTGTTTCTATTGACAAATGGTTCAATACGATTTATGATTGGAAAGTGAGCAGATGATGGTGTAATCTCACCATTCTCTTGGGCTCGAAATAGTAAAGACTTATATTATCTTTTTTATGTTGAAAAATAGGGTCAGGTCTCATGTTGAAAAATAGGGTCAGTACACCAAAACGTACGCTATCGTGCTGAACATAATAAAAAAAACTACCTATCTGAACCTAATGTTCAGATAGGTAGTTTTTTTTATTATGTTCAGCACGATAGCCTACGTTTTGGTGTACTGTTTCTGGTGTGTGGTAGACAATTCTATTTCTTTATTTTGCATGCAATTTTTCAATCTTCATTTTGTAGGATTTTAGTAGATTTTATTTCAAAATCCATTACCACATGCCACAAACAGGTCATGCCGGTGTGATCTTAATACATACCCGGTTCTCGTAGGCTATCGGCTGAACATTTGTAGTTTAGTATTTAGTGTATGTTACAGAGTAGTAAACATTTAGATCAGATGCATGTGTTTGTGGTAGAAATTCGATTGATTCAGCAATTTTTTTGCATGTTTCTTGCTGTTTTGTCACTAACCGCATGCGGCTACCATTCATTTTTGATTCCTTAAACAATACAATAAAATATACATATTTTAGTGTGTTAGTTGGAAACAAAAATTAATGGTAGCTACTTTCTCGCTGATATTCCATCTTCGATTTTATGCAAGGAGACTGTCAAATGTTCAATGTTTTTGGTGATTTTTTCGATCACATCAATTTGTCAGTTTTTTTGTTATGAAAAAAGGGTCACTGGTAAAAATTCTTTTAGCAATGATAATAGTATGATGCATTTATATTTGATTCATTGTAATACGTTGATACACTATCATTATGAACCGCAACGGACCAATATTAGGGTGCATTTGAGCCAAAAAATGAAATTTTGCAAAAAATTAGGGTGGCTTTTAAGTTATGGAGGTCAATATCTAAATTATTCAAGTTTTCTGGGACAAACGGTTGATGTTATATTATAGATTCCTGAAAATATGAACCAAAAGTCTTGGGCTAATTTTCCGCAATTTGGCCAAATGTGGCCGGCCGATTTGGCATTTTTCAGTTTTTTGGCCAAAATGATCCTCCACCCTAATTTTTTTATATGCTATTTGATAGCTGGCGTCAATACCTTTCCAACGATATGCATATGTCTGGGGAACGTCAAATAGTTTCAGCGCTGTGGGCGTGGCTAAAATGGCCAAAAGTACCCGTTCAGAGGCCGGCCGCGGCCAACATGGAGGCCAAATCAATAAGTTGTAGAACAAAAGTTGCTTAGTTTTTCAAGTACTACAAACCCTGAAAATATGAGGTGAAAATATGAGATGAAATGAAAGAAGTACAGACAAACATATATACCAAAGCAAGATTATATGTTGACGTCATAGAAAAATTTTCAAATGTCATAACTTTGGTCAAAATCATCCGTTTTGGTTTCGTTGAATTGGTATTGACATCTACAATCATAATTTGCTAGTTAAAATATATTTGGGGCACTTTTTGGGCAGTTATACCCGAAAAACTGATTTTTTGGGGCAATTTTCGGAAGGTCATATCTCCACTCAATGTTGGTAGAAATTCGCTTTTATATAATATTTGGGTCTACTTTCAAAACCTTTCCAATGGTATATAACATGATCATGGCGGTCTCAAAGGGAAAAAGTTCGAAACTAGCTGTATATATACGAGTTCGACTTTTAGCACAGTATGTGCTTTCGTCACTCGTACTGCCGTCCAAAGTGATATACAAAAAAAAAGGAAAAAACGAAAAATATTTACAATAAAACAACCGCATTTTAATAATATTTAAAGCCTAAAAACTCTTTATAATAGCAAAATATATCCTGCTCAAGACACATTTCCTTTAAAATTGTTACGACACAAAATCCTTTTTTTTTTTGCTAAACACTAATAAAGTAATTATTAAACTTCCGAGAATACAAATAATTAAAAATAAAATCGATGTGCTTTATGTAAAATGTTTAATTACGATTTTTACAAAACATTATATTACAATTTCAAATAAACTGCGGTTTCTTTAATTGTCGAGTGGTAAAGTGATTTCAGTGCCATCTTTCATTAAGTTTTCGAAGCCTGCCATCATTTTACATATGCTAAAACATATTTTGATACAAAATATGTGTTAGCATATGTAAAATGAATTAAATATGCGGAATTTAATTTTATTAAGATGTGTTTGTTAATTTATTTAAATCATATTTTAACAGAACTTATCGTCTTTTAAAATTGGTATGAACTTTTTTTAGAAATAATACACATAATTGTTATAATATTATCTATAAGGAAGTATAGATAATGTAATCTTGTCATACAACATATTAAACTGTTTAATCCGAGAGATGCGCCTTTCTATGTGAACGCGAGCTGCTGCTATTATAGCCTTCGACGTCAGATTTAGTGCTCTCGTTATGCAGAAATTGCGGACGAATCATCTCAATGCCAACTTCTGCTACCTCATTACCGATTATAAACCCCTTATCACTGCATTTTTGAGAAAAAAAAATAAATATACAGAAATAAACTAGAATTTCACTGGTTGTTTTTTTTTGTTATATGCTGTTTGTTTTTTATTAAAAACAAATACAAATGCTGGAACAACAACAGTATTTGCGCAGATATTTTGGCATACAACAAGAAACAGCGTTTCATTGTTTCTGGTTTCATTTACTAGTTATCTATTAGAGAGAAGTATTCATTATTTGCGTTGTAAAATAATCTATATTGTGTTCGTAGTGTACTACATACATACTTATTTTTTGCTATAGGTACTTCTCTATTTTTCCTCAAAATCTTTAGTTTTTTAGCCATGTCAAAAAGGTCGGAAGTGTGGAATTATTTCAAAAAAGAAGAAACAAACAAAGACGAAGCTATGTGTAATATTTACCTAAAAATCATAGGATGTAAAGGATCATCAACTTCCCCTCTTCTAAACCATCTTAAAGTACATAAAATAATTATAATAAAAACAAGTACTGGTATTAACGAAAACCAGGATACACGAACTTCCTTAAAAAAGAATCATTGGAAGAAATTTTGGCACATTGTATCGCACATGATGGTATTTCAATACACGCAGTTACGAAATCTAGAGCTATTATCGGCTACGCCAGAGCAAAGGATATCCAATGCCTAACAGTGCTACTACTGTCACCAAACATATTACAAATTATTATAACAATAAAAAAAGGATCTAATTACGAAAATTTTTAGTTTGAAGAAAAACAATGTTAAATTTGTTGACTAGTGGACCGACAGTTCTATGAACAGGTATTTAAATATTTCACTACATTTTCTAGAAGATGAAGAAATAAAAACGTTCGAAGTATATGTATTATTACTAGTTCAAAGTAGTAATAGAAGTATTACACATTGACACTGAATTAGAAAAGGAAGATGAAACTAGCTATGATAATTTCATTTTATTCAACGATGCAAATATTGGTTATGAACCCGAAGAAACTGAAAATAATTCGTCTCTTAACAATGAGTATGAAATTAAACCAATTTTAAATAAAATTGGAAATTTGATAAAAACGATTAAGGCATCGTCAATCAAAAATTCAATTTTACAAGACCATGTTATCAAACAAGAAGGTAAACCACTGGCACTACTTTTCGACGTAAAAATAAGATGGAATTCTATAATAACAATGGTGAGGCGATTTTTACTCATTAAAAACTGTGTAAATCAAACTCTGCAAGAACTGGGAATGCCGACAATATCTGAAGAAGAAATGCGTATTTTACAGGATGTTTTAGAAGTGCTTTCTCCAATGGAAGCAGCCATTAAGGAATTAAGCAAGAATTCTGCAAAACTTCTATACAGCCAAAGGTGTCTTTAAATTTGTATTCCTCAAAATGGAAGAAATTAATACAGCATTAAACCAAGCTCTTTTGAGGCACCTAAAAAACGGATGAATGAACGTCGCGATAAAACTCTCTTAACATTAATGATATTGTTGGAAACTGGCAGTATTCCCCAATATAGTGAATATTTCGAATATTCGTCAAAATCAGCTGCTATTACATTAGCAATACTAATAATGAGAATAGTAATGTATCGTCAGAAGTCGTTGCTGATGAAAATGAATTGGAAATTAGTACGAACAGAACTGAAGAAAATTTAAATTTACTACAAAAACAACTAGGCGATGCCATATCGTCAATTACTTACGTAAACCCCCTCTGGCTCAGGAATTCAAGCTGTACTTAAAAAAGACTTTCAATTATTGGCTAGCACTAAAAGGCGATCAAATAATTGAATCTTATTATTCAATGCCCTTTTGACAATTATACCTACATCAACTGCTACAGAAAGAGTTTTTTCAACAGCAGGAAAAATTAAAACTAAATTAAGAACTAAACTTAATTTTGAGACGTTTGACGCTTTAATTTTCTTAAAGTACGCATTTTTAAAAATGAAATAGTTTACAAAACTACATATACACGTTTATATAATATTTAAGTTTGCAATTAAATACTTATTTTTTTTTTATAAATGAAATTTTATACCAAATAATTTGAATAAACCTGAATTATTTTATTTAGTTTATCACTGTTACAAAAATTTTAATTTTATTTTCATCAAAATGGTTTAAGTAGAAACTATCCGAATAATCCGGATAATTACTAGTAAAAGTATTCGATATCCGGATATTTAATAACTTCGGATATTTGGAAACTCTATTCGAGAGATAACGTTTCATTATGTCATGAGATTTCCCTCTAAATCCATACACAATTATTGGTGCCGATTTCTTGTCAATCTTCTATTTATTTTTTCTTCTATTCCTCTATTATTTCAAAAGCCACTCGATGTTTATTTCAAAATTTTTATTTATATTTACATCTTGCTTGCTTAAGGCTGTATGGTACTCAGAAAAAAAATCTGTTTTGATGTCGATATTTAAATGCCCAAAAATGTGTCCAAGCTAAACATTTTTTTTTTGTTCTTTTCATCTGAACGATATATTATTATATACATACTTGTTTTTGTTTTAGTTTGTTATTGTGCTCTTTGTGTATTGTATTGATTGCTATGAAACTCTGATAGTATTAGTTTTGCGTACATAAACGGGATGAAATTTTATGAACGAAACGAAGCAATTGCAAGAAAATAATTCAAATTTCGTTTAGTAGTAAAATATGTATAAATACATATGTATACATATTATATAAAAGGCAAACACCATTATGAATTTTTGATATTTTAAATCTCGATATGAAATTTTAAATTTATTTTCAATTTTGTCAAACAGTCGCAAATTAAAGTTTTCGTTTATAATAGTAATATAGGGGTATATCCTCTATCCGGTCGCAAGTTAATTATTTGCGACCAGAAATATGGTTACTAGATTTATTTTGCCATGCCAATTCTTACATCTTTTTTAAATTTAAATTATTTTTTGCGATTGTAAAGTAGAAATACATAAAAAGATTGCGACCTCAGAAAATGCGTAGCAGTCTTTTCGTAGATGTCTACTTTACAATCGCAAAACAAATTTAATTTTAAAAAAATGTGTCAATTGGCATGGCAAAATAAATCTAGTAACCATATTTCTGGTCGCAAATAATTAACTTGCGACCGGATAGCGGATATACCCCATAATATAACTCTGATGAAGTAGCGGTTATATGGGAGCTATATTTGTCATAGCTGTGAAATGCAACAAGGCAAGTTTGAATGGGATGCAGTGGAATAGAATCAGCTTGATCAGTACAAATAGACCGAAGTGTCTGGCTTTTATCTATGACAGAAAATTAAACTAGACATCTATAAGTTATTAATAAGCTGAACTAGTAATAATAAATAATACACATTTGTTCTAAGCACGTCTCTAATACTATCGACTACTCCTCAAAACATGATGATAGATTTGGAACTCATATTTGGCCGAATTACACTAGAGAATTACGCTAGAATAGACAGCAAAAATTCACGGTAGCTTATTCTTATTTCAAATCGTATCATAAACTCTCTCGATGAATTTACACAATATAATTGAAATATGAAAAATAAATTAGTGCCCGATTAATTGAATTTGACATAACAACCAATTTAACTTCAGAAGGTTTTACTGCGAGTTCATACGACGGATAAAAATCTCGGATTTTACTATCCCATCGTTTTAACCAATTACATCACGTAAATTATACAACGGTTACGCCTCTTTTCATATAAAAAAGTTGAAAATATTGAAAAAAAAATCTGGGATAGAAAAATCCGAGATTTTTATCCGTCGTATGAACTCGCAGTTATAATAAGATAATTCTTCAAAAGCCAACTGTGTTGACAGAATATGCTTGCTACAGAGATTGTCGAAGATCGCTTTGCCCATTATTGTATTGCTCAGTAAGTTTTTCAAAGTACAACGAGTTCCGTCATTAGTGAGAGTTACTGCACTTACTACATTTTCCACTTGGTCAGTTGGCTTTTTAAATATTTACTTGAAAAATAATTCGTGAATCATTGTATATATTTTTATTAAAGCAATATTTTTATTAAAGCAACACTCATTGTGAACTTCAAATGTAATTTAAAACGAGGGAAAGTGCATGGTTGAAAGTCCTTAAAATATAATTTTTTAACAAACCTGGATTTATTTTGATTCTATTTACTCTATGGTGCTGTATTTGTTTAATTAAACACAGCAACCAATTCAATGTAACGGAAACGAGTCGACCGGTTCACCATCTAGGGCCTCCTAGAAGTTCGGCTTAAAAAAGTGCCCATCGAACCAAAATTTAAGGATTAGCAACATACAGTTGTGCCTGTGTTGTTCAATTTGGCGCTTGAGTACGTAGTGAGGAAAAGCAACATCGAAACTTCGCGCTGTATATTTAATAAATCAGGCCAAATTCTTGGATATGCAGATGATATCGTGCTTCTTCTCCGAAGGCCTAGCGATATCAAAGACAGTTTCGTGCCGCTCGATCGCTGCGCAAGAAGACTTGGTTTGAAGGTGAACAGTAGCAAAACCAAATTTGTATCAACACCCAGGAACATCCCCATGGCAAATCTCGGAATTGGCGACCACAATTTTGATCGCGTTGAAAATTTCAAATACCTCGGGTCAGTTATAACATCATCAAATGACATGCAGGCAGAAATAAAAGCCCGAATAGCTGCCGCACATCGAGTTTTCTACGCCCAATCAAAATTATTGCGATCTAGACATCTATCGCAGTCGTGCAAGCTCGCACTTTATAAAGCACTAATAAGACCTGTGCTGGCTTTCGGAAGCGAGAGCTGGACCATGACCACTAATGATTGTAGATTGTTATCAACTTTCGAAAGGAAGGTCATTCGCTCCATCTTTGGTCCAATTAAAGTCGCGAACAATGAATATCGGATTCGCATGAACCACGAGATAAAGCAAATACTTGGAGATTGCGATATTATCGGATTCATCAAATCCAATCGAGTGAGATGGCTTGGCCACGTTGCAAGGTCCCCACAACAACGGATGACCAATAAAGTGTTCCATCAACAACCAGCCGGTGTGCGTCGTAGAGGAAGACCCTGACTGCGCTGGCGTGACGACGTCGAACAAGATCTACAGGCACTAGGATGTCGAAACTGGAGGTCGAGAGCGATGGACCGAGACGGCTGGAGGACCATAGTGCGGGCGGCAAAATCCCTTCATGGGATGTGAAGCTAGAGAGAGAGAGAGAGAGAACATACAGTTAGTAACGAAAATGATCATTTTCAATCACACACTGATTTTTGAGAAAAATTTACAAAATATAAGGATTATGGAACTTATTTTGCAGCTTTTATTAATTAGATTTTACAAATTAAATCCAAAAATACAAAATCAAATGTCATTTACCATTTATAATAAAAACACAAGAAAAAATCACGAATTTTTTGGAACGAAAATTATCATACACTTATAGTATGATCCTTGAATTTTTTTAAAATCATTTACATAAATTATGAATGAAAATGTAATGGTTGCGAGTTGTTTGGCCGGTGTCAGAAATCACACTACCAACGAAGATCGTCAAATAGTAATTAATATGAAACGTATTGGAAAATCTATGTGCGAAATTGGAAAATTAGTTAGCCAAAATCATTCTACAGGGGCCCAAATAATATCCAGATTCAACGTCACACAATCGGCTGAAAACGGGCAGCGAACAGGGCGAAAAGCAATATTTTCCAACCAGGGCGAGTGAAAGATTTTGGATTTGGTGAGAGAAAATCCAAAATCAAGCGCTCCAAAACTATCTTCAGAAATGGAGAAGGTACTTAATAAAGCTACCGACAAGGACGACGACGAACAATGATCTTCTGATCCAGCACCTTAATTTTTGGTTTCAAATTTTATTAAACGCCTCACTGCCGATTCATTTGGCGCATTAGTGCGACCGAAAACTTGACGTCATTGGTGAACTGTTTTTGCAAAACTTTCAGGATTTTTGTAATACGTTTTTACAATAATTAAACGTTGTTGGTTTGAATACTTCTCCATATTCTTAAATCGCGTGGTCTGTATACGTGACAAATGTCAAAAAAAAAGTCACCGTACGACTTGTATTAACAAAATGGCAGCAAATTTAAATCCGGCGCTCTTGTAGAGACACCCTTTAGATAGTGGCATAGTGGTGCGACAGCGGTTTTTTATTTCTAGCGATATAAAAACCGAACAATTTAATTTGTGTGGTTTTTTCTCTATAAAAATTGCATTTGTATTGTATATCAACATTTTATTACATAAAAAAATATTATTTTGAAATGTTACGACTGTTATTTCACTTACTCTTATTACACACAATTGTACAGGCTCTGATTGTACCATCAGTATATAACAAAATAAATATAAGGTTGTATGGAGTTATCATTGACAGAGTCTACAGTATGCAAATTCACTGATATTTTCTATCAGGGTATCGATGTATGCTTGGGTATTTTATATAAACATTTACGCTGATAGAAAATATCAGTGAATTTGCCTAGTCTAGACTCTAGGACCTAGGTGAATGAAGTAACTTTAGTTTTAATTTGTTTCGAAAAATATAAAAAAAAAATTAGTACTTAATGTTATCTGTTCTACAAAATTCGTTGACATATGAAAAGTCAAAAAAATGTCACATATCATCCTAGAGTCGCTAACAACACAACAACGCGTTTTGATTGCCCAAATTTATTTCGTTAAAAAACAACAACATTTCGTAAATTACGTGAGAGTTTTGGTCGATATGAACGTCTTACTGAGCGTGTAATTGGCAAAATTATGGATCGTTTTGAAAAAACTGGATCAGTGGAAGGTTGTAGACCGTTTCAGCTTGTTCATCTAGTCCCTACTCTTGATGCAGTGCCAGCTGTTACTGAAAGTGTATGTAATCCAAGCCCATCAGCCAGGCATTGTTCACAAGAACTAAACATTTCACGAATCACGTTACGACGCATTTTGCATGTTGATCTTCATCCATACAAAATTCAACTAATTCAAAAATTGAAGCCATTAGACCATTTAAATCGTAGTCGTTTTGTTAATTGGATGCTTGAACGAAATGAAGGTTTTTCATCAAGATTCAAGAATCCCTTTAGCGATGAAGCAAATGAGCTTCATCTTAATGGGTATATGTCAATAAGCAAAATTGTCGAATTTGCGGAGCGAAAAATTTCCATGTTATTCACGAAGCAGAACTTAATCCTCCACTGTTTGGTGTGGTTTTTGGGCTTTTGTAGCCCAAATTGAATAAATTGCGTGTCAACGACCTTTGGTTTCAACAAGACGGAGCTACATGTCACGCAAGTGGTGTAACAATCCATTTATTGTTAACAAAATTTGCTGATCGCATAATTTCAAGAAATTGTCTCTTCCGGATTTAACACCACTTGACTATTTTTTGTGGGGTTATTTAAACAGTAAGATGTATGCTAATCATCCACAAACAATTCAACAACTTAAAAACAACATTTGAGCTGAAATTAAGTTCGTTAATCCGCTTTTATTGGAATAGGTCATCGAAAATATGATGTTTGGGGCTGTAGACAGGGCTGTAGACGAAGCCGTGGTGGGCGTAATACCAATATTGTTTTTTATACATAAATGGCATTCAAGGTGGTTACCTTGCCTTATCAATAAAACATTTTGCAGCTTACTCATATACTTACATACAAGACCTACTACATCACGTTTTAAATTGAAAATCTATTCCTTTTATCTTCGATTTTATTATACAACCAAAGTAAAAAGAGAAAGAAATTCTAAATTTGGGCTGTTGATATAGATATTGGTAGATAATTGGCCTTTCTTTAAGGTTAGGCTTCACTGGTTTGACACTTCGGCCAATTTTGGCACACTGTGATACCAGCATTCACGCCACAGCATTAATCCATTCACCTATTCACCCACTCTCACACAACTACAGTATACCCACCTGCACATTGCAAGCTCCATGTCAACCTGTACATTGACGTGGACGGTGGGTCAGCGCTGAACTCTGCACTCCATCAGAGGGTCTTAATTGTGTTTATTAACATCACCGATTGTAATCGATGATGAAAATTCGATTTGCATCTAGCCGATTTGCATCTAGATGGGATTCGAACCCAGTACCTCCCACTCCAATTGTCGAAGCTTTAACCATTGCACCACGTACGAAATTTATTTCGTACATTATCGAGTATTATTTTGACAAGAAAAACAGACACGTATATTCTTATTAAGTTTTGTGACCTTCAGTTATCCTGTTATACGGTTAGGAAATTCGTCGGTTTTTCCAATTTTTAATAATTTTATTTACCGATTACATTGAACTGGTATATTTCCGGTTCTACTGAAGAAATGGTTAAAATTAGTATAACTTTAGAAAGGCCATAGATGGTGTTAAATAATTCAATAAACAATTTCATGATAGTACAATTATTTTAAGAGGTTTTGTGAAAAGAATGTAGAGAAATATTTTGACGTGTGGGGGGCATAACTGAATTCTATAAAGGAGTGTGACCCACTGTTCGTAAGGCGAAGGTTGTACCTTTCTAGATATTAACTTTGAATTTGTATAAGACCTAGTTTCAGGTATTCCAATTTGAAATAATATACCGGCTAAACTCATAAATTAATTTTATACTTATTAGTAAAATTTTATAAATAAATTTACTTTAAATTTTAAAAATAAAATGTTAATTACTAAGTATAAAAAAATCGAAAATACATAAATTATTTAAAAAGTAACACCGTCTTATAAACAACACAAAAAATTTTCGTGTTATGAATAAACAAAAACAATGACACGTGACTTGCATGTGCAGTAAAGCAATTCGCGCAACACAAATACTACTACCATATCTGCCCGACTACACACATTTTGAAAAAAACGATATACAAAAATAGAAAAAGACGATTCAAGGATTTATTATATATATATTTATTATATATATAATTATATACACATATAATATATAATATATATCTATATACAATAAGGCACTAAACGGAAATGTTTTACAGAACGTACTTTTTCTTAAATTATATAATATTATTTATGATTAATTATAGAATTATCACAATAATATTTTAAATTTGAATGTGTTATGTACCTCAAATAAAACAAAAATTCAACATCTGTTTTCTTATTATAAAAACACCAAACGATAAGTTTCAAATTGTGTCCCCGCTAATTTTTCGATTTATTAGGCATTTTTGAGTAAGCCATCTATATTAGAATGTAGCAACTAATTTTCAGCCGAGAAATTGTACATGACAAAAATATCTTATCGTTTTCAATCGATAAATATAGTGATGTTGATCGTTTTTTAATTATATCTTTGTTATTTTTGTGTTAATCTTTATAATCATGAATTAATCCCTCGAAAATATCATTCTGTACATGCCAATATAAAAAACAAACATAATTTGGTGGAAAAAAATAGAATAAAACGATTCGTAAGATGGCAATATTTTTAAAAATTCGTCAACTTTAAATAATAATTGCGGATTAAATATACGGAATTTTAAAATAATCATGTATTAATCCCTCAAAAATACCTTTAGCTTTGCGTTAAAACAAAAATTATGCCATTAGCTAAATTTTTGTAGCCACTAGATGATTTGCGCGTAACCCTTATTTTGATAAAATGAGTACCATACAGCCTTAAATGCATTGAGTGTTCTTAGTAAAAATAGCAGCATAGAAGAAAAAAAATAGAAGGTGCACATTGAATCGACACAATTATTTTATTTTATTGGACTAAAGCTTAACGCCATTTTATTGTAATAACTAATATTATTTTTTATTAATAAAACTGTAATATAACGGTGTTAACCTTTAATCCAGTAAAATAATACTTTCAAAAAAGCTTTTTAAATTATAAAATTGAAATAGAAATACAATTGTATCCCTTATTTCCATTTCAGGCACAACATAGATCATATCCTTTCAAACTCTAATTTTAATTATCTTGTTCACAATATTTATTAAATTATTACATTGTGGGTGTTTGAACAGATATAAGGTTTTTATGCCCGAATAGAATTATCGTAGTCTTGAAATCAGTTGTTTTATAAAACAAATGGTAAAAATCTGAAAAATAGTTTGTACAACAGAAGAGAGGTGGCAAATTATTCGCACATTTTACAAAAAGTATTCTTACGTCCGTGAAACAGTGCGAATGGCCAACTTAAATTATAAACCGGAATATGTGAGTGATGTTATTCGAAAATTCGAGGATGCCGGCTGTGTTCTAAATAGTAATCATAAAATAACGAATTCGAATTGGCATTTTGAGTGAGTCTAGAACAAAATAATATGTATTTTTTCAGTTAACTACTCGTACTTTGGTTAATTGCAATACTTTATTCAATAATTTTAGTACTTCTTGAATTCAATGTAAAATAAAACAACATTAAAAAATTGATTTAAAAACCAGAAATTTCGCAAACAAACGTCTTCATGATTTTGCAAGAACCATTCTCTGTATCCCTAGAAATATGCTTAGTTGCATACATTTAGCGATGTGGGTTATCGGTGTCGTATAAACTTAATAATTGTCGATATTGAGATTACCCAAATCCACGATTAATGAGAGAAGATCATACGCAAACTCCATTTAAGTTAAGTGTTTGCGCAATGTTATTGGAGATCATAATGTCGCTCTTCTTTTGTGGCTCTCTAGCTAGCGATGTGGATTTCGATCTACTAATCAATCTTGTTGATCGTACAATAACAAATGGAACTCCTCCTCATCGTCTCCGCAGCCAGTTAGTGCACTATTGAATGAGAGGTTCTGTCAAAAGTGGATTAGAATAGGCGAACCACTTGAGTTAAATCTCTTGTATTTCTTCATAATCGGGACATCTCAAATCTATTAGGTAGGGTAGGAAACAACTAAGTCAAGTCCGTCGAGATTTCGACGGTGTTACTGAGTGGAAGTTCAACACCAACAGGTCCATGTCTGATGCATGTTATAGGTTCAAAATTTTATTATTTAGTGGGACATTCTATAGTCGCGAAAAACTTACCTTTGTATGGTACAGCTGTAATAATTATGCTACTCGTACTTGATCAGTTAGTATTCTAAGTCGCACAGGTAAACACTTTTTAAATTCTGTACAGTGTTTCCATTTATTCTAGTATGTATATGGTCCGTTATCATTTGGTTTAAAGTTCCTTAATAAATAAAATATATAATTATTCTTGTTCTTAATAAGAAAAACTTCAACTTATAAATTTGTAGGCCAACAACAACAACATAAAAGGTAAATACATTATACAGAAACTATAAAAATATAAACATCTTCCAGAAAAACGGTATATATATATCTAGTGCATAGGAGCAGACGGGAGTAGAATATTAATGGAATAAAGGCTCATGGAATATTGTTGCCTGTTGTTTAAGTATGTACGCGAGTTGTTCTTGCAACAAAATTATTTTTTCAAGAATGGAAAGAAACAACAAATGTATAAAGAAAATTCGTATTGAAAGTACCGTAAGAAAATTATTTTTAAGTTATTGATTTTGCTATATATATACTATATTGTATACATATTATAAGCTTTTGTCATTCAACAACCGTAAATACTAGTGATTTGCAATTTTCTTAAAAGCTTAACCCCAAGTTACATTTCAACAACGTGTACAATAAGATTGTTTTATTTAAACACCACTAGTTGAAACGTCCCTTTGTGCAATTTCGAAATCATTTTTAAAAGCCAACAAGCAGCACAAAAAACCAAGAGATAATAATTTATTTTCTCATTCATTGGTTTTTGTGGGAAAATTAAATGTAATTTATTGTTAATTGGAATCATTCATTTTTTTTTTTTTTTTTTTTTTGGAGGAATGAGGTTTTTGTCTATAGATGCCCTCAATAATAACAATCAAATAAATATAAATAAACTAACAAAACCGACAAAAAAGCCAGAAGCGCAAGTCCCAATAGGGTTCACGAGCTATACACATACATACATGATGTACGTATCATGAATAAAAATGAAAATTGTGGAAAATAAGTAACATACAGAATGAGAATCATAAAATGTTTATGTTTTTTGCGGTTTTTGTTTTATGTATTTTGGTACAGTACGGTACTCAGAAAACAACGACTAGGGTTATTCACTGAACAGCTCAGTTAGAAGACCGTAAATAAATGTATGGACAAACCTTTTATTACGTTTCTCATATTATAATGTAGAGAATAAAATAGGATTAAAATGCGGTAATTAATTAACATTAACATAACGTATAATGAGTTTTAGTTGCTGTACCTATATACCTAAATTATAATAGACATTTAAAATTTATTTTAATGTTGGTATAACACGATATGTTGTAAGCAACAATGACGCCACTCGAAGGTTTAATATTTTGGTCAACTACCTCCTACTAGAAATCGCTTTGAAAATCGTGTTAAGAAAACGTCACAAATTGTAATTCACTGATTAGCTATATGCGTAGTTCTAAACGTACTTTGCATAGCAAATTGATGCTATTGAGAGCTATGAGTAATTTTTAAGGATTTCCCACAAAAGTTAAAAGCTTTTTCAAAGTCAATAAATTTGTTGTTTTCGCATATACGTTTACAAATATTTACTCTTACTTTATAATTTTATATCAAAAATTATTTCTGTTCAATTTCAAAAACTATAAGCTTCATTAATGCCATTATACCACACAGCTGGTAAAACATACATAGAATACTAATAAAAAAAATTATCAAGTAAAATGCATTTTTCCATCATATTTTTCCACCGTCAAATCGACTTTGGTTTCAACTATAACTGCACGATTCATTTCTATATAAGTGGTATATATGTATATATATTTACGTACACGTATACCCAAATAGATTGTTATGCTGTTCTCGCTTTGTGTTATGTTATCTGTCAGAATAAAAACATGCCAACATCTTCTACATTTTTTTTGGAGAGGGTGGGACAAATATAAGTATATCGAATGAACAATCCACCATACCTTCGCTATCCATTTGGTAGTTTCAGATAATAAACATCACGAACATACAGTTCACTTTATTATATGCAAGCTTATTGCTGTTGATAGGCTACGATTTATTTGGTTGACACAAATTGAATAAAATCTTGATAAAAATCGAAATATCAAAAAAAAAATCATGATTATTGGTGTCATCTAAGAGCATATTAAAGAAGCATGCATACAACCTACATACTCGCTAAAATATTTATATGAACAGAGAGAGTACTTATTCGGTATATGGCATAGGAGATAAATTTAGTAAATTAAGTTTCTTATTTTTATTTTTAATTACAGGTAAACACCTATCAATCACTCACTAATGGATATTCAACCCCGATGACTCTACTAATGGCCAATTTCTCCAATAAGTTACGAACAACCCAACCTGTAAGTTAACATTTTAAAACCAATTAAAAAAATCCATATCCCTACTCCTCCCAAAAACCCAAAACCAAGTCCACCATAATATCATGATCAGATCATTCTCGAGAACTAGGTCATGTGAATATTTCTTCTAATAATAATTTCATCAATTTCCAAACTTACAAATTAATAATTCTCCTTTAAAAATAAAAAAAATTATTTCCATTCAAATAAATATATTATATTTTTATTAAACAATTAAATTAAATAACGGATGGGTGGATGCGGACCTTAAACTCAATCAATTCCAAGAACCCAGATCCATACACATGTATAAACTTAATACTTACTGAAAATCTAAATTTAAATTAATGGAAAATCATTTAAAAAACAAAATGAAACTTAGAGCAAAGCCGAAAAGCCTTTTTTAACAACAACTGAAGCAAAGAAAATTAATCATAGCTAATTGCATCTTAAACTGATTGAAGAAGCACACACAAAAAACAAAAAACCCAATTAAATTGGAATTTTGATAAAATAAAAAAATAGAAAAGGATCTCATCATTTCTAGAAAATGTCTTTACATGCTCGTTTATTATGTACATAGGGGTGGATGATGACTTGGGGTGACATTTTTCTAATAAGAAAATATCGATTTAATATATAACATAATAACCAAGGAATATGCACAACGGACTCTAAAGTGTTCTTTTATTTAAAAAAAAAAAAATCCCACATCGCCCAAAATTTCGTCTCCCTAAAACGATTTTCCTTTTGTTCTGTCAGTTAGCGCGCCTTTTCTATTGAATCGAGAAAAAATAAATTTAAATTTAAATCAAAGAAAAATTATCGTCATTCATTTTGGGAGAAAAAATATAAAAGAAATTCTTATACATTAAATTATACGTAATATGATGTGAGGTGCCTCCCCGTTTCATCTGGAAATTCGCACACTCTTGACAAGACAAATAATTTGTGATTTTACTGACGCTGAAGAATATTTTTTTTTTTAATATTTAGAATTTAATTTTGTAAGAGGTATTGTTACGAATACATTTAGTTGATGGGAACGAGGTGTGCGTATGGTGGTGGGTCATTTGTTGCTGGTATTGGTACGTATTGGTATTTTCCTATTAGGCTTAATGGTTCAGCTTAATAAATTCAGCGACAGCGAATGCATACATGTTCCTTTCATCAAAAATATTGATATTATGAATTCTTGTCATAAATAACAAGCGAATGTTATTGATGAATTCATTAAAATCGTTATACGTTATAGGTAACCGGTTAAATGAGTTAATACAAATGGTGAGGATTCTTAAAACTGTCAATCTCAATCAATATAGCTTATAACCTAAATTTAACCTTCATTTAAAGGTGAGTAATTTAATCAAATGCCGGAGACTTTTGATTAAAAAAGATAATGTCGCGCCTAATAATTCGATTTTGAAATGGCCTGGGTATTTACTGCAAACATTCGGGTAGTTTTATTGCTTTTTTCAATTAAACGAAACATTTATATAACAATAATGCAGAGTGTTTCCACTTTAGTACAATTGTACTAGATCTAGTAGAATTTCGTTACTCAAAAATTTCAGTACGCACTTTTTGATTGGTATATTTCGTTACGCTTTCAAAAAATAGAAGACTCATTTTCTGAACAAGGTAAAATTCTAATTGCAAATATCAAGAAAAACTTAATTCCATTTTATGTCGATATTTGCTATCAAATACAAAAAAGAATTGAACTTAATAAGGACAATTTTGAAATACTGTAATGCCAGCTAGATTGTTTCTGGCAGAATGCAACCAAGTAGGACCTACTGTGTAAACTGAATTCTGATGAGACCGTTCAGCCGCGGATCTAAATTAGGTACATCAAAAATAGTTTGGAAAATTACATCTACATGTATTTAGAATTGGCCGACTACATTTTATCATTACTTGCACTGCCAAATAGTAGCGCTGTTGCGGAAGAGCTTTTCTGCATTAAATCTAATAAAAAATAAGAAAACAAATAGCTTTGAATATAAAACTACATATTGAAAATATGTTTGCTAGAACCCTCCTCAAAGACGTTGGTGATGTTACTGAGAATAATAACATATATATTCCAGAGGGTAATTTGTGTAATTTTGCTGCCAAATTTAAATTTAAGGATGGGGCTTTTGACAATATATAATGTAATTTTCAGTTGAGGAAATCCTGGTTATTTTGTTTTCTGTTTTACGTTATTTTTTATGATTGTTTTTTTTTTTTATTGGCTGAGGTTGTAATATTTTTCATTTAATTATTTTATTTATTTATATAATTATCATTTTTACACTGTTGTTTTAAAATGAGTTAAAAACATTGAAAAATGAATCAATTTATTTGTCACTGATAAAATGCATATTTTATGTTTTTTTGTTATTTATTAAACATTTGGAAAATTTAACGACTGATACATATTTTTGAAAAAATTTACTCGTCCGGTACAGTTTGAAACAAAAAATAATCTAGTACATTTTGAAACAAAAATGTACTTGATCTAGTACATCATTCAAATTTTCAAGTGGTAACGCTCTCTAAACTTAAAAACGAAAATTGTTTGGTTCTCGTCGTTAATTAAACGAAAATAAGGTATTAAGGTAAAGAGAAGAGAATAAACCTTTTAGTGAGTGTTATTTTGTGTGCACAGAAATTGCATATTATTTTGGTTTAAAGTAAAATATATAGAGAGAATAAAATAGAAATGTATGCAATTTTCATATTTACCTCTAAATTAAAAGGAAAACTCTGTTAATACAAAATAACTCTCTCTAAGTCTTATATTCACTAAGGTGAAACCTTAAATAAAGTTCCAAAAATATGACACAAAAGCTCGAGTGCATTAAATAAAGGGAAAGACAAAGACAATTTAAGGCAACACATTAAATGATACAAAATAGCCGATTTTATTGGCATGCGGAATTCTCCTCATGTGTTTCCAGCATAATACGCAGGATAATTTTAAAATATGGTTAAGAAACCAACAAGAGATTTCCCATTGGCTCCAAATATCACCTCGTTTGTAGCTGTAATGTTATTTGAGGTTCTAAATACTAAAAATTAATAGCATACAAGTTCTAGTTTAGAAATACTCAGAATGTATGAGTACTCATATTTATAATTCCCTGTTCCCATTCTAAGTATTACACAAATATTTCCCGGAATTATTGATTTTCGTAACATTTTTGTTCATAACGTACATAACATATACTCGTGTACATACATTCATAAATACAGACAGCTAAATTCATTTGACAGAGAATGGTGATTATGGAAATAGCCATCGGGCGTTTTCTATATATATTTAGGATTTTTGCATAAATATCGGAGATTGAAAACGATGAATATCAAAAAATGATGTATAATTTAAATAATGTTTTGCATAGCATGGTGTATTTGTCCTTCTGCATACTGGATTAATCAAGTTTGAATGATTTGGTTGTTTTTCGTGGAAAGTTAAATAAAAAAAAAATTTGTTCTATTTTATTTATTGAAAATAATTGAATTTGAAATGGAAAATTAATTTTTAAAAATCCAAAAATGAATTATTTATGATTTTTTGACACATTATAATTCAATTCGCACCCGCCTCACGAACGCTAAATTTATTGTTATCATTCCCAAATTTCGTTTTAATTAAAAACGACTTTCTTCTTGTGGATTTCGCCATTGTACGTTCTGAATTCTAATTACATATAATTCTTGTTTAATTATAAACCCAAATAACTGATGCATAAATGAATGTATTGTTAGCAGACAGAAAACAAAAAAAAACATTGGGTATGCTGACGTCGTAAAAGAACCGAATAAATTTATAGATAAAATATATATCTAAATCCCGCACGCAAAACAACGCAAACAAAAATATTATTAAGAAATATTTCCCATATCCATTTCCTTTTCAAATGACCTTTAAGCAGATTTTGTAATTTTGCTATCATTTCCATGATAATATTGAAAATCATCATCATCATCATTTTGTGTCGTTTCTAATATATAATTCTACTTTACCTAAGCATATGTATCATAACAGAGAATCGAAATCTCTCGCATACAAAAAATAAAATCGTTAAATAAAATGTTTCATATGTACACAAATATGTACCATATCCTCAATAGTAGGATACCACCATCCTTGTTTCCATATGTGTATATTCTTATACTAAATTATAATTTTTTCATCAAAACGTCTTCCCTAGCAAAACTTCATATATAAGGAGCAAACGGATTTTTTGTGTAATATATTTTTTCCTTATTTATACGGACGTGTGTAATGGCGGGGAGACGGTGGCTTGTAGAAATATTAATAAATCGTTTACATACATATAATTTGTACATCGGGTGTATATATAATAATCTCACCATGTTTCAGGGCCTTCTGTTGTATACAATCCTTCATTCGAATATATGCCGAAAAATTAATACTTAAACTGTAAGCTTTTTCCACAATTCGTGCCATTACAATAAGAATAACTGATTTTTCGATCTTTCGACTCATTGCGATTGAAAACTTTTTTCTGCAAATTAGTAAGTGGAGTTAAATCTCAACAAACACATAAACGAATGAGTCAAAGAACCAGGTTAAGGATCTGCCGGATAAAACTCTAATCTAGCACGGAAAAAATGTTGGCATTATTTTTTTGCCACGCGATGTATTTATCAATCTTCATAATAACTGACTTGGTTGTTTTCTAACAAAGTGAAAAAAATTCATTTCGGAAGGTGGTTTTTTTCGCGAGTAGAATCGATTTCATATCCAATTTTTTGATTTGATTCATTGATTGTAAATTATTGTCAAATTAAGTGCCTTTATCTTGAATATTATACATCCAACGACAACTTATAGTCGACCGAAATCTAATATTCCGCGTGTGCGTCTAATGATCGATTATATCTAATCCTAATATTTGCACGATTGTAAGAATTAAATCAGATTCTGAATAAACACATAAAAAATTTTCTGGTATTAAAAGATCTGCAAAACAGCTAACCTAAATCTAACTCCAAAAGTTTTAATTTTTTAACAACACTGAATTTTATTTAAAATATGAACTACATGTTGGTGCTCTATTGAACTGATAAAGTGCAGAAAAAGAATTTTCAGCCTCCAGCTAATTATGTAAATGGTGAAGCACTAAGTTGACGCTTGACTTGAAATTCGATGTGACTTTTAATGACTCATCATAAAGCCTGTTACATACCTGAGCTACGCGGTTTATTTGAATGTTTTATTTAAATTATGCGAAAATAGAACTTTTAAATATTTTTCTGTACAAAATGTTGTAAAAAGTGAATCTCAGGATCAACCCTTTAGAGTAAATGTTATTTCAAAGGGTTGATCCTGAGATTTATAACCAATATTACTCTTATTTGAATTTTGCAATATAAAAATGAAAAGCTGTGAAATGAAAACAAAACTATATAGCATGAGCAATAAAACTTTGCTCAAGTGTACAAAGAGCTTAATCAACATCAAATAAGTGATTGTTTATTGGTCGTATTTTGTCTGTCGTATTTCTCTTAAAATTAATTTTTATAAAATTTTCCCACATAAATAATAATCGCTCTGATTGGGTGAAGGTCGGCCATATTTTTTCATCACGCGGTAAAAATTAAAAATTCAACATTCCTCAATTTTGTTTAAGACTAAAAATTTTGACGGCAGTGAGAACAAAAGAATACAAAAAAAAAATATTTTTTACACTATTTGCCGTATAGGCATTTGACGAAACACTTACACTTAATAAACACATTTTATTAAACACTTATTTTTTATTTCGCTTAAATTAGATTTTTGAATATTTTAATTAAAAAAATTGTTCAAAAAGTTTAAAACATCACTCGATCGTTTTCGACTTGTTAGGCCATCATCTACTAAGGGAAAATTTGTGTCGCTTAGAGTACATAGGAAAAACAAGCCAACCGAACCAACATCGTGTCCGATTATACCAATATTAGTTTTGCTTTTTATAATAATAACACAATAAAGAAAATGGTTTTTAACAATATACCTAGAGTTGATCGCCTTTCCAAGTCTGCTGTTTATAGGATTAATTGCAATGATTGTAGTTTCTCCTGTATTGGACAGACTGGGCGCAATTTTGGAGTTAATTCTAACCACATTTATCTGGTTGCAATGAATCAATTTTCCATAATCATTTAACTTTAGAAAATCAAACAACTAGCTTAAACAATTTAAACATATTACATACAGCAAAAGCAGACGTTTAGTTAGATACCTTAGAATCTTACAAAATTCGAAAATCCATATTTCTTAACCAAAATATTTTTAACGAACAGGTTAATCCGTTTCTCACCTATTACAAATCCCGCCCTTTTCTATTCTCACGCTCTTAACTTTCCGTGTAAACAACAGATGGTTAGGACGATTAATAGATTAATTGTTATTGCCTATTTTTTCATCTCCTTTTATTGCTTTTCTCTACTATATATAACTAAATTTTTAGAAATCAGTAGATAGTCCTGATGATGGCTAACAAGCCGTAACTGATCGTGTGATTTTTAAAAATTTTTGAAAAAAAGTTGACGAATGCTTGTTGCTTCCTATATATGTTTTCCAACTCTTAAGATAGTTGTATCGTCTGCAAATATTTGTACGGTAATACCTTGCGTACTCGGTATAACTCTTGTACATAGGATGGACAGAATAGATCCAAGTACACTACCTTGTGGTGTGCCTGCTGACTGATATTTTTTTTAGTTCAGAGTACTAGTTTTCATGTTTGACTCGAAAGTGTAAATTTGCTTAGGTAGGTATCGATCCAATGGATTTTCTTTAGAAGCATTTAGTTAACCGTTTCGTAATTTGCGAGTAGGATCTCTCCCTGGCCCTATGGACTGTTGGTTGTGGTGGAACTCTATTTGTAATTGAAATCGTTGTTCTCTTGTAACTTTAGTGTTTTGAGTCGATTTCCGCGTTTTATTTTTTAATCTTTGTAGTTGTACCACTACTTCGTATCATATGTAGTTGTCCAAGTGATGCAATATACCGTTTATACACCGCAGATGCATTTCGGCTAACTAGACAGTGGCTAACTTTTGTAGCTACCGGCACAGTTTATGCACCTAATATTGCATGCAATCCCTTTGGGTGTGGTTAAAGCCTAAGCATTTCTTCAGTTGAGGTATTAATCTCGTGTTCCTTTTCAGTGGTTCTAGTTCAACCCTCATATTGAGTATTGCTTTGAGATTAAATATATTTTCAATTATTTCGCTTTTGTTGAATGTGAGCATGAATAGCGGGAGCTCTCTTTTAATGATCTTAGTTTCTTGGCAATTTTTGGTTATTTTTTAGTTATTTTTATCTTCGTGAGTATACCACTCTCTTCCTTCTTCAGTGAACCTTTTGGCTAAAAACTTTTGTATTTATCTTCCAAATATTATTATTTAATACCACTACTCTATAGTCGTTTCTGGATACCGATTTCATTAAAGCTTGAATATTCGCAAACTCATTAATGTCTATCGCATCAATAGGCGTTGATGTAGCCCCATAAAAATAAAAGTCTTGAGGTTTTAAATTTAGGCGGCCAATCGACAAGACCATTTCTGGATATTAACGTTCATCGAATTTATATTTCAATAAGTCGATTGTTAGACCCGCTGTGTGGCATGTCGCACCGTTTTATTGAAAACACATATCACTAATGTCTAGCTCATGCAATTGTCTAAAGAAATAACGTTCCAACATGTTTCTGTAGCGATCTTCATTGATTGTAACGTGACGGTCATTTTCATTAACGATAAAAACGGTCCAATGACACCACCAGCATGAGCACCATACACTAATTTTTTGAGAATGAAGTGGTGTTTCTTGAAGCACATGAGGGTTTTCACCTGACAAATAACGCATATTCTGTTTGTTGACGAAGCCGTTTAGCGAAAAATGCGCTTCATTACTGAAGATGATTTTGCGATGATAAAATTGGAATTAACGCTCTTGAAGTTACAGTCACCGACTCGGAATTTTTGTAGTAAACTTTAATGTTTTGTAAATGTTGTTCGTTCGTTTACTTCCCCATGATGAACATGTTGTTTATATTCAATGTTTTGACACTGACAGTTTGGTTATTTGTTTAAGGGTGCGTTCACAGTAAAAGTTGAAAGTTGTAAAGTCCCAAATGGGACAACACCGTTTCAATAAACATAGTTCACGATCATCAGGGGCACTATTCTAAACATAGTTCACGATCATCAGGGGCACCCAATCAACTTTGTTTCGAAAATATTTACACCAAACTAATTCCAGAACCGACCAAAAAAATTTAACTTAAACAAAAATGCTATGAAAATATTTTTTAACAATTCCCAGGGAAACCCAGAAAAGTGTCACGTGTTGGTTTATGAAAGTTTATTTTTTCTGCTACATTTACGAATTAAAGTAAAATATAAGTTTTATAGCATTTGTATGGATTTTCAATATATTTTGATATGGCCTTATACACATACTGGCACTGGCGTAATGTTTTCGTACAATGCTTAATTGGGTAAAAAGATCGATATTTTAAAAGAACAACCATAATATATTACAACTATACCTATTCTATTGTTTGCTCAATATATTTTGAAGCATTCATAAGTAGACCTTGAGATTTACCTTTAAAATTAATAAAGAGTCATCTGGGTTAGAATAGTAGAACTAAATAACAGAATACAACGTTTTTACTCTGTAAAACGAAAATAACAGAAAGTTACATACACGAAAAGAATGAGGTTAATAAGTCATTGTTTATTGCAGTTGTTTCGGAGCTCGTTTTCGGTGTTTAAGTGCTCTAAAATGTCTGTAGACAAACTAAGTGGAGTAACATTTCTCAATGATTAACGAAACAAAGGTAACCCCAAAGTTCTTAAATTGAGTATTCTTTTTTGTTTATGGCTATGTTGCGTGGAATTCTTTTATTTTATTTTTCTCTGAGTTCTGCTAAAAAAAAGAAAATAAATTTTCGAGTACTGTTTGAAAAAGTACTATTTGAAGATTTTTCGAAAAAGCAATTGTTTCAACAATATTTTGTTTTAATACTAACTTATATTAAATGTCTGAGAATCGAGTTGGATGTATGACGCACATACAAATATATAGTAAATTTTACTTCCTGTGAATTTGCTTCATTATGTTCTTATGAAATAATTCCGCCATCCACAAATCCTGCGTACGCCAAATAGAGTACAGTATATAGAAATTAAATTACATAGAGACATTATATAATGTTAGTGAGTAACTTTAAATTTTAATGTTTCCCTAATATACAATATATTGTCTATTGAAAATTATGCTGACGGCAAACTACCTCTCTGTAACAGTATTCATTTCTTTTAGAGATTTTTGAATTAAATGGATAGTGTCGTGGGTTAATAACAACAATTTACATACATCACACTTCAAAGGGTTGTTCTTTTGGTGATAAGTGTGTTTGATTTGTCATTATTAGCAATGACGGTTCAATGCCATCCCTCCAAACCTGTTGTTCGATTATTAAGATAGTCTATGCCCTATGCGTCAACCCTATTAAAGTGGGGCCAATTAATTAGAAATCTTTAACTCAATTTCTCTTATGAAGCGATTTTGTACTATAGGATATAGGATTTCTATACGAAATCTTTGACATAATTTTTCTGACTATTATATCGATTCATATAGTACTTTCAAAAGAAATTTGAACGTAACTTAATATAGAAAAACGAAATTTTGGATTATTCTGGGTGCCAGCCAGCCAGGCAGCAGCTCCACATCGAGGTGAGATTACTAAGGCGTTAGTAGTTTGGTTTTGAACTAATGAAGCATTGAATTGTTTAAATCAATTTTGGTCGTAACATCAGACGATAGTGAGCAAACTACAAAAATAGTATTATGTTGGTCACTGCAGTTTGATCAGACGACCGAAATTTTTGATTTTTTTGATGTCGAAACGAAACAACCAATTTGAGGCTTAAACGAAAATTTGGCTTTATCAATATTAAAATGAAATATTTGGATATAATTTGCAAAGACTCCGCTTCTGGTTGCTATAACGTAAACATTACGCCTAATCCTTTAGGTAAAATAAATTTAGTTTAATTTTTTACTATTTGTTTATGCTCAAAGCTATATATTTTTCACACAGTCAAATGCGACCATTAATACTGCGTGGGGTTTTACAGATAAAAACGCAGCTTCTAGCAAGACACACACGCATTAGTTCTGATAAAAATTTTATTTTTAGAGAAGCGTGTTTCTAGGAAGTTTCATGTAAAAACCCAACAATTAAATTATACAAAAACGAGTAAAAAATAATCGGTTACCCCAACAACCAATTATGCATATGGTATGGTAAATATTATTGTATAACGGTGAAAAACATTCATCACATCACAATTATCTAACCATCAAATTAATTTACAACAAATTATACTTTCTAATCGTTGCATTCATAATAAAACGCCATCCATAGAGCGTAGAAAGCAAACAAAAACCTTAAATCCGCGAAAATTACAATGGAACATGCAAAGTGCAATGTAACTGACAGCCATTCGTCACAGAACGGAAAAAGTCCGCGTAATTTATAACGTCTTGTAATTTTTGCTGTTATTGTTGTGTTATCGTTTTGTTATTATTTCTTGACTGTGAATTTAATTAAGAAATTAAAAACAAGACCAACAATTTACCGAAGAAAATATAATTATTTTAGTCACGAAATTCGGTGTGTTATACTTTCATTGTCTTTTACCTAACAACTGTTTATTTTACTATAAACCCAACTATTATATTGAGTCTAGATAAGTTTGTGTTTTGTAATTTGAAAGATGATTCGGTATAATTGCCGTATGTATAAAAATGGATGACAAAACGATGAGAAAGTAAAATAATAAACTGGCAATTTTACCGTTGATAGAGCACGGAAGGTGTATAAGCTACTACTATATTTCCTACCAGTCATTCTAGATATTATTTATATATGTAGAAAGATTTGGGTTAAGTATTTGCGGAAAAATATTATTTGTCAGCATGACAAAAGGGTTGTATTTGTATTGAATCGTGTATTGAAATTTTGATTAGATTTTTTTGTATTATTTTTGGCCGTAACTCATACAATATTTTTAATATTTAATGGAAGGCTCACGCGTCTTTCGATAGCTATAATATGAATGGCTATAATATAATTCTCGATTATGAGTAAGTAATAAGAAAGGCTTGGCGCTAAAATCCACACTACCCGATTAAAAATTGCACTCATTCGATTGGTACTAGCTCCCATCATGAACGGTAAAATATTTCAACGTTACTGTGAAAGTGTTAGTATCTGTTGAATTGATCATTGCTATACATTACTTCCTAATCTCGACATTTCTGCTATAAACTTTGCTTCCTACAACAACTAACCAAAAATGTTAGTGAAATGAATAATAATAATTTATCTATGGCCCAAAGGCTGAAAAGGATCTTTACTGCATTTTGATAATGTGTGGATAGAAACAAACCATAGTGTATCTTTCGATTCGTGTTATAATTTGAAAAATATTTTAATTATAACTTGTATTATCCATTTCTGACTTACGATCAAGTCGTCCGTTGCAGTCTAATTTGCTTATGGTTTAATTTAGTGATGAGCAAATTCGTCTTTGGTACTTAATACTGAAATCAGTTAGATTAAGTGTTCCTAACCATCCCTTCAAAAATCGAAAGGAAAAGATTTTTTTATTAGCATTCTAGTAGATTTGATCATAATAAATATTGGTTCCACACAGTAGAATCCAATCAATCGAATCCAAGCTACTTTTCAATTTTTCCCGGAACGCCAATTTATCCCCTGGTCCAAAAGCTTTAATTTCGATTTTCCTAAAAGTTTATTACATCATCGATTCAAAACCGTCGTGTTCCCTATTTTTTGATCCAACACAAGCATCCCAGTTGTACTTTGCATGAGCGACCGACGAATTTTGTTTGAAAATGCATAAAAACGACGAAATAGACCATATACGTATACTTATAAGTAACGGGTGATTTTTTTGTGGTTAGGATTTTCATGCATTAGTATTTGACAGATCACGCGGGATTTCAGACAAGGTGTCAAAGAGAAAGATGCTCAGTATGCTTTGACATTTCATAATGAATAGACTTACTAACGAGCAACGCTTGCAAATAATTGAATTATATTACAAAAATCAGTGTTCGGTTCGAAAAGTGTTTTGCGATTTACGTCCGATTTATGGTCTACATAATCGACCAAGTGAGCAAACAATTAATGCGATTGTGACCAAGTTTCGCACTCAGTTTACTTCATTGGACATTAAACCAACCACACGAATGCGTACAGTGCGTACAGAAGAGAATATTGCGTCTGTTTCTGAGAGTGTTGCTGAAGACCGTGAAATGTCGATTCGTCGCCGTTCGCAGCAATTGGGTTTGTGTTATTCGACGACATGGAAGATTTTACGCAAAGATCTTGGTGTAAAACCGTATAAAATACAGCTCCTGCAAGAACTGAAGCCGAACGATCTGCCACAACGTCGAATTTTCAGTGAATGGGCCCTAGAAAAGTTGGCAGAAAATCCGCTTTTTTATCGACAAATTTTGTTCAGCGATGAGGCTCATTTCTGGTTGAATGGCTACGTAAATAAGCAAAATTGCCGCATTTGGAGTGAAGAGCAACCAGAAGCCGTTCAAGAACTGCCCATGCATCCCGAAAAATGCACTGTTTGGTGTGGTTTGTACGCCGGTGGAATCATTGGATCGTATTTTTTCAAAGATGCTGTTGGACGCAACGTTACGGTGAATGGCGATCGCTATCGTTCGATGCTAACAAACTTTTTGTTGCCAAAAATGGAAGAACTGAACTTAGTTGACATGTGGTTTCAACAAGATGGCGCTACATGCCACACAGCTCGCGATTCTATGGCCATTTTGAGGGAAAACTTCGGAGAACAATTCATCTCAAGAAATGGCCCGGTAAGTTGGCCACCAAGATCATGCGATTTGACGCCTTTAGACTATTTTTTGTGGGGCTACGTCAAGTCTAAAGTCTACAGAAATAAGCCAGCAACTATTCCAGTTTTGGAAGACAACATTTCCGAAGAAATTCGGGCTATTCCGGCCGAAATGCTCGAAAAAGTTGCCCAAAATTGGACTTTCCGAATGGACCACCTAAGACGCAGCCGCGGTCAACATTTAAATGAAATTATCTTCGAAAAGTAAATGTCATGGACCAATCTAACGTTTCAAATAAAGAACCGATGAGATTTTGCAAATTTTATGCGTTTTTTTTAAAAAAAAGTTCTCAAGCTCTTAAAAAATCACCCTATATAAAACAAATGTATTCGGTTTTCTATTTGCGTGAGTATGCATAGCAATTCCCATAATATCGGCTTTTATTCGTAATGTTTACGCGAAATATGGTGTAAAATGATGCTCACGGTGAGGTAAAATGGAGCGATCACCGTGATCAATTAAGTAGCGCTATCAAAGCGCTCAATCGTACAACTGGGATACGACATTAGTGTACGAAAAAACTCGGTCGTCACTCGTAAAATTTTGCCATGAAGATAGAGTGTCATGACAAAATTGTATTTTTACACTCACAACTATTAGCACCAAAATGTATGTAAAATCATTTTATGTTCTCTGTTTTGTTTAATTGAGAGTCAAATACAAATTTTCTACTCATTTTACCAACATCAGCAATTTTAATAAATTTTCTCATTGTCACGGCGTAATGCGCATGATCAGATTCAATACAAATATATTTTGCGAGTGCAGACCGAGCAAAAGTGTCGAAAAAACAATTTATTACAAGTGCAATGCCCAGATTTACTCTGCTTAGAATTCGTAAACATTCGTAGAATTCGTAACACTAATCTTTAATATATTTTTGATGTAGTAAAATGTTTCGTGAAACTTCTGTAATTTTTAAGTGTTATGTTCTATAAAATCGTACCGTCTTTGAACAATTTTATCATCCTCTCTCAAAAGCTAATTTATCCTTAAAAATACTACGTGGAGCATATCCAAACAAAAGTTCATGTGGTGAGTTATTTGTCTCAGGATTTGCGGTTGTATTAATCGTCCACTGTAACTGACGAAGCTCCAAATTTTGTTCGCCGTCACTATAATCATCGTCAGAAATGAATTCAGAGGGCCTATTGCTTTCGATCGTTTTCATTGGTTACGCCCTACCAATTTGTTTGTACTTTCGCATACTGTGAGCGTTAACGAAAATATGACGTTTAAATCCATTCCGAACATATATTTTCTTACAGTATGGTCAGAGTTTCTGCATAATATACACTTATGTGCAAAAAAATCACACATTGCTCTATTTTCTACAAAAGTTTTCTACAAAAATTTCAAAAAAAACCCAATATTTGTTTAATTTTTTTAATTTAGATTTAAAGTCTATTTCGATACCTATCCGGTGGTACCTTTTTTGTACTTGTACCATGCCAGCAAAGTGATTTTTTGTCAAATGCATATGGCAGGCTTTCGAATTAAATTCTAAAAATAATTCAACAAGATCAATACAATAGCATGCCATGAAATATCTCGCTCGGAATTGTGATCATTCGCATATCGACGCTTAGCCTGAACAATCCTCTATTGGTTACGACTTCAACCGGAGCAAAGAAATGGATACCACACCAGAGGTATCCGCACAAGTAGTTGCACTAATTTATGCGGGGCGGCACCACAGTGAATTGGCTCTACAACTAAATTTGAGCCGATTCTCGGTTCGTCAAGTTTGGCAGAGATATCAGGAAACTGGTGGCTTCAAACGGCGGCAAGGATCTGACCAGCGTGATAAATGCTTTCTTGTAACAACTTCGTTGCGAAATCGCCGTATGAGTGCGGTTCAACTGCGACGGCGGCTTCAAGAAGTTCGTGAAGTCAAAGTCAGTCGGTGGACAGTTAGAAGACAACTTCGAGAAGTTATACTGACTGCACACAGACCAGTAAACGGGCCGAACTTGACCGCAGCCCACCGACGAGCCCGTCGTGAGTTCGCTCGAGAGCATTTGAATTGGACAGAAAAAGAATGGAGAACAGTCCTGTTCTGATGGACGCGGAGGAGTATACACAAGACAGGGAGAGCGGTATGCACAATGTTGCATTGAAGAACGTGTCTTGTATGGCGGTGGATCGTGCATGTTCTAGGGAGGCATATCATGCGAGGCTAGGATAGATCTTGTATTCATCATACGAGCCAATACTGGCTGTCGATCAAGAGGAATGAATTCTCGATGGTACATTGAGGAAGTGCTCGAGGAGTACGTTGTAGCTTTTGTCAGGTTTGTTGGTAAAACTTTTCTGTTTATGCAGCCGTATGCGAGACCGCATACGGCTGGTGTAGTATACCAGTACCTTCAAGAGGTGGCTGTGCCTTTTATGGAGTGGCCAGCTCGAAGCCCGGACCTCAATCCCATCAAACATTTATGGGACAAGTTGAAAAAAAGGTTTGAGGCAGAGATGTTGCTTCAACGAGTCTCTAGGAGGTGCAACAGACGATCGTAGAGGAATGGGAGGCGATACATCAAGATTTTGCGAAAACTTTGGTGCAATCAATGCAGCCTTGAATAGACTCAGCCATTCGGGCTGGGGGAGGGAATACTTCTTATTAATAAAACTGTTCTTTTTTTGTTTATTTCCATGATTTAATTCGATTTTACCCCTAATTTTCATGCTGACAAATTCACAAAAATGGGTACCTCAGATGTTTTTCCCCAAAAATCAGTTTGATAACACGTATAAATACAAAAAAAGTACCACTGGATAGGTATTGAAATAGACTTTGAATCTGCATTAAAAGAAATTAAACAAATATTGGATTTTTTTTTGATATTTTTGAACTTTTATGGAAAATTGAGCAATGTGCGGTTTTTTTGCACCCAAGTGTATATTGCTCGTACTTTGTTGTGAGAACGCTATGTAAAAATATTACTCTGGCAACACTTAATAATTTTGATATTACAATTATTTTGCTAATCGAAAGCAGTAGTAGCGAAACTAAGGAAATACGATAGTAAATAGTTGAGCGACAGAAGAAAATGATCAAAAACCTTCGAAATCAATAGTAAGCCCTCAGTATTGATTGATTCGATCTCAATACTTACCCGTTTACTTCAAAATTTGTACGATATTCAAATTCATTGAGAACTGCTTAAATGTTTTAAAATTCAACGAGGAACCTATATTAATTATACACTCAGAAAAAAAATATGATTTAGCTGATCATAACAGTAACCATCATTATTATGATTATCATTACATGCAGTGATTAAGAATATCATATTTTATGATACAAACAATCATTTGACAAACTATGCTTGGATACAAACTATGATTGGGTTAACCATCCCTATGATTAAATATGTAATTATTATGATGAGAATAATCAACCCAATTGGATACGGGAAGTTAATAAAAATAAAAAATAATCTGGAAGTTATTTTCTCCGTCATGAGCATACCGAAAGTTTTGTTTCTCACCATCTCAAAATTTTATTAACATTTGTTATATTCGGTAATCGCATAAGACTGCATTACTGCAGCCATGAAACTACAAATTAAAATCTGGATGTTTAGTGTTTGCATATACGAATTAATCACCCATTGAGATAGCGAATTTTTTATAAATACACTAAAAATTATTAAACGAATCAAAATGTTCATGCAGTATGTTTACCCTAATCCTAGGAGATGAATATTTTTACAAGTATCATAATAATAATAATCTCCGTTTTCACTAATCGACTTAATTAAACAAATAATATTTATAATTATTGTATAATAGGGAATATCACAATAATTTTATAATGATTTCTATTATTATAATATGGCAAATGCAATCATGTGTTTATCACATTTTTTTTAGTGTATTAGATGTGCAGGTAACTCGGTTTTTTTGTCAAATTAAACTTTAGTGAAAGAATAATTGTTACAAAGATTAGTTATCGAAATATTCGCCAGTACTATCTATGGTCTTTTGCTATTTAAAGGTAGATGATGAACGCCTGCCTGGATGATGAAGCAAAATTGTGATCGAGCCATTTTTGCACATCTTCAACTTTCGTGAATCGCTGGTCATTCAACTATGATGCCATCGATCTGAATAAGTGGTAATCAGGGAGAGTCGCGTCTGGAGAATACGTCGCATGCTGCTATAAAACATCCCAGCCTAAGGAGAAGAGGAATTCCTGGGTTGATTTTGCTGTATGTCAGTTTACGAGGAACCCATTTTCTTTCTTTCTGTATTTTTCCCATTCTATGCAATCGAAGTGATATTGCTTGGTGAATAACTCCGAACTGTCCTGCAAGCTCTGTTTGAGTTTGAAACGGATTTTCATCCATTAAAACTTTAAGTTCTTCATCTTCAAATTGTTTTACTGCACCTGAACGTGGATCGCCCTCAAGACTAAAATTGCCATTGCCAAATCTTGCAAACCATCTAACAGTTGATAATGTATCTCTGTATCGCCTTAAAATACTATACACTGTTGATTTCGGTATTTTCTCTTTTGAAATACTCAAACTCAACAATTCGGAATTTTCCAAGTATTTGGAAATAATTTGTTTTGTGCACATCTTCTGCAGACGACATTTTGAGAACTGAGTGAAATGCATTGTGTGTGGGATCATTTCATTATAGAAGATGTACACTACTATTATAATAAAATAATAGATACAAAAAACCAATGCAGTGAAGTTTGTTTTACGCAATTTCGTATTTCTAGATTTTAACGTGCACAGTCTTTAACATGATTCGAGAAAGCAGCTTTGCACAGCAAATTTAAACCTACCGCAAGTGCGGTTGTCAGTATTTATACTGAAAAGGGGAAATCGGACCATGATAGCAGATGCGACCTGCAATTCAGAGACAGAAAACCCCACACTATAAAGAAGAGGTTCGCAGAAGTTGGATCAAATGTCTCGGAAGTTTCAAAATAAACTGTCCTAATCGATGGAAAATCATCAACGAACACTCAGGAACAAAGGTAAAGGAGCAAATGAGAGATATTACTTCGCTCATGCGTAACATCGTTACGGATAAAGCAAAGAACTGGCACTTTACTTTTATCCGTGAAAACAAATACACTACTTGGAAACAAGGAATGGAATCCTTGCTAGAACGGTTTAGCAGTATTAAAGGGAAGACATAGAAGTTCGTATGTGTATATGACGCAGAATGCTATACGCAAAAGAGCATTTTAATGGTTTCTTATAACTGACATTGAAAGCGACAACTATCGCCTATATCGAAAAAGCCAACGGATAAAATATTAGAGATTTTAATGGATAACATGAATCCTGACTTAAGAAAAGCGATTAACAAATATATTACTTCTAAAACACATCAGCAAAATACGGTACAGGAGGTAGATCCGTTGAACCCACAAAATTACGTAGCTTGCTCGAATTACAAAGGTTTTGACTGAAATTTTTAAAAACGTCTCTCGCCCATACGTGAAAATTTCAATACGAGGAACGTTAAAATTTGGTTTACTCGACAGGAGTGCAATTCTTGACAAAAACAGTGAACAAATGAAAAATTCATTGGAAGTAAAAATAACCAAACTAAGTATATACGTCCAAACAGCTGATGGTTCTTCTAATCCGGTAATTTGGCACATATAACTTACCAGTATTACCAGGTAGGTTACTACCTACGAAAAACGAAAACCATAAAATTCTGCATCGTATCATCGCTTAAAACCAAAATTTATTTTGATAAAACGTTTAACTTTGACATATTATAGAATTTATGGATAATTTATAGACGTTATCCAGTGTGTTCTGCAACTCAGGATTTAATTTTCCATAAAATAAAAATCATAGAACGAAGTACCACTCCATGGAGTTTTGGTGCCGGTGGTTTTGATCAAAGCATATGAAAAATCTCGTTTGACTTTAGATTCAAGGAAGATCAACACTATCATAGGAAACTAAAAGCATAACGAGACTAAACATAAAAGATGCAGTTTGGCAGATATCACTTTCCTAGAGCGCGATAGAGATAACGGGTTTCTCAGTATTCTCTATTAGTTCTGTATCATACCTCTTGGGTTGTGCAAGCCATGTGCGGATTGAATGATACCACACCAACTTCTAGATTGTGTTTTTGTCTATTTGTCTATCACTTTAAAATATTGAAAACTGTGTCCGATTTATTGTTTGAAGCCGTTTTGACAATCAATATCGAGAATAGTCGTTTCGTGCTCAATCAAACGAGGTACCATCGGTGTGCAAAAGGTTAAGAACTGATTGTACAAAGGTTGACTAAATTACAAATTTTGAAAATGGAAACTGCTTTTATAAAATTGGAAAGGTTGTTATCGGATGGTTATCACACTTTTGGTGGAGAAGGACCATCACCTTGTGTCATCACTATTTTCGACTTAGTTTTTGTTTCTTTATATACGAGTAAAATTGCTACCCGTTTCGTTTTTAAAACCTGCCCGGTTAAACATTATTTTATTTAGGTTTATCGAAATGTGGAAAAGAGAAAAACCCACAATTAATAATAAACTTGTTGAAATCGCGATAAAAAACACGTAATTGTTTACGTGAAATATAATATTTATTGATTCCTGAAAAATTAGACATAAACTAAGCCGAAAATCGAAAATAGCGATAGTATAACATCCTAGCCCTGATTTGGTCTTCCTATTAGATGCATTAATCAGTTTTTTGAAATTTATCAATGAGAAGTTACAAAAAACAAACAAAATCGAAAAATTGTCAAAGTTGATCTAGTTGTTTTGGAAACGACATAGATATCAATGTTACTTACCTGAAAAAAAAACTACGTCGAAAATAGTGATGGTATCACATCCCAGGCCAGGAAAAAATTTAAAGAATTTTCTTTGGTGACACGAAGTTAATGGAAATTCATCTCCACCACAAGTGTGACAGGCACTATTCTGGCTTTCCCCAGGAATAAGAAACTGGGAAAACTATGTTCATACAATCTTTGCCTAAATTGTAATTTTTTCGCCAACTGATGGAATGAGTTTGGGTGTAAATAGTTATATTGGTAATTAGTTTTTCCCTATACACATTTTGTGGGACAAAAGTTTCCTAATTAATTCTGTTTCTAAAATATTTCCACCAAACTAATTCCATTAGTAGGCCAGAAAAATACAATTTAGATTAAAATGCTATGGATATATTTTCCCAATTCTCTGATCCCAGGATGTGTCAGAATAGTGCAAGTAGATGAAATGTCTAAAATTAACAATAAGTTTTTATACGGATTCCCTATAAAACATTGGAGTAAATTCAGTAAAAATCTTCCATTAATTTTCTTCTATTTAGCATTTATCTGTGAAACCTCAAAACAAAATTATGAAACAAGTTGAATAACTTGGTTTATTTAAAAATGGAAATATGTAGAATGTGGAGTCTTCGTTAGAAATAACAGAAGAATAATATAAAATAGAAAACGTGCAAGGTACCGACGCTATTGATTTGCTCTCAATACTGTTATTTTATATCTAATTACACAATTTAAATTCCAGTTTACACGTGGTCAAAAATGTGGGTAATCAATAACGTTTCAATTCTATCTAGCAATATTTAAAAAATATTTAGAAAACCAATTTTTAGCAATAAAACGACAATGTATGTATTTGTGAAATTTTTATTTACTCAAAACGTTTACACCGAAAAGGATCTTATGCGATGATTTGAACTTAAAGATTTACATGTTTAGAAAATTGTTTCCATACTTTTATATGAAATTCATTTGTTTTAAGCTTCACGTGAGCGAGCGAAGTTAGCATATTCAGCAGGCATTTGTTTAGTGCAGTCCGAGGAAAAATCGAACACCAAGACTAGGGTATCTCGCTCCGCTTCCACTTGAACTTTTTCATGCATATAATTGATGATTAAGTAATAATTAAGCTGAAACAAATTGATTGGAAACGTTGAATGCGATATATGTATGTACGAGTCAAGAATTTGCCCTCAATAAAAGAGTCGCATTTCCATTTTTTAGGGTCACAAATAATAAATATCCAGTAAATTAGTCAACACAATTTTATCCAAAAAATATACAATATTATGCACATTGTTCATTGAATAATTTTCTTTTAATATGAATTACAGAAATAATATTATAAATATAAAGCTTACATAATATAATATTACAACCATCATTTTTCAGTTGTGACATAGAGCAATAAAATTAATCTTTAAAATTGCTTGTATATCCTAAAAATAAAATATTGATAAATTGAAAATAAGCATAAATAACGATAAAAATTAGAAGTGAAATTTAACACCGCCTAAAAACCAACGCACAATACAACATTTATTGCACACAAATACTGTACGACGCGTACCGAACATAAATTTTAATTTTTATGTAAATTTACGACAAATTAACTTTCTTTCCCACTGAGCATCATCGTTCAAAAGGTTCATTTTGTTTGTTTGTATTTTTTGCCATATTTTATGCGGATTCTATTCTTACAACGATTTACCCAGCTTCTATTAGAACAAGATAAATGAAACCATAAAACGACCCCGTTTTAACAACAACAAAAAACATCTAAATATAAAAATTACAATGTATATTTCCAAGGAAAACTTAAAAAATAAAACAAACAACACCATTGATAAGATATAATCAATCATGTTACTCAGAAAAAAATAATAATTTTCCATTTGGGATACATACAAAAACAATATTTAAAAAAACCAATTTACTCATCATACCACCCCAAAAATCCATAATGCACATCAACAAAATTATACGATTATATTTTTATAGCATGCAGAGCTTAGACATCGAGTCGGGGAGCAAAACACGAAACTTCGACATCCACATAATGAAAATTACTGTACACATATCGGCTGATCCTCGTCCATATCATTTCAATCCAATATACCGACAAGTGATAATATTCTTGTTTTGCTTTCCATTTCACTTGGTAGAAAGCCTGGAAACTGGGAAAAAGAAACTTTTCCTAATTTTCATGAAGGATTAACAACAAACCAAGAATAAGAATAAAAATACAAGAAGCAAAGTAAGATGTAAGAAATATATAATAAAGTAGAAAAGTTGATGTGGTGGAAAAATAATGTGTGGGAGGATTCGACTCCCTTGAAATTTAGAGGGGCACCCACTCTCAAAATAATGCGAATGATGTTTTGTTCTTTCTTATTTTAATTGGATTAATGTGATAACAGTAAAGATTATAATCTTAAGTTTATTTTTGTTTGTTATGTTTTGTTTGCAAGATGATTAAAAATGAGTTGGGGTACGAGGAGGAGTGGTAGGAACATTACACGCGAAAAAGATTTGTGTTTATCAAAACGAGAATGCGAAAGAAAAACATGAATGAATATAGAAAGAAAGTGTTAATGGAGTATATATTTTTTGGATTTTTAAACGCTTTTTTTGTAAACTTGGGCGCTTTGATGTTTCTTGTTGAGGGTTATTTCTAGCGTTTTTTTTGTGCAATTTGTTTGACAGTTTGATAGAATCAATGGTACTTGCTGGTGTAATATTAGTCGACACCGAAACAGATTTAAAAAAGAAAAGGAAATTGAAAAGATTTTTTTTTTTGGTTAACCGTTGTTTATCGTGTTGTCAGCCGTTCGATTTTTTTTAGCACTGTGAACATCAAAGATATGTATATATTTAAGGAAATAGACGAAGAGATAATTTCGAACACTAGAATTATTATATTCAGCAATATTGCATCCGTCATGACCTCATAACACATCTGATTTCTTTAAAAATCAATAATCTTAAGGTCAACATTTTCAAAATATTTAATTTTTGTATGCCAAAAATAAATAGGATGGAATATGTGATGTAGTATTGATGATATTGGTAGCTGCTACTAAAAGATTGCTTTGAACTGTAAGAACTCTAAGCAATGTGTGGGTCTAAACAAAGCGCACTAAAGTCTGACGTTTGCTAACAGAACTAAGTATAGTTTTGAGGAGTATATGCTTATGAGAGATTAAGTTAATAGTTAATTAAATTTGAGGTTAACGAAACTAAGTGTGCATGGAAAAATAACCGATAAAATTGTTGCGAAAAATCATGGGATAAAAATATTTATAAACCCTTGTCATACCACTATATGAAACTGAAGAAGACATTATCAAAAATGTTATTCAAGCCAAAAGCTCATACATATTAGTCAACGGAATATAAATGTATCTACATAACAAAACAATGACTTCTTGCAGACGGATGACGTATAATAAATAATTCACCTACATAACATCTCACATGTATACAGAAGTATATGAAATAAAAAAACCAGTAGGACTAATTGAATGAGTCTGGGTAGTTTTATTTGCTACACACACGCAATCATATTTTGCGTTCATTCAATTTTTAGTAAAAAAAAATTTAAATGAAAAATGTATTGCTTTTTTTATTTATTTCAAATGGTCGTCTGTCTATGTTTTCATAACACAACACAGAACATTGCGCAATAAAAAATTTGATAAAATGAAATAAAAATAAAACGACATAACAATCAATCAAAAATATTCTCGTCACCGAAGGCAGCACGATTTTATAGAATATTTGAATATTATCTATTTGAACTGTACGGTATCAAAATATAAGATAATTTTTATTTTCATCTCTTTCCGTTATAATTAATTGTCCACAAGGATCTGTCTCTAAGTAAGTAACTTTCAATTACTATTTCATTTTAACAAGAAGCCCAATGGGTTTCAATTCGCTTGGAGCAAATAATCCGAAAATTATACAAGGACTGTGACATCTGATTGTAATAACGCGGAAAATGTTACGAACATATATATCACGATTATATTTTTAAGCATCGCGTATCTGCCTTGAACCTGCAATAATGATGTTCATCTTAATTTAGATTAATTGAGCCAATCCATCATTTTTAGAATCTATTTATAACAACAGCAAGATAGCAGCAGTATTATGTAATAAATGCTTGTGCAAATAAAAATCCTTATACTTATTCGTGTATATTTATCAAGATATGAATGGTTGTACGTGCTAAGTAAAAGGTGTTTAAATAATATGAAATGATTTAAGAAAGAACATGAATGAGATAAATTCTATTATCGTGTGTTAACAGATTTACTATGTGTATGAGTACAGCATAAGAGCATATTTAATTTGAACTTTGATTTATTTCTTATAAAATAAACAGGTTTTTCTTTTTCATTCTCGAGAATGTGTACGCTCCGCTAGAACGAAGTTGGTGAATTTATGTGCAAATATAATATTATAATTCATCATTTAAGGCAACATATGAATCCTAATTCAAAATATATTTTCGATTTTATTTATGTTGATGCCGTAACTTATTTTCTACTTAGTCTAAAATAATTGAACATCATTACATAAAATTGCGCATAATTAGATAAAAGCAATTTAACCACACTAAACAATAAATAAGATAGGCCATCGTAATACTTAATCGTAATAAAGTTGCATTAAAACGTTTATTGGTTTAATTAACTTTTTTTATTATCCAATTAAACATAATATGTTTTCCAATCAGTATACCAATCGTGCCAAACTTGATATTATTATATGTACCAATAAGTAGTTTGCTTAAATTACCATTACCAAGCTTTAGAAGGCTGCCATTATGGCACTTGAAGGGTTAAGTTTATTATGTGAGACACTGTAATTTGGTCAGTAGTCTCTAGCGCGATTTATATAATTATAAACTACAAGTGAGATACTCACTTGTAAGGCTTTATGATTCTTAGAAAATAAATTTTATTAAGGTGTAAATATTAAAATCCAGAAAGGATGTTTCTTTAAAAAATGTGGCTAACAATTCTTTTTCTGAACTTAATCTTTGTATATTACAACAAATTATCGTGTTTCTTAAAGGTTTTTGGTAGGTTTGCAATCCAGTGACGTTAAGAGCAAATTTTTCAAGTTTATTTATTTATATTGAAATTAGTACAAATTTCAGTACAAAGTAACAAATAAAAATCACTGAGAGACATACAATTGCCTTAACCTACTTTTAAAATTATCTTTAGTTAAACAAAAATCAAATAAACAGTCCATTCTATTGAATCTTTTGCACATCATCTTCACTGGTTCATTATCGCCATAGTTGGTTCTGTGTCTATCTAAGTGGAGGAAGTCATGATCTCTTAGTTGCCTACCAGGACCTTTATTTTAATTGACTTTAGCACATCCGGTGCGTCGACTAAGCCTAGTAGGAGATTACAAATAAATGTACTTTTTAGCAATTCACGTCTATTTTCTAGAGTTGTCAAGTTGTAAGTGTCTCACCCTGTTAAATATGGTGGTTGTTGCTGTATCTTTACATGGAATGGTAGATCATGGTCATAAACCCAGCCGTCTTTCCAGGTCAAGTAGCATATACACTTCTTTTGAATTTTCTCAATACTCTGGACATGATCTTTGTAGAACGGACACCACACATTTAGAGCAAATTCCAGCTGAGATCGAACGTAGGCACAATACAGGATCTTAATTATTTCCACATCAAAATTGTCATCCGTCCAACGTTTGACAAAACCGAGCATGAAGTACGCCCTAGCGATGCACAGCTTAATGTGCTTAGTAAAGCTCATGTTTTCATTGAAAGTAACCTCTAGGTCTTTAGTCTCAAGTACTACCTGAAGGAGTACACCATTTATCTTGTAGGCTTGTGCAACATGGTTGGCTTTTAGGTGAAATGATAGCAATTTCCAATATTGAGACTTAGAGAATTTAACTCGCACCATAGCGATAGGTTCTCAATAACTTCCTGTAGTTTATTGGCATCGTCGAACATCAGAATATTGGAATGCTTTATCACCTCGGAACGTGAGAAATCAATAGCTATTTCAACCTTCACAACAAAATAATTCTGTTGTAACTGTTTGCAAGTAACTAATAGTCTGCACAGGCTGAGGATTAGTTAAACTAGTTTAGCAAAATTCGTTCATGTATTCTAGGAAATAAAATTTAATTCAGTTCGACACACTATGAAAAATTCAAAATCTACTATAACAAATTCAAGTTTTCCATAGAGTACTTGATTGGATTTTGCTAAACCAGTTTAACTAATACGTAGTTTGCCTTTGTTTAAATTTTAAGTTAACATGCTTGAACATTGTAATGAAAAACATAAATTTGTTAAAGATATCGTTTTTTTCATAAATGATATATTTTTCAAAATATCTGCAAAAAGCGGAAAAGCTCTTATGGAAGGTGCCACTTCCGCTGGACCGATTTCGGCCAAAACCACTGGGATCTCCTAATTTATGGAAATAGCTTAAGTATTGTGTTTCACCCCGATCAGTCAATCTGTCTGACTCGTAGGCAACAGTGGCACTATTTTGCTAATTTCTCAGGAATAGGGAACTGGGGTGCAATTGTAATTGTATGTAATTTCTGTTCAAATATTTTTTTTCCGGCCTACTGAGGAGTAAAGTTTGATGTAAATATTTATAAATAAATTCTCCATATCTAACTAAATTGGCTGGGAAAATTAATCCCGAATTAATTTTGTTTTCAAAAAAATTAACACTAACTTTTTACCTGAGTATGCCAGAATTTTTTGTTTTAAATAAAAATTATATATAAAATCTTTCCCCAATTCCCTATTCCCGGGGAATTACCAGAATAGTGCCGCTGATAGACATTCAGTCTGCACGGCATCACACACACACATATACAAAGATTTTTTTTAAAAACTACTTTAAAAATTTCACATAATTTGTTAACATAATTGTTCTTTTATATTCACGACTATTAACACCAAAATGCAACTAAAATCGTTTCATGCTCTCTGTTTTGTTCGATTGAAAGTAAAATACAACTTTCTAAGTACTCATTTTGTCACAGTTTCATGACAAACACATCAGCAATTTTAATAAATTTAATAATTAATATCCCTTTCAGAACATTTCCTAAACCCAACACACAAAAAATAATTTGTGGTGTATTCTTAAATCTAAATCCCCAGACCTTCAAAATTTGCAAAAAAAATTTAAAATTTTGCTGCATTTTCCAATTTGTACATATATTGGTAACGACGAAGTGGTGACAATATTTACCCAATAATAAATTTATTTTTTTATATTATAACTTTGTTTTGTATTGAATATACATAATTAAATTACAAACATAACGAAACAACAAATAAATCGCACTTAGCAAAATAAAAAACTAGTTATATAAGAAATAAAATCAAAATAAATGATTCGTGAAATTTAAAAAATAATAATTCACAGATAGATATTTAATAATTCAGTCTTTCAGTTTCTGTGTAAAATTACTGCTACTTTGAGTGGAATTTATAAAAACATAAGCTGTTTTGCTTTGGCAAAGTCCGCTTAGCTTTAAAAAATAAAATATTTGCGTCCAATTTTGGTTTCAGCAATATTTCCTTGTGAATTTTCAGTAACGGAAAATAATTGTTCATCATAGTTGGCGTTCATGTCAGTAGTAATTGTAAGCTGAATCGGTTTTATTAAAGTCTTATTTCAGTGGTTTTATTTAAAACCAACTCTTCTTTATTTACTACTGATAAATATGCCAACTATGATGAACCATTATTTTCCGATACTGGAAATTCACCAGCAAATATTGCTGAAACAAAAATTGGCCACTAGTAATTTATTATTTAAAGCTAAGCGAACTTTGCCAAATCAAACCAGGTATAGTTTTGTTTAGATAAACAACACAAATGCATTTTGCATTTTTCACAGTGATGTGCGTCCATTCTTTGGATTTAGGATATTTACAGCGTGTAGCTTCTTTTTTACCATCAAATAAAGGAAGATGATTATGACCATCGTATTGGCTTCTTTGTTTGGTCGAAATTCTTGTTTTTGGCATATGCAATTATCTTGAGAGCTTTCGTTTAAAGCACTATCGCTTGGTGGTCTATCTCTTTTTCTTTTGGAGCTGGAATATATTAAAAAATACACAGTTTGCAATCAGAAGTTTAATAAGTCTAGAATTTCTTTTCCATGTTTTTTTACATTACACTGTACATCATAATTAACTCAAAAAATAAACTGTTTCATATTAAATGTTAATGTTATTGTATTGTATAAATGTGTTTAGAAATAATAAAATACTTAATTACTTACCATGTAAAATTAGTTTTAAGCTATTGAGACAAAAAAATCCATCCATACCTTTTGACGTTTTCGGTGCTACTAAATTATATTTCGTAGCTCTATTCAAATATATAATCGGCGAAAACGAAAACTTATAAATTGAGCAATAGAATGAGTGTGTTCTATTCTCTAAATAATTAAACCATTTGCGTTAATCTGTTATAAAAGTATATGTACAGTGGAAAGTATTTAATTGTTCAGTGATTTAATGTCCTTTCAAAAAATTTCTTTGTCAAGGTGTAATGCACATGAGCAGATTCAATACAAACACATTTTGTTATGCCATTCTAGCGACATGCCAGAGCGCACAAAACAAAATCGGCGCACCAGCGTGTTTTGATTCTCTTTTGTATTTACTTTATTTTTTTGTTTTTTTTTCGTTGCATGCGACCCCAAAAACATCTCCGATGTTAAAACCATTAACGTTAACAAATTTCAACACGAAAAAAAACAAATCGACATTTGACTATAAAAATGGCGAACGACTTATTTTGTATGAGTGTGAGAAAAATTTCTTATCTTTCTTATTACATACATTTTTTGTAGATGTGTGAACAATGCTGCCATAAAAAATACTTCTGCTTACATTTTTTTATGGCAGCACAATAATTAGAAACAACTATTCTCTCAGTAAAATTTTGCTGACAGCATTAATTGTTTCGTACACAACCAGTAAAATCTATATTTTTTTCTCGCTTTTATTTTTGCTGACAGCAGATTTTTCCCATGGAATACGGCCTTAATACCTGTTGATGCATTTATGTACTCTGTTTGCACGTACACAGTGACGAATGAGCAGTTAGCGATGAGTTTGCGAGATGTTAGTTTTATATGCGATTAGAATATTGTCGTAAGTGTTTAGTAATAAATTTTCTGACAAACAATATGTAATGGCTTTTGGCTACACGTTAATCTGAACGGCTGGTGCACAATTTCTAATGATTTTTAAAAGTTGACGCTGATTTCGGATGTTGGATCTCCTTGTCTACCTCACATTTTATATAGGTGTATAAAACCCGGAACTTATTTTTGGCCAAGAGATATTGCAGTATATGTTGGAAATTGAACAAAAACAAAACAAACCTCATATTGAATTATCTAAGTTAAAACCTAAAGTTTATTTGAAAAATTATCATTCTGATTAAACCAAGATTTTGATCCGCCTAGCTATTGCATTATCGTCCTGCTTTTCTTATAATGTTGAATTTCCTTTCTTCGTTTAAGGTAGCATAATTTTTTATGTTATAGTTCCAGTTTGCATTTTTATATATTGTTCTCGATTTTATATAGCTTTCTATAGCCCAAGTGACATAACAGTTTTAAATTGGTTTAGACACTGGGTTTTCCTTGAATACTATTATCTAAATTATTAAAGAAATGAGTAATAGCAAGAACTGAGTTTAGTTTTTTAGACGGAAGCAGTAAATGTTAGCGGTTGCTTGACAGATCATTTTTTGAAAATGGACCATGCTATGTCTTAGGAGTATTGCAATTTTGAATTTAAGTAATACATGTTTCAAGTTCAATTTATCGAGCGTCTTATTGATTTTAATCGGCGATTTCTTATGTACACGGGCAGTGGTATCTTTACAATAATGGGTAAAGGAAAACACAGATTGCTAAACTTCTGATACCTATTGCTGTTCCTTTTAAAACTAAGGAGATATCTTTTCAACACCCTTTAAGTGCCATATTAACACGCCAGGACACTTGATACATTGCGAATGGCACTAACATATAGAAATCCGAAGCTATTATTTTTAAAAATTTGTGTTTTTTTCGGATATAAGTTGACATATTCGACGTCAAGTATTTAATAAATATGATCCAAATTGATGGGCACCAATACAATGAGAGTGACTACGGCTTGGAGATTATCACATTTGATGTCGGAATTAATTAAAATATTTAGGTGAAACCTATGAATTATGTTTATTATAATTTATTTAGGCTTCATCCAGATATTTTAATTAATTAAAATTAAAACAGCCTATAAATATATGAATTTGAATTTCGGAAAAAAATATTCAAATTTTGTGCGGTTCCTAGATGTTGTAAATCAACACCATTCTATTGGTCAAAAGTAAGATTTTTGAGTAAATGTTCTAATTATATTCGTGTTGTACTTCCGGCTTTAGTTATTTGATTGACCAGTACTCAGTACTTGTTTCTTAAGTAACTGTGTAACCAACGGATCGGGTAGTCATTTTATTATACCATTTCGTATAAACGTGTTTAAACTTGCCTTAAACTATTTATTTTAAAAGTAACACTAAACAAAACACTATTCACAAATACAACAATTATATTATCATGAAAATGCACTATTTTTAGAATTGAAGTTTTCTCTTGATATGAAATTTGATATTCAATTTTTTTTTTGAAATTTTTCTAAACATATTAATTTATTAAAACAGTCTCAGAAGCTTTGAGTTCAGATGAGTTAGGACTGTTTAACTGATTGAGGAATAAATGAAATTATTTAATTTATATACTTACAAAATTTTGCATATCAGAAACTGTATAAAATAAAAATAACTAAGTAGATCAGAACGTGTGATATCCTAACTATGTATTTTAAAAAGGAAGGATTTCCTATTTCGTGTAAAAATAAAATCTGTAGTCGAAAGGTTTAACGCTTTGAAAATTAGAAGCTGGCTGTAATAGTAGAACTTGTGAAACTTTTGGAAAACTAGTACTACACTTATACTTTTGTATGAAAGACATTGGGAAAACAATGAATCTTTCAATCCACAACCCAAATACATTGTTATCAATGGCACTAATAGGGTTATTATTATTACATTAAGCTTCTGGTTAAACTTCTCGTTTTAAATATTTTGTTTTTTCTTTTTTTTTTTATATTTTATGCATATATAAATAGACAATATGGTGTTCGTAAGAAAGATAAATTAGATTTTTGTCTTATCACAAAAAAAAAAACCAAGAAGAAATTATGTTTCCTATGTGTTTTATATCCTTACAATGTTGTTGGTGTAATATGCTATGCTTTAATCATAATCGTATTCTCTTATGGATTAGCATAAAAAAATGTATGTTGGGTGGCAAATATTTACGGCATGTCGAGGATGATGACGATAAAGTTTTGATTTATCATATTTACACAAAGAACAAGATATGGGAGCGATATTATCTCGCAACATTTCTCACTTTCTTGTTTCGTGTGTTCGCGTTCGCTAGCAATTGCTTAAGGTGTGATCCAAATTTTTAATTTAAAACTGTACTTTTTACAACAAAATGGTTTTCGTTTTTGCTACACACTACTATGGAGAGATAATTCTTTTTCCATTATTGTTGTTATCATTTTATTATAAAATCGATAAATGAAATAAAATTGGATTAAATATTTTATTATACTTTTTCATCTTCTTCTTATTAAACGTCGTATTTTTATATTTTTCTCTTTTTTATATTTGTATTTACTTTATATTTTTATAAAACACTGTAACTGCCGAAGTTTGGAACTTCTTGACAACAACAGAATTATATAGATATCGTTGTTAATATAGATATAGCAGGTCATTTAGAATTTGTTATATAACTAACTATCTATGTCTCATTCACGTATGAAATTTTTCTCTCAGCAATATACTCATATACCCTTAAATACCTGTGTTAAGGAATCTAATTCGTATATATAAATCACAATGTCGGGAACGTTTTTCTTTTAACAATATTCTTGTCTTAGATTTTGTTATTCATTTAGTTATTTCCACTCAAAGTAAAATTTAATTAAAATGTTTTTTTTTTATTCGTAAAAATCGTTTTTATATTTTGTCGAAATTACAACTAAATTATTTAAGGTGATTGATGTTGAAAGAAATAAATTAGTTTTGTTCATAGTGTTGTTATTTCAACAGTGTGTCGTAATCGAGAACATGCCAGCATAGGCTATAGAAACAAGATTGCGAAATGATCAAAATAGGAAATACAAAGTTCATTCGTTTAATTGAATTTACGCCATTTATGTTATACATATACGTTTGGAAAGAGGTACGAGTATATAAGAATGTATATCTACGCCAGATTATATCGGTGGAAAACTAAAACGGTAAAACCAATTAAAATATCGATTTTGAATGTGCTCGACATTTTTGGTTTGTTAATCTTACTTAAAGTACTACACCATATTTATTTCATTTTATTGATAAGTAGCAGAATGGGGTATATCCCTATACGCAAATAATATAAAAGCCAAACTAACTCTAAAAAATTTTTTATATATATGTACGTACAAAAGAATTACAGTTTACAATCACAATAATATTTAGGCTCAAACCATTCGAAAAATAAATGTATCTTGTTTTTTGACCGTATAAGTCTATCACAGTCAAATTACTTGGGACATAAACGAGGGAGTATGCCTATATTTGGCGTAGTTATAAAATTCAAGTAATTCAATAGACAATATGTAAACGCCAATTTGCAGTGGCGTGACTGAGTATCTGGGTATGGTTCATAAATTCGTATATGCCTAATCCGAGTGTGACCATTAGTAAAACTGTTGTGACTTTAGCTTCAAAATTCGCATATTTATTCAAACATTTAGTTAACGTTTAATCAACAATTTCATAGACACAAAATGCGAAACCAGAAGATTTTGTTATTCAAAAATATTGAACTTAATCGGAAAATTGCGAACGCCAAATTGATAAATTTGTGTGACCAAAAGGCATTACTAATCGAAAATGTCAAGCTTACACAAATTTTTAGAAAATTATTTTAGATGCATTTATGATGTTCAGGTATTTAAAGAGATAGTTTATAGTCGTGTATTGAGAGGTTTGATACTAAATATTTGGTTATTATCTTGGTGATAACCAGATTTTTATTTTACATCGATGCGCGGTTCCTAAGAGATCGGCAGTTTGGTTCACAACGAGAATTTAAATTGTTTTAATTTTAAGATTCGGCCGTCTCATCAGAATGAAGTGACCAAACTACAAAACTATGGTAAATACTTTGAAGTATATTCATTTTAATTCGCTAATTATTATAATTCGCTAAACATTTGTTTAACCCCTTCGTAACTTAATCGAAGGGGTCAACAATAATGTTTAAAGAAAAATAATAATTCGCTAAGTTATTTACTCGTACTGTATTTTTTTAGTTCGATCTTTGTGGTCTGACGAGACCACCGAACAACCAATAATTGACCAAATATAACTTGTTAAATAACGAAAGTATAAAATCTTAAAGATTGGTGAAATCGATTCAACTAGTTTTGGCATACTTACATCGGAAATATTCTGAAAATCAATACCGAATTTTAACCAAGGAAGTTTAAAAAGTTAACCGGGTACCGTCCATAGACTCGCATAAAATTCGTTTCCGTGCGGCCCTTACGTTTTTGTATGAAAAACGTAATATTAGTCATCCTTGCATTTGAAATTTTTTATGCAAAAGGAATGGAAGTGGAACAAAACAAATCGTATGCGCTTAAGGGTGATTAAGGTTTAAATAAAAAATGTTACGTGAAATAAGCATTTCGCTTTAAATTTTTTATATAAGTACGTGTTTCAACTGGGCCCCTGATTATGAAACTTTTTCGGCGTCGTAAAATCCGTCTTGCGTCGGATATTCATATTATGAAACTAAAAAAATACGATCCGCCGCGGAAATTGCTATTATGAAATAAGAATCCGAGTAACGCGGATTTTGCGACAAAAATCAAATGCCGAATCTGAGTGCAGTTTGGTGACGGATATTGTAGTATACGCACGGAAAATAGAACGTAGTTAATACTTTTTATATGTTATTTAATTATTTAAAAAATTTTATAAATTTTAAAATGTAAGTACATATCTCTATTAAATTGTTTTTATCTAATTTAAATAAAGTGCTATATACTGAAAATTTCGATGATATAGGCCTGTAACAAATAGAAAACAGTTCGAAATTCTTGTTTTGTTTATCGATAAAAATAAAGGTTTAGCAACCAACCGGCTAAATTTTAGAATTAAAAATAACTTCATTCATTCAAGTTTGACAGTAAAAATACATTTTTCATAATAGGAATATCCACCGCGCATCGGATTTTACGACGTGTATTTTCCTATGGTGTCGTATTTACTGATGAATTTCATAATAGAACCTGGTATCAATACCACATAAAAAGCTAAAAAATTAAAAATTTATTCGTGGTAAATAATTTTTTTCTTTTTATCTGTTTCAATTGGGTAAAATTTTGACAATAACATGGTTGCTTATTTTATGTGTAATTGTGAACGTACTTATATACTAGTACGAAAATGATCCAAGTTTTGATTTTTTTTACAAATTATAAGGATCATAGAATTTATTTTGAAGTTTTTATTAAATAAAATAATTTTAAAAATTAACAAATCCAAAAATACAAAATATAAATTTATTTACCGTTTATAATAAAAAAATCAAGATTTTTTTGCAACGAAAATGATGATACACTTATTGTAGGATCCTTGATTTGTTTTTATTCCTTACATAAATTATATTTCACGTTTTAAAGACATTGTCCTTGGATGTGCACTAAGTTTCACTTATATAGGGTGATTTTTTAAGAGCTTGAGAACTTTTTTTTAAAAAAAACGCATAAAATTTGCAAAATCTCATCGGTTCTTTATTTGAAACGTTAGATTGGTCCATGACATTTACTTTTCGAAGATAATTTCATTTAAATGTTGACCGCGGCTGCGTCTTAGGTGGTCCATTCGGAAAGTCCAATTTTGGGCAACTTTTTCGAGCATTTCGGCCGGAATAGCCCGAATTTCTTCGGAAATGTTGTCTTCCAAAACTGGAATAGTTGCTGGCTTATTTCTGTAGACTTTAGACTTGACGTAGCCCCACAAAAAATAGTCTAAAGGCGTCAAATCGCATGATCTTGGTGGCCAACTTACCGGGCCATTTCTTGAGATGAATTGTTCTCCGAAGTTTTCCCTCAAAATGGCCATAGAATCGCGAGCTGTGTGGCATGTAGCGCCATCTTGTTGAAACCACATGTCAACTAAGTTCAGTTCTTCCATTTTTGGCAACAAAAAGTTTGTTAGCATCGAACGATAGCGATCGCCATTCACCGTAACGTTGCGTCCAACAGCATCTTTGAAAAAATACGATCCAATGATTCCACCGGCGTACAAACCACACCAAACAGTGCATTTTTCGGGATGCATGGGCAGTTCTTGAACGGCTTCTGGTTGCTCTTCACTCCAAATGCGGCAATTTTGCTTATTTACGTAGCCATTCAACCAGAAATGAGCCTCATCGCTGAACAAAATTTGTCGATAAAAAAGCGGATTTTCTGCCAACTTTTCTAGGGCCCATTCACTGAAAATTCGACGTTGTGGCAGATCGTTCGGCTTCAGTTCTTGCAGGAGCTGTATTTTATACGGTTTTACACCAAGATCTTTGCGTAAAATCTTCCATGTCGTCGAATAACACAAACCCAATTGCTGCGAACGGCGACGAATCGACATTTCACGGTCTTCAGCAACACTCTCAGAAACAGACGCAATATTCTCTTCTGTACGCACTGTACGCATTCGTGTGGTTGGTTTAATGTCCAATGAAGTAAACTGAGTGCGAAACTTGGTCACAATCGCATTAATTGTTTGCTCACTTGGTCGATTATGTAGACCATAAATCGGACGTAAATCGCAAAACACTTTTCGAACCGAACACTGATTTTTGTAATATAATTCAATTATTTGCAAGCGTTGCTCGTTAGTAAGTCTATTCATTATGAAATGTCAAAGCATACTGAGCATCTTTCTCTTTGACACCTTGTCTGAAATCCCGCGTGATCTGTCAAATACTAATGCATGAAAATCCTAACCACAAAAAAATCACCCGTTATAATCACTTTAAACAATAAACTAATCTATTATTCAACAAATTTTCTATTTTGTTTTTAAAAGTATAGTAAACAGCTTTATTTTCGTGAAACTTAAAAAATGTATTACAAAAATTTTATAAATATTAAAATATTAACTTAAATAAAATAAAATTTTTTACGAAATCGATTCCGGCAATTTACCTATTGCCATCATCAGTTGTTGATACTATAGTAAAATATATAACAATAAAACCGAAACTGCGTTCGTAAAACTTATATACAAAATTTTAAAAAATTTTAAAAACTGAAAAAATTTTATATAAAAACGAAACCAAAAAACCGTACTTTCGTATAATAAACATATACTTGTCACAATTACCTTAAATACGAAATATAATATGCAAAATCTATATGTACCGAAAAGTTAAGATGGATATATAATGATATATAATGAGGTGGTTATGTGTTGTGCAGAATCATATCATAAATTTTGTTAGTCTTTGAGTTGATTTTATTGTTTAGTAGATGTACATTATTTCTATTTTTATATATCTCTAATTCCTCAGGAATTAGAAATTCTATCACAAAATAATTGTTTAAGTGTTCATTTCATTTCATTAAATAAAATTCATTACATAAAATAATTATATAAACAAATATATATATATATATATAAAAATAAATATATTAATTTTCTGGATATAACAATAACCAGGATTAATTCTTCTTCAGATTTCAAAATTTATCGGAAACCCTCAGACGCTGTTATCCCTGGTTCTTCACACCATCCACATAATATTAAAATGTCAGCTTTCTACTCACTCATAGATAGACTAATAAATATCCTTTTTGCAAATTCAAATTATAACACAGAGCTTAATGTAATTCTACAAATTGCAACGAATAACGGATATACAACTAGGACTATATTAAAGTGATTGAATAAAAAGCTAAAGCGTAAAACTCTAACGGATACTTATCCACCGGATAGTCCAACGCGGGAAAATTCGCTTAGAGTATATAGGGAAAAAAATCGAACGGATTAGCAACATGTGGCCCTATTCTGGTTTTCCCTGGGAATAGGGAATTGGGAATTAGTGCCGTATTTCTAGCAGTTGGGAATTATTTATTCCCCAAAGTGTATTCTGGCGCTTCGGAATTTTTTTTAGTGGGAAAAAATAATTCCATTTTATAGCAGTTTTGACGTTAGTTTTTCCCAATTATTTTTTTAGGGAATTGTAATTCGTACTTTTTCGGATTTTTAAACATTATTTTTTGTAATAAAAATATTTTGAAAAATAAATTAAACTTGTATTAAGGTCGCAACATGCGTTTTAGTTTATAAAAAACAAAATAAAAAATTTTTCCCCCAAAAATTATTCCCAGTCTACCAGAATATACATTTGGGAACGGGGAATAAATATTTGGGAATTATTGCAATTTGTAATTACAGCAAAATATTTTCCCAATTCCCTATTCCCTGGGAAAGCCAGAATAGGGCCAATGGTGTCCAATTACACCAATATTAGTTTTGCTTTTTATAATAATAACACAATAAAGAAAATGATTTTTAACAATAAACCTAGAGTTGATCGCCTTTTAAAATCTGGCGTTTATAGGATTAATTGCAATGATTTTAGTTTCTCCTATATTGGCCAGACTGGGCGTAATTTTGGAGTTAGAGCTAAAGAACATTTATATGTTTGCAATCAATCAACTTTCCATAACCATTTAACTTTAGAAAATTATACAGCTAGCTTGAACAATTTAAACATATTACACATACAACCCAAAGGCAGACGTTTAGATACCTTAGAATTTTACGAAATTCAAAAATCAATATTTCTTAGCCAAAATACCCTTAACGAACAGAAATCCGGTTCTCACCAATTACAGACCCCGCCCTTTTCTATTCTCACGTATGCAATAATATACCTTGAATTTTGTTACTCAGCCTATGACTCATCGCCTACCTGCGCGATCCGTAGATTAATTTTTATTGCTTATTTTTTTCCATCCTTCTTTTATTTTTATTTATATTTTGCTTTTTTCTACTATATAACAAAAATTTTTACTAATACAAATCAGTAGATACTCCTGATGATGACCTAACAAGTCGAAATCGATCGAGTGATTTTTTGAACTTTTTGAACAAATTTTTTAATTAAAATATTCAAAAATCTAATTCTGCGAAATAAAAAACAAGTGTTTAATAAAATGTGTTTATTAAGTGTGTGTTTCGCCAAGTGCCTACGGCAAATAGCGTAAAAAGAATTATATAAACCTTCAGTATACATTCTTCTACATACACTGAGCGAAATAGCTATAAAAACCCCCATAATTTTGAGATAAATTCATTTATACTTTATTGAAATATTACCGTTCATTGACATTTTATACTGAGAGTATAATTAACTCTTACATATTATACATATAGTGGATGTAAGGCTTATATATACATTTAGGCCTCTTTTTTTGTAATTTGTAGTACTACATAGCTATAAAAACAGCTGTAACATTTTGTTAAAAATTTTAAGTAAAAAATTTATATAATATAAATCTAATAATGTGTATTTCCGCCATTTTTCTGAATTACTTCAAATAATCTATCTGGCATTGAGTTAATCAATGTTTGAATTGTTGATGTTGGTATTTTAGTCCAAGCCTGTTGAATCTTTCGTTTTAATTCGGATGCACTAGAAAATTGAAGTCCATTTTCATATACCTTGCGGGCTAATAAACCCCATACGTTCTCTATGGGGTTTAAGTCAGGACTAATAGCAGACCAAAACAAAATTTCTATCTTTTGGTAGTAAACCAATCTTTTGTTAGCCTGGCAGTGTTTGTCGCAGCATTATCGTGTTGAAAAATCCATTTTCCGATTCATAATGATGGCAACCAATACCATAACAGTCCCTCCACCAAAATTACGACTGTAAATTGTCTCATTTTCTTTGCGCAGATCATGCCAGTAGTATTGGTAACCATCGGAGCTATCCAGGTTAAACTTTTTCTCGTCGCTAAAAAACATTTCTCCTTTCGGTTTTCCATCACTACCATTTAAAATTTGTTATATACGACGTGTAATTATAGATAATTGTAAATGGGCTTTTATATTTGATGCTGACATCTTTTTCGTTGTTGTACGTGAAATAGTGTTGCGCTTATCCCTCTGAGTAATTTTTCGCACAGGACCAGGTCGCGCATTCGAACCATATTTATTGCTAAGTTTAATGTAATTGTTACTAAATTGGGTGATATGTTAAGCTTTGAAGCAATTTATCTCAAAGACATTCCGCAGTTACAACATGCCGTTATTGCCACTTTTTTACTTTCAGTCACCTTAGTTCTGCTTGGCATAGCTATAAACCAAAAAAATATACCATAACCTAAATATATTTGAGGTACATATTCTATAATGGTTATTCTTAGCAACCAAGAAAAAATAAAATTAAAATAAAAAAAAACCCGAAGTTTAAAAAATAAACAACAAGAATTCCACTGTTTTTATATCTGTTTCGCTCTAAGGTAGCAGCACAACTGACTAACGCAAAAAATTAAAGATGCGTAATTGTATCTGTATGAGCTATAGTTGCAAAATATTGTAAAATCACAGTGAATTATTTATGAGTAGTTGGAATTATCCGTACATATATGTATTTATGTATGAACTTAGTTATAATCTAACTGTTTTTATAGCTATTCCGCGCAGTGAATTAATTACTCAGAGAATTCTATACCTTATACAAATCCTTCGTTCGATTAAATTATGCTCTCAATAAACGAATACTATCAATAATTGTATTATTATTATGTTGAGAGCGAATTTTGGTGTATTATTTGTCCAGCTGCTGAAAAATCTCGTTCGGACTCTACGCTCGTCTGTTTTATTCTGAAAAGATGTTGATAAACTAAATCAAGATATTTGCTTTTCCGTTTTCCGCCCCAAACAATAACATATCACGTTTAATTAGGCTTGTCAGGCTGCTAATATTTCTAGGTTTGGAAACTCAATCAAACCTTCTGGTTTTAATTTTTTCTTTTAGGGGTTTCAATAGTGACATCATATTCTTCATCTTTTTCACTTTTTTTTCTTTGTTCGCACTATTTGCCGTAGAAACTTGGCGAAACATACTTACACTTAATAAACACATTTTATTAAACACTTGTTTTTTATTTCGCAAAATTAGATTTTTGAATATTTTAATTAAAAAATTTGTTCAAAAAATCACTCAATCGATTTCGGCTTGTTATGTCATTATCAGTATACGGATTTTGTCTCAAATGTGTGAAACGAAATGAGTGTAACCGGAAAGATATAGTAGTAGCATTTGTGTTTGTGTTAGTTTCATGCGTATGATTATTTTACTGCATATGCAAATCACGTGTCATTCTTTTTTGTCTATTCATGTTAACCCTTTAAGTGCCAACATGATTTCGGCTAGTGTATTGAGGAGCACGATCTCGCTTTTTGATACTCAAACAGTTAACCATTGCAAACGCCATATTGTTGTATTGTTTATGTATTTTCGATTTCTTTTTGTTACCATTTTATTTTTAAAATTCATGAAATTTAAAATACATTTATTTATAAAATTTTATTAAAACATATAAAATTAATTTATGATAAAAAAAAATTAAATATCTAATTTATTAGCATGTTAAATAATCACACTCCACCGCTCGAGAGCAGACGTAATGTGCTGAGAGAAGGAAATAAGCACCATAAAAATTAAACCGATTCGCCCGGATCGCGTTATTTTGATACTGTTCATCATACAAATGACACAAATGCGAACAAAAGAAAAATACAAATACAAAGACATAATTGTGTATTATACACAGTGTACGTATTCGATTTTTTTTGTTTCACTCATTTTAAATGAGTAACTCACGAGACAAAATCGATATACGGGAGTATCTACTGATTTGTAAAAGTAAACATTTTGTTGTATTATATAGTAGAAAAAAGCAAAAAATAAATAAAACGAGGGACAAAAAATAGGCAAAAAATTAATCTATTGATCGTACAACCAACTGTTGTCATCCGGAAAAATTAATAAAAAAAGAGTGGATAATCTGTTGATGATTGTTTTATTAAATAAATCGTGAATATCTTTTTTACTTTGGTCTTCATCAAGCTGCCAATGCTGAAGATATTGTAATACACCTGAATGATTGGTGGGTCTTTCTTTCACACGAAACAATATACATATCCGATTTTAGTTGCGTGATAAGTTCAGTATTCTGAGTAGACAATTCTTCCAACATGAACTTAATGGAAGTATCAGCAGTTAATAATGAAAACTCCGCTGAACATAGCGCTTTTACAACAGCTAATTTGACCGGCATCAATCCGTCATCTTATTTTTCATATCATTCTCTGAAAATTGAACATCAATATCTAGATCAATCAGGCTTTTCCTTATGCAAGTTTTTAACAAAAAAAATCGTTTTATCATTAATAATAAACTGTTCCTTTTTGTTTTTGTATCAAGAATAAGGAAAATTTCTTTTTCGAAATCTCCTTTGACGTGTTTTTGTAAAAATTCGTCATTTTGAGTATGTGAGCTGCGAAACAGGCGTGCTATGTTACGAGTTTTACAAATAATAGGGTAAATGTCTTCGTTAATTTTATAAATAAATGCCGGCATTTCATTTGATATTATTAGTTGTTCACCATTTTCAAATTGATCTTCTTCGTCGGTTTTTCTGCTGGGCAAGATCCTTCAATCCTTGTCAGGCATAGATTCCAAGATGCTTTCAATTTGTGTACATTGGTATTAATGTACCTTTTATTTTTAATTGACGTCAAAAAATTGTCTTGGTCTATTCATTCACGAATGCATATCGGCCATATTTTTCAATGAAATGCGAGCCATACTGGCATGAATTAATTATAAATACATTTTTACCAAAAAAAATCGGTAAATGTGTAAAAAATTACCGATAAATTGGTAATATATTTAATACGGTAAAACGGTAATGCATGCCCTAGTTCAAACATACATTTTAAAAGTTTTGGAATTTTAGAAGTTTAATATATTTTACATGGTCTACAAAATAACTATGTCATAGCTAGATTTAAACTTTAATGATCCTGCCCCATCATGAAACCAACATACGATACAAAGTGGTAAAATAATTTCGTTAACGTATAATAAAATAATTGGAAATTTGTTTATAAAATGGTTCATCATATTTCAAATTCAAATAAAAATTATTTTAATCTTACTAGTACCATTCCGCATATATAGCGCCATATTCAATGTAGGCTGTTTTTATTTTGATCGATATCACAGGGGTGGTGCGGTATGATAGAATAAAAAAGAAAATGAAACATTTTCGTGAAATATCATATTGCATCTATTTTTGTACATATAAAAAAAATTAAATAAATACTCACAATTTCAAAATCCACAAATTGGACTACCACAAAAAATTTACTAAATTAGGAACAGTCAAATTACATTTTCATTGCCTTTCACTCATGAACATACTTGTACAGTATACACAATTCTATACTGTTCCCAAAATGTTATTTTTTCTTCTGTGCTGTGATTTTATTACATCGATATAATACCCGGTAGCAAGTATTAGAAAAAAAACAAATCATCCAAAAACAAAAGTAAATCATCATCAATAAAAATCAAAAACTGTGTCCCCGCGGCCACACATTATCCACCCAAAATAATATATACACTTGCTTTAAAACAAAGATTATTTCGATTTTTGTTTTTAATTTAAATTTTATGTTTTGTATCATTTCAGGTCGAAAATCGAGCATTACGGTTGCGTGACGCTGTAACGGCAGCCCAATACATCGAAGACATACAACCATCAACATCGCCACAAGGTTTACCGCCTCAAATACCACAGTTAATTTCGGATACATCGCCACGATTAAATTGGGATTATTTTGATGAAAGTGGTTATATAAGACGGGGTGGTCTACGTAACGGTGAAGATCCTTACGTACGAAATCGATTTAATCAAAAAGCTAGTGATGATTTACCAAGTAATCGGCCGATACCCGATACAAGAAACGCCATGTAAGTACTGAATGCGCATAGCAATATATTATATATTATATACAGTTTTATTAAATATGCAGCTCTTGTTAAATATGCAATAACTTGTTTCGTAAAATATGTTCACAAATAATTGTTTATATGATTAATTGAATTTGGATTAATAGAGTTAAATATCAAAACGTGATGTTGGGATTACTTAACCACAATGATATTTTGTAAACAGTAAAACTTATAGAAATGGCAAAAGTGTTTTGATTTTGAAGGATAGTCGATGGAACCGTTTCTTATTCAATTTATTTTGAAACCTAAATTGATTTTGGTGTGTGTTAATAAATGTTCGTGATTTAATTTATTATAATACCTTTTAATACTCTTATGCCCATGTTGCACATAAGTCAATTCGGGTAAATTTTTTAATTGCCTATTTTGATTATCTAATAGAAACGTTTTTGTGCGCGAAACAAATTATTATATAAAATATTTAGTTAGTGCACGGCTAACCAGCTGTTTGTGCTTTTAAATGCAAACGGACATAAGTGTTTTCCATGAGTGGATTCTCTATGTTTTGAAGAAACTCCTGCCTTTATATGTAAATCAAAATTTAAAAAGTTACATCTTTCGGTTATTCTTGCATTCTGTTGGCCAATCCTCATATGTTTCTAATGCCAAATTGCACAAAAAGTTACTAATTAACTGCCTTCTAGATTTGAGTTTTGAACAATTAGTTTGAAAAACATAACTCATCGGTCAAAATTCGACTTTGAATCATCAACATAGTTTCCTTCAAAAGTAAATTCATTCTAACGCTACTTTAACATTTCGATATCATTTCGTCTTGATGAAAGAGCACTTTTTAGTTTGCATTTGGAGGCGTTTTTTGTAACTTCTTCCTTGCACCAATAACGCTATTCAATATTTGCTGTTGATGGTCTTTCCTTTATCAAGTTAGTTGCCGAATGAACTACCATGCGCTTCCCAAAATACGGAGGCCAAAACCTGGATGCCTTTCATCGACTTCATGATTAGATTCACCATGCGCTTAACAATAATAGAAAAATGTCAAAATTTTTCCAATTTTTTTTTTTTGTTTCTATCCAATTCGTTTGTGTTGTGTTATTCTCAGTTACAGGAGTTCTACATAATCCAGGCAGTATACATAATAAATTGTTAAATTTTGTAAACAAACAGAGGTTTAAAATATTAAATTTTTTGTTGCTATTGTTTTCTAAATTTATACTTAGCGACATCTTTTGATTGGTTTAGTAATTTCGAAAAGCTCCATAAAATAACGTTTTTATTTTATGAAGCTGTGTTATAGGATGAAACCTGCGAATTTGTTGCGATAAAAAATCAAATTTTTAACAAGTAACGAAAAAATAGTTTTCGAAGTTTGTTCATTAACCATGTTGAAATAGAATCCAAAACACAATAACCCCACATTAGACTATTAATCCAAGAGCTCTTTTTAACGGGCGTTTGTTTTTCAAAAATAATGCTGAAATTTTTGAAGTAAAACTTCTTTAGGCACGCTTGACTTGGGGACTAAGCTGGCAAATGCGTTACAAAAAATGTAATCGAACGAGGCGAACGAAACAATAAACGCAAAACAAAATCATTTTCCTTTAGTATCAGGATGTGCCATGACAATTCATAAATCCCTAGGTGGAACATTAGTTGATACCATTTTATTTTAATAATTGGTTAAAAAAATTGGAAAATAAGAAAATAGGAAAATTGGAAATTTGCAAAATTGGAAAATTTGAAAATTTGTAAATTGGAAAATTATAAAATTGGCAAATTTTAAAAATTGGAAAATAGGTAAATGGAAAATTGGAAAATAGGAAAATATGAAAATTGGAAGTTTGGAAAGTTGGTAAATTGGAAAATTTAAAAATTGGAAAATTGAAAAAGTGGAAAATTGGAAAGTCATAATATAGACTTCTATGTCACTGACTGACTCACTCGAGAACGCACAGGGTGACCACATTTTATTTTTCTATATTATAACATGTGTGTCACTCACTCACTTACTCACTCCAGAACGCACAGGGTGACCAAAAAAAATCGTCCGTGTGATATATTTTATATATGTTTTTTTTGTCTATATTATAGCTCCATTCCACACGAGGTATCACAGAAACCGATTCTTTCTTCGTTTCTTTCCCCGTTTGCCGATACAGAATGATACAGGTGAACGAATGATACAGGTTTTAATGCGACTTAAACAAATTTTCGAAGAAACCACACTACACAAACATAAATGAAATAAAAAATATTTCAAGGCCATTTTTACTATGCGAGGAGATTTCAAAAATGATTTTTTTGTCCATTTTGTTACACATAGGTGACACTCGGGGACGCACAGGGTGACCAATTTTTTTTTTCAATATTATAATTTTTCTATATTATATTATAAATATTAAATATATATTTTATATTATAAATATTAAATATATATATATAAGTTTTACTTCAGTAGTGTGGTCTAAAGCACACTTAATTTTTTGATGGAACACTCTATACGAATTTCCTATTTTCTTTACATAACACATTTAAACAGATTCTTGTTTCTACAAAAAAATGACATTATACCTATGACTCAATCTCAAAATATACTTTTTACCTGAATATTGATCTAAACATTCAAATTGAAAAATCAAACGAAGCTTTTATGGTTTTATACAAAAAAGCTTCTAGAAAAATGTTAAAACACACTGGTTGGATTGAAAAATAGTAAAAAGCTTCCCCTCTATGGAAAGTTCATGGAAAAATGGTGGAATCTTACAGCTCTTAGGTAGTAGTCGGTTTTTGTTGTTCTGGTAGTAGTCGGTTTTTGTTGTTCTAATCGACATTTGCTGGTACGACAATTTATTCTTGCGCTACCTAAAGCTTTTATATAAAAATTCGATTCGCAGACAGAAAAAATTAAGTGAAATCTTAATAAAATTTGTGTTTTTCGTTGAAAATATTTATCGTTTAGTTAAAAAGTTATTTGGACCGTTTATACATTTATAAGCAAGTTTTTCAGTTTGCGTTGAGTTTTTTCTGTAAGATTTATAGATATTTCATGTTAGGCGAACTTTTTGAGAAGCTTACTAAAAAAATGTAATATACTCGTAAGTAAAATAAAAAAAAATATGTTCTTTGAGCATATTTGAACCCACCGGTGAAGAACAGGATTAAAGTGTCAGCTAATTGTGATATTGAGGGGCTATAACCAAAGCTTGTTCACGTATAAAATTCATCGGACTACAACTCGGTTTTCTTTATTTTTGCATCGTAAAAAGAGTTCAATCAAAAATTTATTGTGAGATATGTTAGGGCAGGAAAAAATTAAAGAAATGGTTGTACATTGTTGGCTTTTCGAATTGAACCTGATGGCTATTCACTTTTGACCAGTTTCAATAAGCAGTCCCAGAAATTTGTCTTGTAAATTTTAGATAAAATAGTCGGCTTAATGTTATTAAAATATAAATATAAAATGTTTCAAAACTGCGCGCAGATTTTAATTAGATTTATCCTAAAGCTCTAATTTTACCGTTGCATTGTTTTGATTTCACTCCATTATAATTCCGTTAAATAACATATATTTTATTTATCGAAATAAATTGTTTATTTCTTTAGTGTTAGTGAATTTTAAAACCAGGAAAGTAAATCATAAACCTACGTCCGATGTCAAAAGTAATTTATAAATAGATATCTAGTAATTTCAGCAACAAGGCCCGTTGCGCACTTGATTTCGCAGAGTTAGCTAAGTTCTGCTCATTCACCCGTATACTGGGATCCCATTTTTTAAACCCGTGAGTAAGAACCTTACCAACTATTTATTCCTCATTTACTGTGATATACCATGTTAGTGCGTTTTAATATGAAGCTATTGTTTTTGTGTTGACCTCTATTTCTTTCATTCTTTTGATCCTTTCTTAATCTATATGAAGGATCTTAACCCAACTAAATAATGAATTTCACGTATTTAAACTGTCAAACCCTATACGAATAAAGCTTAGTTCGAATTTGTAAATAGCCTATTCGTCAGTCAATAAGCCCTGATACCGACACATAGATGACGCATCTAACGAAAATTTCATATGGATTTTAGAAAGTACCAACCATTAAACGATGTGTGAGCATTTTATAACAATCCAACTATTAGTTTACAAGTTACAATTGTTATAGTAACATTACTTTTGATGTGAGAGAAAATACCGTTCAACCAAAGCAATGTCTTGTTAAGTGTTATAAGGATTCTGCTCCTTCGAGCAGATAGAAAAGCTAGAAAAAGTGCACAATATCTTTTTGGAAGACCGTAAAGTGAAGTTGCGTGAGATAGCTGACACCTTAAAAATATCAAAATGCAATACTATTTTGCATGAACATTTGTCCATGAGAAAGCTCCGTTCAAAGTGGGTGCCGCGCTTGCCTACATTTGATCAAAAACAGCAACTCATCGATCCAGAGAGGTGTTTGATGCGGATTAACCTATAAACGAAGCGAGAATTTTGGCGTTACTATCGGACAATGGATGCAATATGAATCCTCTACTATACTCGGGAATCAAATCGTCATTCAGCTGAGTGAACAGTAGGTGTTTTATTTGTCGACTGTCTTGGGAAAAAAGGCCTTCAACAGCGAAATGGTGCGTTTGAAGGAAGAAGTTACGAAAAATAGCCATAAATGCAAAAGAAAAAAGTGCTCCTTCACTAAGACAATGCAAAGTGTTAGCTACGAATGAGATCACTTTTAAAAGATAGCCCGCTTATTTCTAATAAAACTACCTACATAGACAACAACGTAATATTAAACCACGAATATTAAACAACGAAATATTAAACTAAGCCAATAACAACATGAAATAATTCGAATTGATCGCTTGAGGTTCGGTGTTGGCAATTGAAATCCTTGGATTTCCCAAGAATATTTTATTGCTCCTGTCCGGCAGGACCTTGGTATTCTGAGACCCCATATTTTTGGGATTCCAACCATAGTTGTAAGGCAGTTGCCACATCCTTTCAATATGACTTGAACAATTTCATGATAACTAACATTTTTGCCAATGTGGATGAAATATATGGCGAAAAATTCTTCAACTCACAAATTCACTCTATGGAGCCATAAGTCATGTTTTAATTTTATGATTTTTATGTTTTGATTGGGTAGCCTTGATTGAAAAAAAAATTGAAATATGTACTTTAATTTTTGTTGTTGTTGTTAAAGATATAGGGTGTCAAATTTTGAGAAAAACGATAATCATGATGTTGTATATATGTCCGATAATAAATAATTATCCGATAATTATGATTTTGGGCTCATTTTAAAGGTAAATTAATAAGGATTAATAGAGGAAAAATATAAAATTAGTATATTGTCTAACTCCTTCTTCTCTAAATTTCCCGCCAAAATGTTCTTTTTAAATTTTCTCAAAAACCTATTTTTATTTTTTTTTTTTTTAGAATTCGACAATTAATATTTTATAACATATCAAAAAACTAGAATACCGTTATTTTTTGTTTTCTTGCAAAATGCGTTTTAGTAAGAAGTATTTCATTTTTACATGGAAAGCCATATAGATATTTCTCAGTGTTTTGAAATTGTTTACTAAAGAGGTAGTTCACTTAATTTGTGTGTTTTGTTTATTATTTATTGTACAATTTTGCGTCATATTTAAGTATGAGTCACAGAATTATGAGGTGCCACCCCTGGTTTATATCGTTTGGTTAGTCGTAGTCAAGTAAAAATAACCAACTCCCAATAAAAAAGGGGAAAACAACATTTTATTTAGTCTTTTATAAAATAACCCAAGAAAGAAAAGGAATTTATGGTGTTAAACGATGAGTAATTCTTTTGAAAACAAAAAATGAACATTGTTGGTATAAATAAGAGTAAAAATTTAACCTTTTGATTAGTTGACATTGTGAATTGTAGACAACATTTTAAATAAGGAGCAAGATTTTTTAAAATTTGAAAAAGTAACAGTGTGTTAAACTGAGTGTAAGTTTAAGTGGATATATAAGTTAGTGCGCTAAATTTGATAATGGATAAATTTCGAAAGTGTTGTAAACCATATCGCGATTCAAAGTGTTCGAGTAAACTAAAACGTGTTACGGATTATGTTAAGCAATTTATGCCACAATCAGTTGAGAATCAAGATAATTTGTATCTCTGTTCAACGTGCTATATAAATATTACCTGCAAACGACGAAAAATAGAACCAAAGTTGTCACCAGTTGCGGGACCATCAACAACATCACGTCTTACACCGTAAATAGCCGATAATGATAATAGCAGTGATAGTGAAGAGGGTTATTTAAAAAATGTGCCTGTTTTGAGAAAAATGAATGAAGTGTTACCCTTTCCTGGAGAGTCTCCTATATATCCGAGTACGTTAGAAACCATGCCAAAATATTAGCAGCAAAAAGTAATAGATTTAGCTTCAATAACACCATCAACATCTTTGGTTCCGGGAATCGTGCCGCTTTTGAATCAGTCAACCGAAGATCAAAGGAAGGTTGCACTATATGATCAATTGATTGGTGATGTAAAAGCTAAATTCGAAGAACTGGAAAAAACCAGTGATAAGATTCAGCTAATTACTATATTGCCAAAATCATTAACCATTCAAAAAATTCAGAATGAGTTCAAGGCAGCGTACCATATGGTGCGCACCGCTAAAGATCTACGGGACAAGAATGGTCCACTAATTCGTCCAGCGACTAAAGTAGGAAAGCATATAAGTGATGAGCTGAAGAAAGCAGTACGAGATCTTATTATGATGATGATGTTAGTCGGATAATGCCAGGCAAAAACGATTGTTTAACAGTCGATAAAGCTAAAGTTCAAAAGCGGCTCATGATGTGGACATTGAAAGAATGCTACGAAGGATATAAAACGATGTATCAGGATGACGAATAAAAAAAAAATGGATTTTCTAAATCTTCACTACTTCGTCCAAAATACTGTGTACAATCAGGTAGTAGTGGAACGCACACAGTATGCGTATGTACCATACATCAAAATGTAAAATGGAAACTATTACCAACGGAAAGATAGCCCACTACCGGGATTGTATTTCAACTATTTTATGTGATGAGCCTACACCAACATGTTACCTTCTATAATGCGAAAGCTGCCCAGGACTGGATAAAATAACGGTATTCTAGTTTTATGATATGTTGTAAAATATTAATTGTCCAATTCTAGAAAGAAAAATAAAAATAGGTTTTTGAGAAAATTTAAAAAGAACATTTTGGCGGGAAATTTAGAGAAGAAGGAATTAAACAATATACTAATTTTATATTTTTCCTCTATTAATCCTTATTAACTTACCTTTAAAATGAGTCCAAAATCATAATTATCGGATAATTATTTATTTCTTTTTATTGACATATATACAACATCATGATTATCGTTTTTCTCAAAATTTGACACCCTATATCTTTAACAACAACAACAAAAATTAAAGTATTTCAAATTTTTTTTTTCAATCAAGGCTACACATTCAAAACATAAAAATCATAAAATTAAAACATGACTTACAAAAATGTGTGATTTGACGTTTTTTCGCTATATATTTATATATCTAGGGATAAACTTCAAATTTTATTTTTTATTTTCACTTTTTAGTCAGGTTTTTGAAAAATACTATAACTAAACTAAGAAAGTAAGAAGATTAAACATAAATTTGCGTTAAAAGTGATACATGGTTTACAAAATCGTGAAACAAAGTAAAATTAAAAATGTAATCATTCAACTTAGTGTAGATTTTAATTTATTTAATTCGTTGAAAAGCATTTAGTTGTGTTCTATTTTGTAATTAAAATTAAATACAAATTAGAGGCGTCCGTTGGATATATTACGAGAAATCCACATTTGCAAATTCTGGAGAATGGAAAGATTCCGAAAAAAATCTAATCTATGTGCGGCAAAATGTGTGAAACATGTGTCGGAGGACTAAATGTGGAAAATGAAAAATGAAACGACTTACACAAAATAAGAAAAAGCCTAAATTTTTACCAAACTAACTGAACGCTCACGTCATTGTAAATGAGGTGAAATCCTCAAAATGAGGTGTGCGGCTCAAAAAATTGTAAAATATGTGGAAGTAAATAAATAGTACTAATTAGTGTTCCACATTCCGCCTTTATTAGCGATAACTGCTTCCAGTATCCATTTCATGATATGGATAAGGCTTTTAGCATTTCTATGGGATGTTGTTCCATCGGTTCTCGGCCCAAAAGGTGGTCACATTGGTTTTTCGCCCCTTTTCATCTATAGATGTTCTATTGAATGATTGTCCCGTCGTCCGAGAGGCCACCCCAAACCATTAAGGATCCTTGGATGCTTGGAGTGTTAGTAACAATGTTAGGGAAAATACAAACATACTTCTAACTATGTTTACCTAACTGCTTTTCTGAAGTGTCTCTCTTAATTTTTGTCAAATAAATATTCACCTTATTTATAGCAATTTAAAATAAAATATAAAATTTATAAGTAAATATTATTTTAAAAGCACAGGTGATTTTTACCTTCCGGTAGATACGTCTCTGTGTAACATTTATTTTTATTTTATTTATACAGAAGGTCGGTTAGATATTTTCGCCCAATAGCTCCCGGTAAATAATAAAATTTATCGTTTTTAACCCTTTCCACTTAATTGAAATTAATTCGATCAATTTCAATTACCAAATTCGTAAAGATCGTAGACGGATTAAAATACTTTTCACCAATATTTTGAATTTTTTTCATATAGGTCTTGTTAATGTTAGATGATCTAAAAACAAGGTACACAATGCACGTTATAATATTTTTTAAGCCAACAACCCCACATGCCTAAAATAACATAAACATAACAGCAAATTATTTCCTATAATTGGAAAATTGTTAAATGTAATATTTATTTCAACATACGCCACCGCCCACCTAAATAAATAAACATGGAAAATTAATTGGTAACACCTTTTCTTCACACCCTAGCTATTCAAAAGACACCAAAAAATTCTATTATCCTGTCTAAACGACTTTCTCATTATCCCTTTTTATAATACACATAGATACAAACATGCCTACATACTACTTTCATATTATTTTTTAGTAAAATTTATAGTTTTTGTATGTTTTCAAAGTGAAAACAGCAAAATTCCAAAAGTGAAAATGATGAAAAATGGAAGGATAAAAATTACTTTATCGTTGTGGAAAGGATATTTGTTCATTGTGCGACGACAACAAAATAAATATCAAATGTGTATAATATAATTTACAGAAGACAATAAAACAGGGTATTTTGGGCTATAATTTAAAGTTGGTGACGTAATGAATATACAAAACCCATTGCCAGGAAACAAAAGCAATTTTTTCTAATTTGAATATTAAACTAAATAAAAACAAATAAATTACTGCGAAGCCGGCAGGAAAGGAGTGGTATGGGCATAAAAACTGGATAATTATAAAAATGTGTTTTTGTAGCGATTACAATAAACGTATTATCCAATATACCCAGCATATAAATTGATTCATCGCTTGTTTATTTAAATATGATAATATAATGACAAAACGGTAATTTGATGAATGAGGTTTTGGTGGACATTTACGAAAATTGGTATGGAGGTAACCAACCAATTACTAGGAATTATTATGTTTTTTTTTTCAAAAAAATGTTTAAATACAATAAAATAAATAGTTTTTTATTTAAATTATATAGAACAATAAAACAAAATATCGTTCTGTTGTATGTTTATTTTTTATGATTATTTACAGCCAAAATCATATGCAAAAATGTAATATTTATGTTTCTGAAATCGGCAACTTTGTTGTAGAAGAGTTATGTTTTTTGATTTCTTTTTCAAAACAAACTCTTCTTTTCATTTTCTTCAATAATAAAGCATTTTAGTTTTTCTAAAAGATATGTACACAAACGACATATATTTCCTGAACACTTTCAAATGATACACAAACATCTATTATTCGTCCGCATACCTTCTGTGTCTCTACAAGGTGAAACCTTACTTTTGATTGAATGATTCAATTTGTTGTACCTTCCAGCAGCCCTGGGACCTGGCTAGGATTCAATGGACATAATTGACTATGTAACCTTAGTAAGGCGGTCAAATCTCTCAATTGGATGTAGCACCAACAAAATAAAAATGAGTATATGTACCCCTGATGTTGGAGCTTGCACCTCATTTAAAATTATAGCTATTAGGACCTATTTGTACTTTGTTTCTCAAACTAAAATGTAATCTTGAAAATTTTCGCCCCGACTTTTTCTATATCGCCGAATTCCGCAAAAGTGGGTTTCGAAGTGGTGTCTTATGGTTTATGTTTTGTACAAATCAGACCATTTGACTAATTTGTATGAAGCTTAAGCTTTTTCTTAAATCGGGAGGTCCAAAGTGGCCGGAAGTTTCAAAGCTTTATCGTTGTTCTCTGTTTTTTTTTAAATATTTTGGGAAATGTTACGATTTTTATTAAAGATACACTAATACATACAACCCAAACGGATTATCTTATCGGGATAAAACTTCATACTTACGCTTCACCATAAATTGAGAAATTTTAGAGAAATTTAGCATCGTACCACTTCCATAGGATATTTTTCGCTCGATGGAAATATATTAAAAAGTATAGTATTTACGAAAAACTTACATTATTTTTATTTTAATAAAATTTAAACACTCTTCTATTTTTATTAATTTTATTACCAAAAACTCAACGTTTAACGGTATAATCCGTCATTCTGAAGGGAAAATTTAAATTAGTAATTTTTTGAAAATTTAAAAACAATTTAAAAAAATTGATGTTAACTTGATTTGAAATAAAAATTTGAGAGTAACTTGATTCAAAACTCGGAAAAGATAGTTCACATTGTACAATATAATAATACCGAAATCTATAAAAAAAGTTGAATTTTCACCAAAAACAATAATTTTGTATCTACTATAAAATGTTGTGGTAGGGTAGTAATTCAACAAATTTTTGGACTTTAATTTTAATTCAATTCAAATTTAATTGTTGGGTTAAAAAAATGTTGCACCTTTTCCTCCAAAATGCTCATGACTAACTTCATTATTATGTTGAAACCACTCACCTTTAAATCGTGTTTGGTCTATCCAACATATTCTTTTCCACAAGAACATTTTAATTTAATTAATTAGTAATTAAAATCACAACTAAACCTGGCCTACTTACAAGTTGTATCCGTTTTCCCGGCCCGTATACACAATTGTGTATGTAGATTTCAAGAAACAAAAATTTCTTGAACTCGAAAGTGGTGTATGAGTATTTTAATTTTGTAACATAATTTTAATTTATTCAAAAATATTTTTTACGGATGGAACTGAATTAAAACTTTACGGTTAGTTAACAGTAAAATTTTGTGTTTCGGATTCCGAAAATAGTAGTTTAGTGACGATATTTCTAGTGATAACGTTTTTGGGATAACGATTTATCTCTAGAACATCCGTTAAAAATTTTCGAAATGGAATATAACATTGGATAGCTTCAAACAAATTTCGGTGAGCATCCATACCTGAGATTCCATTCTCTATATACGTACCACTATAGTCACTTTCACTTAGGAATTTTGTACTCGAATTAAATCAAGCATCATATAATCAGTCACCGTTAGAATTACAAGAGAACATATTGGGGAACCAAGCACTTGTTTCACCATTTTGAAATTAAATTTAGTTAATTCTAGATGATTCAGAACGAATTTTAATGCTTCTACCAATGTTCCACTTTTTGTTAAAGTTAAGCACTAATGAGGAGTTTACATTGGTAATCAATCAGAAAACCTAATAATACTAATATACAGTGGCTGTCTCACAACTGACTGTCACGAATGATGCGGTTGGCATTATTGATCAAAACGAAGGTGGCAAGCTATAAGCATTTTAAAAATGTCTTCCACTGAGGAACCCTGTGGAAAAACAGCTACATTTTTGTGACAGTGATTGCAATTTGGAAGCATATACAATAACCTTTCATAGTGTGTCCAACAAATAATGTATTTTAAAAAATACAGAGCATATTTAAAGATATTTAGAAACGCTTGTGACGTGAAATAATTTTGTGTCAAAATTTGAACTTTGCAACTTCTTACTAAAATTCAAATATTAATTTTTTAAATACCTTATTTGTTGGACACACTTTGAAGGTCAATTTTTTAAGCTTAGAAATTGTAATCACTATTTTAAGGGAAATAGCAGTTTCTTCAACAACGGGTACTTCGAAGGGCAGGAGGGCATTCACAAGCAAAGTGATACAAGTAAAGTTACCTTAGTTTTTATCTTGGAATTCAACCGTACCATTCGTGTCAGTCAACTGAAAAAACCCTGGGTAACCTGTGTGTATTAAATAAATGTTTTATTTTATAATCACCGAAAAATCATTACCGCTATTTTTCACCGTTTCAGATTTTACTTTCTTCTATGAGTTCTCATGTGGTCTTCCAAATTTGTGCTAACCAAAACAATGGTTCCATTCGGAGCGTTCATTCTAAAATCTTTTGGTTTTCAGACCATTTTTTTTTTTTTTTTTTTTTTTTTTTTTTTACATATAATAATAATAATACAAAAAATGAAAATAAATGAGTAGGGTAATCATCACCGATTTAACGGCAGTATTGATCTACCCTTTAACAAGAAAAATTTGAAAAAAAAGTTATGAATATTACAATAAAAATTTAACTAAAAAATATAAAAAAATATAAAAAATATAAACAATTGAAACTAAAATTAAAATTAAACTGCATCAGACTAAAACTCTAAATAAGAAATCGGTATTAGGGTGCTCAAAAAGCCAAACTTTAAGTAATTTGAGAAATGATTTTGAATTTATTTGTTGCCGTATGCTAAGTGGAAGTTGGTTAAATAAGGAAGGAGCCGTTACAAGGAAATATTTTCTAAAATGTTCACTAAAAAAATGTGGAACAACAAATAAGAACTGATCATTGTTCCTAATGTTGTATCGCACATTTGATCTCAATAATCGGTGCCCACTTCGCAAATAAAATAAACGTAAAACCTTATAAACATATGTGTATAAACAGATGTTGTAAACAGATGTTGTAATGGTAAAACTTTAAAACTCAAAAATAATGGCCATGCAGAAAACCGCGAAGACTTAAAACACATGATACGAATAGCATATTTCTGAACAATAATGAGAATTTTTAAAGTTGAATGATAGCAACCACCCCAACACGATAAAGCATATTCGAGCCTAGAGTTAATGCAGGCATAGCAGAATTTTAACAATACCGATTTAGGAGCTACAGGTCTTAATAGATATAAGGTTCGTAATGCATTGCTGAGAGACTTTTTTAATTTATCGACATGATGCTTCCAACTCAGATTACAATCAACAATAATTCCAAGATACTTGAAACTCTCAACAGCTTCGATGGAAATGCACGAGCTGGAGCAATTAATGGCATTACAAAAACTGGAATGATACGTTAACGGTGAATGTAAAATACTGCCACTCAAACTAAAATGCATAATCTTAGTTTTGTCACTTAAAATTAAGAAATGCTGGTCAAACCATTTCCTTAAAACTAAAAGGTCCGCTGCAATTTTACGGCAAACATCAGTTTGTGAGGACCCACGATAACATAAGCTCATATCATCTGCAAAGGCAACAATCGTGCCTGCCAAATTTGTACTAAAAATTGAGTTAATGTAAATCAAAAATAAAAGGGGTCCCAGGACGGAACCTTGAGGAACACCAATGTTTAAAACATAAGGACAGCTCATAGTTCCATTCACCTTAACAACATGATTACGATTTGCAAGATATGATTTAAACCAATTATTAATGTTTCCTCTGAAACCGATTTTAGAAAGCTTATGCAATAGAAGATTATGATCAACCATGTCAAAGGCTTTTTTTATGTCTACAAAAAGCCCAGCGCAAGAGTCGGAATTATTTAGCGATGCATGCACGCCATTTAAAAATTCAATTAAAGCAGACTCAGTGGAAAACCCATTACGAAAACTGTGCTGATAACAACTTATAATACCATGCTTCTCTAAAAATACCACCATTCTAAATTTAATAATTTTCTCCATTATTTTTAACAAAACTGGTTGTAGTGCGATCGGCCGGTAATTATTTAAATCGCATCTGGAACCATTTTTATGAAGAGGTAGTACAATTGCTGACTTCAAAATTTCAGGAACAATACCGGTTTCAAAATAACAATTAAAAATATGACATAAAGGAGGACATATAAGACTAATGGAATTTTTAATTAAGTTATTGCTAAAACCGAACATATCGTAAGAGTTGCTTGATTTTAAAGAAGTAATTGCTTTAGAAACTTCAAGATCGTCAATAGGGTGGAAAAAAAATGATTGCTCAACGTAATCGCCGTCACGCTCCATAGAACTCCTATAAATAAAAGGAAGACTAGACTTCAGATTTGAAGCAATACTTCCGAAATAATTGCTGAACTCATTGGCAATATCAGAGGCATCAGTTAATAAATCATTATTAGAAGAATTAATAGAATTAATGAGCTTAATATTTGACGAATTTTTACTTAATATGTCATTGATAGTACGCCACATCAGTTTGGAATCTCCGGAACAGCTATCAAATCTCTTTGTATAATAAGCAACACGAGCAGCAATAGTTTTCTTTTTAACCTTAAGACAATAGGCTGTAACATATTGCTGGAAACGTTGATTGTTTCTAGCATATTTTGCTTTCCTCAATAACCATTTTTTTCGTTTAATCATGTTTAATAATGCCTCAGAGATCCATGGTTTAATAGGACGATTACTACGTGACTTTAGTGAATCTAGGCTAGCAGAGAAAACATCATTCCAAAGCGTTAGAAATACATCAACAGCTGCACACGGATCATCAATAGCATAAATAGGAGAAAAATTAACATTACTTAACAGTTCCAAGAATTTAGATATAATGATTTTTGGCTTAACAGGTAAACCATCATTACTTTTCACCTGATTAATCAGGATCACAACATGCATCAAATGATGGTCAGTAATCATATAATTAAATTAATCTGCAAAAAAAGTGATCAATACAGGTAGAAGTAGTATCGGTTACTCTAGTTGGATCACTAATAAGCGATGCTAGACCTACGGAAGACATCATGCAAATATAATTATCGGACACGGAAGAGCAAGATAAAATATCAATATTAATATCACCCAGAACAAAAAGCTTTTTACCGTTTATATGTCGTAAATATTCAGAAAACTCATCGAGAAAGACAAATTCCGTAACGCCCTGAAGCCGATAAACGCAAATCAAAATAAACGTTTCGTTGCCAATTACAAGCTTTACCTTCACAACATCCGCAGAAACAAGGTTAATAGGTTCAACAAAACAATTTAAGTTACTTTTATAAAATACCAAAACACCACCAGCACGATAACTATTGTTACAACACAAACAAGATGATAGTCATTTAACTGATAGAATTTGATTTCATCATCATTAATCCAAATTTCACTTAAGAAAATTAAATCAGGTAAACTAGTAAATGAATCAAGATGAGCCAAAAAAAGATTAAAATTTTTCCTTAGACTTCTAATATTCTGATGAACAATTTGAACACCCATACAATCATCTAAAACCAAACTATCTGAAATTCGATTATTGGTGGAAGTATCAACAAAGCTATCAACACCACTAATTTGATTATAGGAATTTGTCATAACAAATACAATAAAAAAAATAATTTAAGAATAAAAATGTGGATGCGAGATAGTTTGTCCTCCTTCACCAAAAAACTAATATAATATAATCGAAATTTCACATAATAGAATATAAAATTATTTACTTTAAGAATACATTTATAAATAGGTTTTAAAGCCTTATGATTAGTAAGAATAACACATTTATAATATTTTTTATACAAAACAAATGTTAAGGAAAAGATAAAATAAAAAAGTTTAGGAATAACTGAAGCGAAAAAGTTGAATACTAAAACGTATATGTATATGTCACATTTATAAGGTTTTAAAAATTTATCAATAAAAAAAATTAAAAATAAAAGTTTTAGAATGCCTAATAATAATAAATAATAACAAATAATAACATTATGTAATAAAAGAATAACAGTTTTAATTTTGGGCTTGTTGTATTTTCAAAATTATTGTTTTTGTTCAAAATTCCATTTTTTTAGAGATTTTGGTTTTGAGGGTATAATTTGAACAGAGTTTTCCGGAATCAAGTTACATGGAAATGTTTGTATCAAATCAAGTTGTTTAAGAAATTGTTTACCAAAATTAAGTCCTTACCTTCTATCTTATATCGTTTCGTTCCGCTCCATTTTGCATACATATTTTTAAGGTGACTAAGTTTACGAACTTAAAAAACGAACGGAACGAATCTTAGGTACCCTCGCACTTTATTGTAAAATGTTCCCTTGAGAATCACGAAATATACCGTCGAAATGTCGAGCTTTCTTTAATAAAAATAATAAAAATTTGTAAAGTCTTAAGCTTTACCAAAGTTAAAATAAGATAAGCTTTTTAAATCTTTTTTAACGAAAATTCAGCTAAGTTTAATTTTATTTTCTGCTACAAACAAAACTAACATGATGTGCTAGTTTCGCTAGGACCGAGTGTCCACTATTCAGATATCGAATATATTTCAACTTCGAATTTGAAATAAATTATTATGATAAACAAATAATTTGACTCATAATTTTGGTTATTTCACTCAGGAATGGTGTCATTTGATTGTAATGGTCCCATACCTATTCCTTTTAAACAATTTTTTTGCAAGTGATTATTAGTTCATTGTATTATTTTTAGATATTTCATGATTTCGGTGTTAAACCATGAAATATTCCCATTTTAAATATATTTAATTTGCTTCCTTCATTGAATTAAACAAGAATAATCAAGCTTATCCTTAGTTGGTTCAGTTTACAATAATCGCGACAGAAACACTCGGAAAAGAATTTAATCTAGCAAACACCTTAAATATTATTATACTCGTACAAGTTCTCTGATATATAAAATAGGAAATAATGTCTAACAGCGCCACTAATGTAATGATAAAACTATTTAAGAACGATCAACATTATATAATATTCAACTGCTATTATCCAGATTTATTCTCGCCACATTATTTTATATTTTGTTTTCTTATTCTGTCCTATGTAATCTATTAATATCCACAACCATATTTCAAATGCCAATCTTCACATTTAAATGTGAAAATGTATTCAAGAACCCTCCCAAAAGGATACAATATTTCAGTTGAGGACAAGACGAAATTATAATGGAAACTGTATATTTACGCTATTTGCATTTCTATAAACGATTGTTAAACATATTGCATGTCGTCTACACAATAAAGTTCAATGATGAAAATGCAGTTTGAAAGTTGATTTTCAATTCAGAACATGAAACCGTTTGTTTTATTCGATTTTTCCATTAACTTGTTTGCTTCTCAATATCGTTTATAATCATATTGCTATTACATGTATATAGCTATTTCCTAACAACAGCCATTCATATACATTATACATATAATGGTTTTGGTTCAAATTTCCGGGCACGTTTTAAATATTTTATATCAGAAATCTGGCGGAACGAACAGTAAAAATCACAAAAACAATTGAACGGTTAATATAGAAAATTAAAATTACACAATCTCAGGCATCTTCATCGTCCTCGAAATTAATGAGTTGATGTTTTTTGTGAGTATGTAAATGCTAAGGAAGCAATGTTATATTACGTGCAAATTGGTTAGTTCTATATTTATCAGATGGAAATACAAAGAATTCAAATTATTTTATGAAAAATCATCTACATTGTTTGTGCCATCGCTAGAATGTATAAAATTATTCTGGGAAATCTACATAATTATTAAATTTAAAATTTAACTATAGCATATACCCTAACCACAACAAAATATGACTCAATTTGGCTATTAATTTAAAGTGTTTAAAAAATTTTTAAAAGCCCTTTGTGTGTATATTCCGTAAAAATTTTAAACCAACCCAGTTGGTAGAAATTAGCGTATTCGGCACATCTGCATTCTCATAATACAAATGGTGCTGCCACCCCACCAAATCATTCCACATTCACTTTTCTCATTCATGAAACTTAGACACGTGTACCATGAAAATTGTATGACGATGAATTTTAAACAAATTATAATTCAATTATCTAATTAAATTAAAAGAGATTGCTTTATAAATATAGTTTAGTTTCGTTTCTACTATAGATTTAGTCAAAATCAGAAACACACTGCGTAAAACAAAAAACGCTACAACAAAATTTTTAGAAAAAATTCCTTATTTTCAAACGGTTTAAAAATTTTTTTTCTTTTAGAATTTACAAAATTTAGTAATTTATTTATTTACTTTCCGATCCGTATTTAATATTTTTGTTTTTTTATGTCTTTTTATGAGCGAAACAAAATTGTTTAAGACTGCTAACGAACTTTCCTGATGTTTCACGAATCCAAATAAGTCATTTTGTAGAGAATTTAGAAACCTTCAGAGTGCTTAGTTTACAAGATAAAACTTAAGCTAAATTTACGATTTCAGTCATGTTTTTCGCTTAATTTGCAATAACCCAACACCGATTTATCGTTAAACTCTTTCAATAGTCTCATTTAAGGTTTCTACATTTTCTACAAAATGGCTTATTTGGATACGTGAATGAAACATCAGGAAAGTTCGTTGCAGTCTTAAAGTTTGGGTTTTTTTTCTCGTTAAAAACATTTTTGTTTCACTCGAAAAAAAGTCATAAAAATTATAACAATTTTTAACAAGCATTTAAAAATTTCCCGTCGCTTTTGTCCCGATCAAAATTTTATAATTATTAAAATAAATAATTTAAAAATCTCTAACACAAAATAGAAAGAAAGTAGTTAATTACTATGTGAACATTTTAAACATTTTTATTTCTATGTGAGAAATTTTTTCAAAAATAATTACAAAATATTAATTTAAGTAAAATATTTTTATTTAATTATATATTTTGAATTCCAACATTTGTTTTATTTTTATTGCATAATAATTAGTGAAAATTTTATCGCTACTACTTGTACATTATTTTAGTATATAAAAAAACTGACCCCTACAAATTTAACATTTTCAACAACAAAAAATCCTTAGCGTTTATATGTATGAAGGTGAAAATGAAAGAATGCTTATTTTTAACAACACAAAGAAATTGAAGTGATTTAAGGAAATGAAGAATATTATTTTATTGTCCTTTTGTAATTCTTCAGATTTAGCAATCGATGTATGCATTTGACTACATGGATTATTAAATTGGTACTGTGTATTGCATTCACAAGATTTCAATAATTCATTTAAAAGTTTGCACAGTTGGCTATGACTAAAAATGAATGTAAACACCAAATGTAACAATTTAACGTTTTCCCAAATGATACAAAGTGTCTTACTTTGTTAATTTTACAACAACAATGCCTTAGATTTCATGCCAACCAGAATAAATTTATTCACGTTTTTGTACTAATATGAATCAAATTACTCTTTGGAAAGTTATGCTATAACCACTAGAGTAACTTACTGGAAAATTAGAATTTTATGGGTTGGAATCTTGTCAATAAATAAAAAAGGACTACGGCGATAATTAAGCTCAAAAAAAAGCAACATTTATGTCGAAGACAAGCTTCATTCCTATTTGAATGCAAAGTCCGCTTAGCTTACAACAACAATTCCATTGTATAAAGCCGAAGACGCTTTAATGTAAAACTCATTTTAGTTTCAAGAAAATATAGAATCATTCATAACTATGATGATGTTCCATTATTTATTTATTTATTTTTTTTGAATTTTTTAATGTATTTAATTTAAAACTCCTCAAACCACACCAACAAGAAGGCTGCAAAGAACCAAACAACTGGACTTACCGCGACCAGGGGGTCAGTAGACTTACTGTGGCGAAAAAATTGAGGAGTTACACGAAACTGGGGATAATCACTTGATTACGCCGAATAATCAAAATATTTTATTTTGCAATGTAAATTACTAAATGGGTACATGACTCAGTCGTAATATAAATAATAAAAAAAATATTTAAAACTACATAATAATCAATTAACACGCGATCAAAATTTGACATATAAATGTTCTATTACCAACACAGAAAAATTAAAATGCATCGAAAAACTAAAGCCAAAAGCCGTTGCTTTGTGATATTAACGTAAAACCCTCTTACTATTACCAAAGCAACACACCTAATATTTTATAGCCTGGCCAGACTGCGGATTGGTTAAACTGGCTTAGCAAAATTCTATCAAGGGCAAAATTTTATCTAGGTAAGAAACGAATTTGCTAGTGGCTTTTCAAATTTTTCATAGTGTGGCGAACTTATTTGGAATGTATTTCCTAGATTAGTTAAACTTTGATGGCATTTTGTAACATCACATTTTCGATGATTTATCGAAGTTTATGTCTCGCATTTCTAGAATAAAATAGGATACTGGGTTCGATTGCAGGATCTAAAATTTTATGTTATGTTATGTTATTTTTGGTTTTTCAATACAAATTCCAATAGGAAGCGGGGAAATAAAATAACATAACATAAAATTTTCGATCCCGGAATCGACCCCACTCATATTTTATATCATTTTCAAGCGTGCTAGATTAAAAAATTGTGATATATCTACTCGATTTCATCACCAAATAATTCGTTCACGATACTTCAACGAAAGTAGAGAAAGAGATAGCATATTAAAGTTAGCCGAAAGTTCCCAGCCGAAAGTGACAAAATCGATAATGCAGATAGTGCCTCGAGTATGTCAGCCGAAAATTCAAAAAATATGTATTAAATTGAAATCCGAACCGAAAATAACTAACCAACAAAATCAGCCGAAAATATATTACCGGACAAGTGGCGCAGTGGTTAAAGCTTCGGCGCTTGGACCGGGAGGTACTGGGTTCGAATCCCACCAGAGGCAGGATGCAAAGCGAATTTTCGTCATCGATTACGATCGGTGATGTTAATAAACACAACTATGACCCTCTGATGGAGTGCAGAATTCAGCGCCGGCCCACCGTCCGTGTCAGTGTGCAGGTTGACATGGAGCTTGCAATGTGCAGGTGGTATACTGTAATTGTGTGAATGGGTGGTGTGTGCGTGAATGCAAGGGGGGTATTAATTAACCTTAAAAGGACATTAAATCCATTGGACAGTTAATACTTTCCTTTTTAAAAAATTCTAAAAAAAAAAAAAAAAAAATGTATGTATTCGTAACAAACAACAAATAAAACGAAAATACCGATATCAATTTACAAGTTTCTTATGCATATAATATGAGTAAAATGTATATGAGCAAACCTCAAAAATTCGTAAAAACTTAACATAAATACACGTGCAAATTTCAAAAATTCGTAAAAACTTATCGTTAAGTTTATACGAATTCTTGAAATTTGTACGTGTATTTCACTACCCCCCCCCCCCCCCCCCCTATTTTCCCGGACTCCCAACATGAAACTTGATCTGGCAAATTTTCCAGCGATAACCAACCAACAAACCTGTCGAACCTCAAATAAGACCTTTTCCAGACATAACACTTTAAACGTTAAGTTTTTAAGAATTTTTGAAATTTGCACGTGTATTTCACTGCCCCCCATTTTCCCGGACTCCCAACGTGAAACTTGATCTGAAAAATTTTCCAGTAATAACCATCGACTAACCGATTCAAATAAAATCGTTTCCAGACATAACACTTTAAACGTTAAGTTTTTACGAATTTTTGAAATTTGCCCATTTACATTTTATTCATATTATATGTCATAAGAAACCAACCAGAAAATTATAAAAAGTTTCGTGCTTTTTCAACTTCTAAGTACAAAGACATGATGGAGTTATTAAAGTACATACCTCCTGTGCATCATAAATATTTTACAAACCTCACACATAATTCAAATGAGAAGAAAAAGTAATATTAGATAATTTGATTTTTTTTAATTTTCATATCACCAGATCACCACATAAATTCCTCTTCGTTAGAAAACGTTCATCCAAATCAATCATAAGACGAAACGTCAGCTTATCACTTTTAGTTCATTATTTTCCCTCAAAATTCACTTGGCAGGGTTGTATTGGTAGACATTTTTGTTTTGATTTATATCACAAAAAAGTCCCCAATAGTGATGTAAATTCGTGGTATAACCACCATAGTCACCACGCAGGTTGTAAGACCACAAACACTTCTAAATGTTATGTCGTAAATTTGTGTAAATATTTAAACTCCATCTATGTTTTGGTGGTTGGTGTTTTTAACATGACTAGCTACTTTTCCGAATTAATGTTGACGTTTAGTCTTGTTTTTTGCTTAGAAGACTTCTGATGAGAAGTGCTGAAGCTACGGAAAGATTGTTTGAAGGGTGATTAGAACTTTTAATATTTTGTTTTTCAAAACATTGAGTTACACAAACATTTTGCCTGTGGTCTTACGATGTGAATCTATTTTATATTGAAAGGTTTTTATTTTATATTGAATGTTTTATCCCTACACCTCCTAATCTAATACAGTATCTATAGTAGTATTCAAATCTCGCTGGAATTCTGACAGTTCTCGCGCAGAAGTAATGTGGCGGATACACAGTGATGTATTAAGTATAATATTCATGTTTATTGTTTACATTTTTACGTTGTATTTGTATTTTAATGAAATAGGAGTTTTAGGATACAATTAAAACACAAAGTTTAGATTGTATAAATTAAAATGATATTTAATTCGATAAGTTAAGAATTAATTCAAAATTCCATTAAATTGAAAACTGAATTTGCTTTTTTTTGCTGTTGTGGTTTTGTGCGATACGAATCACATTTGGTTATTTATTTTCCCTAGTCCGTACCAAAATTAAATATTCTCATTGTTTCCAAAAGGCGTGCAATATTTTTTTAGACCTATTAATTTTCACTTGATATATGATTGTAATAATATAAATACATATTAATTTTGAATGTTTTGTGTATTAAAACTGAAATATAATTCTTTTCCATGGTTATTTATTATTTTATTTGGGTTTACTATCTAAGATAAATGCGACCCATCAAAATTTTTATAAAAAAAATTTCTACACCACTGAAAGCTGCGCAGCACAGTTAAAAAAATTTTTTTTTAAGATCTGAATATTACTATAGCTAATGTTATATTTTGTAGTATATTATTATTATATATTTTTATGTAATAATATTTCATCACCAAATTTATAATTTTTAAAGGATAAATATTGCCCAAGACCTAATCATATCTATTTTCAAAAAGTTATATTTGCTAATATATGTACATATTTGAAAACTCAAAAATTCTGTTTATTATTTATCTAATGTATGTTTTGTAAACTAATATTTTCGGGTTTTATAGAAAGAAAAAAATTTATTTAAAAATGAGTTTTTATTCGAAAAGTGTTATATTATTATATAGCCTATTGTTAGAGTGTTATATATATTATTTATTCATGTGGAAGTGTGTGAAATTGAACGAAACTATTCATTCCAAATGGACATTCATAGATTTACATAAGTATTAGGTATAGTTTCAGGGTCATAGGTTGTAATTTATATCCCTAATGAAACTTTGACACAGTATATTCTTTAATGTCTTGACGGTGTAGTATATTTTGTAGCGAATGTTGTCTAATTACTTGGTAGTATGTATGTCACGAATGTTATTGTATATACGGCAATTACTTATGATGTGTTTATAGCAACTCAAAAATCCTTTTCACTTCGTGGCACTTCACGTAGCAAATCTATTTATACACCGCGCCGCTTAATTAAGAGGGATAAGTCGTTTTGCTGAATATAGCTATTTCGCCACCTACAAATTTTAACCCAGAATCTCGATATTTATCGATCGTCGATGACACAAAAATGACACAAAATCCAAGAAACGAAAAATATCCAGTCGGGTTATATAAGTGCACGAGGCACAGTCTCAAATAATAATAAATCAAGTGAAACGTGCCGCGAACAATCGTTCACACTCCACAACCATGTATGTATGTGTGAACTAATTTTAATACAACATTTTATATTATAAAATATATATAGTGAAAACTTATTCAACCATAATAAATAAATGGTTTATATAAACATAAATATAGTGAATTAAAATTGTTTAATGAGCTTGTTAGTATAAAAGTCAAAATAACGGTTATTTAGTTCTATTTTATATTTTTTATTATTATAACTTAAGCTTTCGGAACCTTTTCGGTTCCATTCTCAAAAGTATATAAATCAATTTTACAAAAAAATATTTTCTAAACAAAATAAAATAAAATCGAATTCAAGGCTAACTAAAACGTAGCTATTTTACTGTAAATATAGCTAGCTACTATTAAATATATTTCCTTTATTTTAGCTAAGCAACAAAAATTGATAACTACAAACAAAACTATAGACTTTAAAAATAAAAACCATAAGTATTTAAACCGTGAAATTAACTCTTAATTCTCTTGATCTTCCGGTACGTTGCAGTTTATACAGTAAGCCAATTAAGGAGTTGGCTATATTTTTTATGCGCACGAAAACTATGGCCTGTTCTGAATCTGGTTATTTATTTTATCTCATTGACGGGTATATCCACATTTTTGAACCATAGATGTTAAGTAGGATTTGTTGAGATATTTGTGTAATATTCTTCATTTTGAATTGCGTTTGCTATGATTTTTAATATCAGAAGTTGTAGATTCATTATCTAGAAACCAACCTACAGGTTTGCTTAGAGCTTTATTTGCTAATTGGTCTGCTAATACATTCCCCAGGATTCCGATAATTCGGAATCAAATAATAAAAAAAAAAATCATAAAATTTGCATGACAAAAGTCTACATACAGTAAACAAAACCAAAAGGATCATGTTAAGACAGATTTAAAAACTAAAATTAACATTTAGTGATGCCTCCATTAACTGAATATTTAGCGGCGCTTAGTCGCCTGGGCATTGATTAAACCAGGTTCACAGTAACCGTTTACGAAATTTCAGTCCATGATGGCCGCGAAAGGGTACTTTTTAATGAATCCCTATTAGAAATCCTATATTTTCGGACCCTCTGTTGCAGTTCATACCAGATATGCTCTATTGCATTAAGATCTGGAGACTGAGGAGGCGGATAAAGTCGTTTCGGTACATCATATAGAAGCCATTGTCTTACTGCCATCGCCGTATGTTTTGATCATTATTTAGGTATAATATCCACTGGTTACCTAGTCCTAAGCATTCGGCGGACGGTTGTAAAATGCTACGCAATATGTTCAAATACATTTGGTGATCTATATTACCTTCTATAAATACCAATTTTCCGACGCCAGGTGCAGCCATAGATCCCCAAACCATTACATTGCCACCGCCGTGTTTAACTGTGGGAAGTAAATTTTTGGAGCCATATCTTGGTTAATGTTTCGCGAAATTGTTCCCTCTTCATCGGATCCGAATATGTTGAATTTACTTTCGTCAGTGAAGAAAAGCACTGCTCCAGAATTCAGTGCTTTCATTAACGTATTTTTTTGCAAATTCAATCCTTTTCTGCTTATATTTACTTTTCTGCTTATTTACTAAGCTTATAAATGGATTTTTCCTTGGCACTCTTCCATTAAACCCTTCGTTTCGTAAAATTCGACGGTATGTTTGCTATTTTTGGAGCACTAATCCTCGGATGGGATGCCACTTTTATAATTATGCTTCGAAATCCCCCGCGTTAAATGTTTTAGGACGCCCAGACCGTTGTTTATTTTGATACTTCCTCTGCTATTAATATTTCGCACTATTGTTTGTATGGTTGCTCGACTTTTACCAATAATTTTAGATATTTCATTATAACTCTTATTCTGTTCTCGTAGCTTTATTATTAGGTTTTGTATTTCGATTGACACTTCCGTTCAATGCACTATTTTTTAATGCCAAAAAAGATTTTTTTTATATTTTTTATATAAATAGCTATTTATATTAAAAAAGATAACGGTAATTTGCAATAATTCGAGAATAAATAGAAACGTTATGAATTTTTTAAATTTTTTGAAAATTATTTTATTTTATAATTTTTTTTTGTCCAATAATAATTTAGCTCGATTTTGTAAATTTTTGTGGTGTATGTAGACTTTTGTGGCTGACTGTATGTTCATATTTCAAGCGAGAGTATTGCGTTAGTGGTTTGTTGCTTTACACACGCTTGTTGTAATTGTTACACATGTGTACACGAGATGAAGTTCTAAATGCACGGCATAAGCATTCCACACACAAAATATTTTTAACTTTCCTATGTTGTTAAACTCATAATCACAATAACTAATGAGTGCTCAGCTCATACATATGCTCGTACTTCCTAACCAAAAAACCTGAAATATTTCAAGTAAATGCTTTTAAACTGACTTTCAGAAATTTTTATGTTCTTACGTGTTCAATGTGCCTAGTTTAAAAACATCTAAAGGTACATTTCGAAATATCAGTAAATGTCAAATATTATAAGTGCATCGCCTGCCGTTTTTTATAGAGGTGTTTGGTACCTACTATACTACTAACGATACTAACAAAGTAGTTATGAGCACAAAACAGTATAATATTTTGACTTCAAGACAATCTTGGCAGAGCCATCTGGGCCATCTGATAATTTATTTTATCAATATATTAATACAAAAAATAATTTAAGCGTATAATCTCCCGAATAAATTAAAAGGGGTCCCTGAGCTTTCGCCTCCTTATATTTTCGTCGTCTACAACTGATGAATACATTTTAACTTGTTTATTTTCACTTGTTATGATTTTTATTGGAAGATCAGTATTAAAACTAAATAGAACTCTGTGTTCTACTAAATTCTTAACGAAAACGATTTTTCGAATATAGTTTCACATGGGAACACTATCACTAGAATAGCGTAATAGTCAGATTTTTTGCTAAATTATTGTTCAACCAACGATATTTTTCATTGGTGTATTTATAATTTTATTGAGTTCTGATAACATACAGCCCTTATTTAAGAATTATAATCTGTGAGAGCAAGTCGTGGGAAGAATTTGGTTGTTCATATATTATAACATTAATTCATAGTAATACAATTGACAGTTGAAAGCTATTTTATATGATAATACATAAAAGTCAAATTCTTCAATATGGCACATAATTTCATCTCCATAAAAATAAATTACAGCACCACAAACAAATCAGCAATATTTTATTTAACCTGCAGCTGAAAAAATGTAAACGTCTTATCATTCCATAAAATATACTTCCCAAAATAAATGTTCCAACAATAAATTTAGACACACACACACACACACACTAAACGATGACAAATAATTTCCATTTATATACCAAAAAATGTTAAATTTTGGTGTTTTAGAGTTCGATTACAGTGAATAATAGCCTCGTACCCAATTTATCTTCACTCAACACACTAACAATTTATTGAAATTGATAAAAATTGCATTTTTACCAGTATTGTAACAAAAAGCATCAAAAGCTTTGAATTTGGCGACAAGAGCAAATACACAAAAAATTGTGTAATAAAAAAGCAACCACAACTTGGTGTCTTTCGTTGAGATATATAAATATACGATAGATACAATTCACTATCTTATTTTTTAGTTATTGTGTATAACAGAGTTAGGAAGGTGATATATCGGATGTACAAGTTTGTGGAATGAACTATTGTTTCATATTGTGTTCTCGTGTGCATGTGGAAACGGATGGCAACATGAAAATTTTATTACATAGCGTGCACATATGAATAACGTGAAATAGAGGATCCAATGTAGTGTTAAAGCTTGTGACAGCTTAATAGGTTTTGTGTTCATTCATCGTTGTGGTTAGGTGGTAAGAAGTAAATCTCTTGTTTCTCTTGCGCTATATATTATCCTAATACATATTGGATTTTTCAATTTAAAAACGTTGGATTATAATAAATTCACATAACATTCAAAACCGCACATAGATATAATCTGATCCCATCAGAAAGCTTTTTTTTATTTATTTTTTCTTGTATTGTAGGTTTTCATTTCATTTTGTGTGTTGTGTCGTTGATTTGATGAAAAAGCACATTTTCGTGTACCTTTTTCGTGTTTGTGTGCGAATTCTTTATCTTAAGAAATAAAGATATACCCGTAAACACACACAAATACACGCACACACACACACACACAAATAAAACGTTCGCTAGAGGAAAATTATAATTGAATGTTTATTCAGGAAGATCTGATTTCCAAATATAAAAAATAAATAAAATAAAAATATCCTACAGGGGTGTGGTAAAGGTTGAATTAGAATAAGGCGGGTAAAGAATACGTGTATAAAACTACTTCCAATGGTGTGTTGTTTTACACATTTTATATTCAATGTCAATATTAACTTAAAACACACATGTATACATTTCCGTGCAAACCAACAACAAAATATTGTTCTGTCACGTAAAAATCTAATAAAAGCGTAAAGTTTTAAACGGTAGTTATATAGACGAAAACGAAACGGACTGAAACGAAACGAAAGGATTGATTGCATGAAAATATAATAGGCTAGTTATGTAGAAGAAATGAAACGAAAACGAACGGACGAATTGATTCAATTCAATTTACTTTCGTTTCGTCTTTGCGGTTATACACTATCGGTTATGATTTTTTTGTTATCCTTACAAGCACATGTCAAATTGACGAAATAATTTATATTTTAATTGGATTCAAACGCAGTATATTTAGTTTGCCAAACATAAAATGCATTTTTCGAGTTAGTTTTCATACTCACGAGAAGTAAACTTCAAATAATATAAAATTATAAACAAATATGAAAATGTCAAAACCGTTTTCACTAATTCGTCTATATAACCATGCCTACTTCGTCTTTCCGTTTCATTTCGTTTCAGTCCGTTTCGTTTTCGTCTATATAACTAGCCCTTTAAATATATTTTCCACTTAATTTTCATTTCTTATCATTCCATGCGAAACTCAATTACGTAAATTAATAACTATAGCATGTATATTATAATAGAGATGTTCAGTGAAAGCTGTAAAATTGAGAAAAATAATTCAATGTGACTTGCTTAATTGCCCCCAAATAAATTTATTTCTATAAGAAGGGATTACCAGTAAGTTTTGAAGTTATTTTTACTTAAAAATCACGTGCGAATTCGTGATTATATGCCCTTTAGTATAAACACATACATTTACATATAAAAGGAGGATGACAAAGAGGAAAATGTTTTTAAGAATGACGATGATTAAAAGAACAACAACAACAACATCAAACAAAATGTAGATGAGGCGACATTAAGACTAATTGAATCACATGCATACGTGATAAGAAATTTTTATTGTACGTTTAATGAATGTTAATGCGACAATGAGGTATACAGTTAGCAGTAGCACATACACGTAAAAAATAATTAAGTAAATGTAATAAAATAGTTAATTAGGTATAAGTTATGTTATTTATCGGGCTAGGTAGTATGGGAAGCTGAATATATAATATATATATTATATTAAATACTAATTATATAATATATATTATATTAAATACTAATTTAATTACATTAAATTTTTTACTGTCCCAAGCTTTTTGTTGTATCCAGTCGTTTTCAAATGATTTAAAACTGTTTTGTGATCAATATTTAGTTCTTTACCAATTGCATGACTGCTTATATGCTGGTCTTCTTCAATTTTCTGCATGATTTCATCAACTTTTCCAGTAGTTGGTCGACTAGAGCGAGGTGCATCTTTGACATCCATATTTCCAGAACGAAAGCGCGCGAACCATTTCTTTGCTGCTGATTTTGATTTTGCTTTAGCACCTTCTCCATAAATAGCACAAATTTATTCGCAATCCAGAGCCGCGCTTTTACCTTTGTCGTAATAAAATTGTAAAAGATATCGATTTTTACATTATTTATCTGCATGTTTAAAATGTTAACTTTTTATTCACTTCACCGATTTTAATGTTTTGGGTGTTAAAGTACAAGTTAAAATGTCACCTTTCAAACTTACATAGAATTGCCGAAAAGTGGGTATTACTTTTTTGTGGATTGGCAGCTAGCTGCGCCCTCTACAGGTCAAAACATTTGGCTTCATTCATTTCACTAAAACTTTTAAAGCAACGGTACTTTCATGAAATCTTTTATTGAATAATTGAATACCATCTAGGATCATTCTAAAGTGATACCACTTTCCCCGATAGCTTCAGTAGAACCTTAAATATACCAGTTCAATGTAACCTCTAAAAAAATTACAGTCACCTCTCTTATAACGCGATTAATTCGTACCGCGTTATATGGAAACCGTGTTATAAGAAACTCGATTATCATTAAATGCATTTTATGGAAATCCTGTTATAAGAAACATAGAAATAAGATAGATCATACTAACTTACATCGCATTATATGTAAACCACTGTCGCGTTATATGGAAAACGCGTTATAAAGCACTTCAATCAATTATAAAACGAATCCTTAAATAAATAATTCTTGAGTCATTCACGCTTTTTTATTCGCTCACCAAAAACGTGTTATAAGGAGATCGCTTCCCGTTATAGGAGAACAGTTCCAATTTTCACTGCGCGTTATATTGAAATCGCGTTATAAAAATACCGCGTTATAGGAGAGTTGACTGTATTAAAAATGAAAGAAATCGACCAATTTTCTAACCACAAAAATCGACCAATTTCCTAATCGTATAATTTCTGAAAACCAACCCATGTAGAAAATCTATAGTCTTTATATCTATATGAATCTCGTAATTCTATGTAATTATTTTTTGTAAATGCTAGACTTTCCAACATCATTGCAAAAATTTAAAATGCTCCTATGGAAGCTATTTAAGTATAGAAGTATAGTTACCCTTCTGAATAGTTAACCTGTATGGACTTTACTAATGCCGAATTTTAGTGAAATAAACATTTTTCCTCTAATAAACTCATTCCGGAAAAATTTAAAAATTTCTCTGAACTAATTTGGTTTAAAAATTTACAATTTTTTTGTTTAAACCATTTTCTCGTAAATGCTATATAATTTTCAAAATATTTGCAAAAATCTATAAAAGCTCCCATGGAAACTTCTGGTGGATCGATTTCAGCCGAAAATCACTGGGATCTCCAATTTATGCAAAAAACTTAAGAATGAATTTTCATTTCGATCAATCAATCCGTATGCGCTGTACAGAGACCAAATTTTTCCTGAAAAAACAGTTTTTTGACAAAAATCGTCATTTCCCCTTATATTTTTGACAGCTGATGTGGACCGATATTGTTGCAAAATTAATTTAGAATCTGTTAGTTCATAACCATTTTTCTCGTAGAAGACGTATATTTTTCATAACTCCTATTGAAGCTTTCAATGTGACGCTAAAAAGCTCACTTTAGAAGCTGTCACTTCCGGTGGACCGAGCTCGGCCAAAATTCAATGGGATCTCCCAAATTGTGGAAAAAGCTAAAGTACGATTTTCATCCCAGTTGTATGTTGAAATCGTCAATTCCGCTTAAATTTTGAAAAACTGATTTGGGCCATTATTGTTGCAAAATTAATTTAAAATCTTTAAGTGCGTATTCATTTTTCTTGTAATTGATATACTTTTCAAAATATTTGCAAAAAACGTGAAAGCTACTATGGAAGCTGCCTCTTGCAAATTATGAAGAAAAGATTATGTATGAAACTTCACTACAATCAGACAAACCGTCGTAAATTTGCAAAAATCCCGAGATCAAAATTTTTCTTCATTACTATACTTTATTTTGTGTGTTAAAGAAAATAAAATTAATTAGTTTCGCACTATTAATTTTTAAAGAATGTTTAGCCATTATTTAATTCCAATATGCGTCTCGAAAATAAAATTTATGTCACAAATATTTAAATAAACCGAAAAATAATTGAATAAATAATTACGACCTGGACCCCTATTATGAAATTTTTCCGACGTAAAATCTGTCTCGGATATTCATATTATGAAACTAAAAAAATCAGAGTTAGCGGATTTTACGACAAAATTCAATTGTCAAATCCGACGGCTAGTTAGGTGACGGATATTGTAGTATATGCACGGAAAATAGATCGTAGTTCATACTTTTTATGTGTTATTTAATTATTTAGAAATTTAGAAAATTTTTAAATGTAAGTACATATTTCTATTAAATTATTTTAATCAAATTTAAATATGACAAGTGTATGTATACTGAAAATTTCGAGTTTCACTGTAAAAATACATGTTTCATAGTACGAATATCCGCTGCGGATCGGATTTTACGATAACGTATTTTCCGACCAATTTCATAATAGGCCCCCTGATCAAAACGCTTGTTATAAGTGTGTAATGTTAAAATAGGAAAGATTACAGTTCTAAACGTGTCCTATTTAAATAATTATTTTTAAAAAAATTGTTGAATGAAGATAAATAGCTAAAAAAGAGTAGAGAATAGATGCATCAAAAATAGAGAAAATAGAGAGGTTATTTATAAAAAGTTTTCGATTTTGTAATGGTTCTTCTTGTTCTTGCGTAAATAAAAAAAATCACCCGTTGTCACCGTTAACAGACTCTTGATACTGTTCTGGTAATGCAGCACATTGCCGGCTAAGTGGCAGTCGTACGGGGGAGTTCTTTCCACCATTTATCAAGAGCTAGATATGCTGTATAAAATATTTCACTGTTATGAACACTCTTTATGAAAGCACTAAACTATATTTCACCGTTCAATGTAACTAGGGTGTGACCTTTGGTATTTTGATCACTTTCTTAACCCACACCTCCTGAACGTTTGTTTTTCCGGTTAGGAAATCCCCTATAGTACAGTGTGGTTAAACTTACTTCACCAAAATATTTTTAACTTTAATTGATCATACTAAAATTCACGTAGTTTTACTATAAATGTATTCACTAATATCACACCCAACTAATTCCACACGTAAAGGCAAAGAAACGGTTCGAACTTATAAGCACAACTTCTTAACTTTTTTAATGAACACATAGAAAATTGGTGGAGAAAAGAACATATAAGATAAATATATTTAATTAGTTTTAAACTTTTAATTTAAATACATTGTTTGCAATTGTGCATATACTTATATGAAAATATAATAATGAAACGAACTTGTCCATGTAGATAAATAAATATGATAATATGCGTAGCTGTATAATAATGTGTATATAACATATGTAAATATAATGTTAAATATGTATAGATGTAATATAAATATGTAAATATAATAAATATAACTAAATATAATAAATAATCAATAAATTAGAAAATGAACAAATAATGTTTTAAGAGGTAATACAGCACGTGCAAAAATTTGAACCATTGCTCATATAGGGTTAATTTTTATTTTAGGCATACGGGATTTTAATTTATTGGAAAACTAATATGAATAATAACAAAATTTTATAAATACATATACATAATTTAAATAAATAAGACATGCAATAATATTAAATTCAATTATTTACAATTGTAATTAGGTTTGCTTAGTTATTCTTATGGACATAACTTTCAATAAAGACAACGCATTTTGCCATATTTTCTGTGCCAACCTGATATTTTTGCGTACGAAAATCTTTCAAAGTTGAGGTCGCTTATTTGATGCACACGGAATTTTAGATTACCGTTTATATGTACTTGCACACAATTTGCGCTCAATAGAGTTTAGTAAAATTCGTATATATGTATATATATTAAAAAATATATATATAAAACAACACGCTTACCAAAAAAACGGATTACATGTACCGCGACTCGATCTTAGTTTTTTTTGCACCATTTCTAAAAAAAAATTCAAGAACATATACCAACACATATCAGTACATCTATATAATAGTACACCGAGCAATTTTCCTTGATAAGCGTTTAACAAAATCTATTCACTCCCAGCTAGTTTGCGCGTTACGAACACTCGAATTGGTCTTTATGGCCTATATTGTTTTTCTATTTAAATTTTGTACTTTTAGTACTTTAATTGTGGTACACTCGATGAGTCGCGTTTATACGAATGTAAACCAACTAATGAATCGACCAGATTTTATTAAACGTTTCGGTTATTTTATTTGTATTTTTTTTTGTTGTTTATACATGTTTAATCTACCCAATTCTAGATGTCTCATTTTGTAGGGAGTTGTGCGTCGTTATAATTTAAATGATGTATAGTACACTAACAAATTGTGTCATCTACGTGATGCAAAAAAAAAGAAAATGTGTGACTGTGATTTTTTTTTTCTTAGTATGACTTTAGCAAATTGTAACAGACTACTGTTACAATTTCATTAGACATTTTCTGTAAAATTAATGTTTTTCGTTCGTTATTCTCGCGGACAGCACCAGTAGTGTAAGTAGGTTGGTAAAATAAATGTAATACAACCGTTCAATAGACTCAATGATTGACGCCCGCCAATAATAATTACTTTCATCAGCGGTAATTTTCCGAATCTTATTTATATACTCATGGTACGTAAAGCAAAATTTAAAGATTCATGTTTTATATTAAATCGTCTACGTCTACCATCTGTCAAAGTAGTTTATAGATTGGTTCACACATTCGCTGTGTTGCTTTCGCAAAGCCGCTTAGCTTTAATATTGTTATTTAATGTTATTTTTTGAAAACATAACTATAGTAAATAATTTTTGATATGGAAAATATAAATACAATCAAGATAGTTATGTGTTTTTCCGCTTAGCTTTAAAAAATAAAATATTAGCGGCCAATTTTGGTTTCGGCAATATTTGTTTGTGAATTTCCAGTAACGGAAAATAATTGTTCATCATAGTTGGCTTTTATGTCAGTAGTAATTGTAATCAGTATCTTTTATGAAAATCGTTTTTTTTTTAGTTTTTATTTAAAGCCAACTCGACTTTAATTACTACTGGTAAATACGCCAACTATGATGAACAATTATTTTCGTTACTGGAAATTCATAAACAAATAGCTATTGCTGAAACCAAAATTAGCCTCTAATATTAAAGGTAAGCGGGATTTGCGAAAGCAACGCAGCAATTGTTTGAAAAAATTCGAATTTAAACTTGTTCTGAATGACCCTGTAGAATTAATTAATATAATTATATTGTCTAATAAAATGAAAGTAGTTTATAAATGCACGTGCCAATTTTATAAAAAGTATGACAACTAATAAATTCAGGTGTAACCTTTCAAGTGCTCTATCGCTACATTGACACAACGCCAAATACGATACTTAATTTTAAATGGTAATATTATACTTCTGAAAAAACACAAATTCATCAACATTCATATAGAAGATTTAATATTGAAGATCTTCTATATTAAAAAAATTCTAAGGGTATAAATAAGCAATCAGAATGTGTTAGTTTATTTTAAATAACTACTAATTGTAAGTTCTAATTCTGAAATGTAGACCCTAAAATTGAACCTATCACATCTTCCATACACTATAAAATATACTCCTTGTTACGGTACTAAAAATGCATGTTGTTTTTACCATTTAGGAGGAAAACTAATGATAAGTAAATGATGAAAAATTCAAACAAAAGTAATTTTTAGTCAGATTGTGAAGTGACTGGTCTATAGTGAAACCGTTAAAAGTAATATCTTATAATTTATACTATTTACCAAAGTCCCAACTTCCAACTCCCCTCACATACACCCATTCTAAAATGATTCACCATCTATTCAAGGTTGAATGTAATGATACTAAAAGTTAGAGGTCCCTAAAGACTATTTATGAGTAAAATTAATGTACATGATAATCAAATAGCGTAAAAATCAAATACAAATATTGGTTTTCAATCGAACAGAGACAAACCTTAGTTAACATTAACGACAACACAGACAGTTTAATTGATTTTGATTGATTGATTGGAGTGTGGCCAAACCAAAGTAAGATTTCCAATCACACGCTATTTTACATATAACCGAAATGGATAGATAGGCCAGTTGATTACACCTAAATAGGCAGTTATTAGTAAGTTTTTAGTTAATAAAAGCACTTAGAATAAAGAATAACCTTTAAGGCTGTATGATACTGAAAAAACAAAAATCTTTTTTAGTATTGATATTTAAATGTGTCTAAACTGGTTCGTTTCTTTAATAAATTTGAGTACCAAAATTTTATATGATTCGTTTATTAAACGTTACTTAAATGTAATAAATGGTAATCGTTACTTGTTTATATGTGTAAAATTAATTAATAAATTTACTATTTTTCATTATTTCTCTTCTGAACATTGCATATTATAATAAAATCAATCCCCGCTTATCTTGGACACAATTTTTATTTCGACATTTGCCATCTAGCGACCTTTAATTTTTCCAAAAATAATCGGGATTGCGGCGTAAAAACAAATAAACTTATAGCACAAACAAAATAGCAATCAGACCTGCAAACCAATAGTAACTTTATGTGTAAATCAAATTCTCGATGTCGTTACAAATGGAAAAATATTTCGAGCGGCTGTTAGTAGAAATGCTTAGCTAAAACTCAAACCCTATGTGCTCAATATACATCTCGCTCAATATATTTATTCAACGCGCGCGACAAAATAATTTTTTTTTATTTGTGTGTACAGTATAAAAGAAACAAACGGAAAAATACAAATTCAACGTGTTTTTTATTTTCGTTTGAAAATATCCTTTCTCTTATTGTATGTTTTAAATTTAATAAAACAGAATGTTTTGAAAACTAAAACGCACGTATTATGTATATACTATACATATACTAGATGTATATACATATGTACTATTTAAAATAAAATGTGTGCACGATCGATAATTTCTTGTCGTTTAGGTATATAAAATTTAAAAAACATGTGATCATGAAAAGAAAGAGGATCTATTTTCGATGTATGTATGTATGTATATATGTACGTATATACGTTGTATGTACGTATATATATACGTATATACATTGATTATGGTTTGGTGTGCTGCATGAAATATAGTTTATAAAAAAGAAACAAATATTTGGAGGAAAGGATACGAAACATCAGAAATTTATGAACGAAAGGGAAAATATTATAATTAAATTGTTTTTTACTGATCGCAGTAAACATTTAGATATACATATTACATATTTGTGTTTAGTTACATTATGTATATTTTATATGCCTATCTATACTGATTGGTCGAAATTAAATACATACATTCAGTACTTAATTTTTCCTAAGTGTACTATAAGGATGATTGATATATGTTCTAAATTCAATAATATTAAAATTCCTAACAATTTTATAAATGATTTTAATTTTGAGAAAAATAATAAAATCAGCTTAGAGCGGAAAGATGCCTTAGGGAGGATGTACTATGTATTTGGATTTGCATCTAAAAAATTGGTCAAGCATATAATTAGTACATTTTTGTTAACACTTTCCCCTTATTCCATATTATCTGAAGCATAGTATAGTATTTGAATTGTTTCAAATAAAAGCTAGTTATTGATTTTAACCAAATTTGCAAAAACATTAATATTTCGAACTCGGTTGTGATATATAGAATTATGAGTATACACAATATCCTTGGAATTCCATTTTTAAACTTCTAACCCCAAGTAAAAACCATCCTAAGGTTTAAAAATGAAAATAAATAAATTTCGTTTTTTGTTGTTTTCAACCGAGTTACAAGCTTACATTATAAGTACACTGCAATTTTTCAGATACCAACCACCACTTATCATGAAAACTACCCCAAATTTCTCTAGAATAAATGGCCACTTTTTTGACAATTTCAAAAATAGACATTTCAATATCGGATATTGGGTATCGCTTTATAATCCTCATCAGAAGTGCAATTCGATTTTTAAATTGTAACTTGGAACTTTAAATCATGGAAACAAATTTATTTAGCCACCCACTTTATTTATTAGGTATATAACTTAATTTCTACAGATTTTTTTCACGGTATTCTGTGGTTTTTGTAGGATCGGACGCAAGGTTTCAGAACAACGAACGACAAGTTTACGTGAGTTACATAACCTCTCAGAATAGCAGAGTTTACGATTACAACTGATAAACAGCACATTCGGCACTGCATTCTATACGAATTCCAACAAGGAAAAAATGCTTCTAAGGCACGGGAATCAATTTGTAGTGTTCTTGGTGCCGACCTTGTGTCTTATGAAACGTGTAATTATTGGTATAAACGTTTTAGAATTAGTGATTTCGATCTTAGTGACAGCCTCGAAAGTTTGAAGATGTGCGAGCTAACCTGGAATCTACAACAGCAACAGGCATAACTCAGAAAAAACGAATACCTAAATAACATACTGCCTAATAATTGGTTTCATCTAAGATTTCAATTCCTAAAAATCATAAATAACTATCAAATGTTTAAATTCTCCTAAACTTCTGAAAATTTAAATAAATTTTAAGAAATATGTACTACGGACTTGGAGCAAAATATTTTCTGAACAGTTATTTTTCAGTAATTATCTTCTCCTGTACTAAATATTAATTTATTACATTAATATGCCCAGCACCAAGTGAATTTTCTGAAACTGGTGGTTATGTAAATGTATTTAATTAATGTGTAGTAATCTATCACCATACCATACATGACATACTTTAGTCATATATAGTCTACTGAGATTGTCACAGATTTTAGTGAGGCCTCATTAAACCTTTTATGAAACATGTCTTTGTTTTTGGTAAGACTTCAGTAGGCTGATCTTGCTCGACATGTTTAAAGAGTTCGTAGTATAAATATTTTTTGTATAAGGCCTCCTGCCTGATGACATAAATCAAAGATAAGATCACGCACACCGCACGGAAGTCCAGAAAATACTCGAACTCAATTCAAATAAAATTAATTAATTTAAAACGAGTTCATAATTTTGAATTACAATAGAACAAAGAAAAATATTTTGAATATCAGTGAAACTACCTTTATTGGATTGATAATTTTATGCCATTAATGCTTGAATATGATTGTGGCCATGTGGCCGCTGTGGCTGGTGCGTAGATGGCGCAATCTGCATGTCCAATTTTCACACACTTTTCGCAGCAAGCGTAGACAAGTGACTTAGCATATCCCCAAAGAAAATAATCTAATGGAGTTAGATCACACAGTTAGATCTGTTGGAACCACATATCAGCAAGATTAATGGCAGCCAATTGGGGTACAAAAAAGTTAGAAATCATGTCTCTATACCGTTCACTGTAAGATTCCACCCATCATCGTTTTTGAAGACATATAGACCAGAGAGTCCGCCGGCCCATAAAGCGCACCAAACAGTGATTTTCTATGGATGTAATGGTGTTTCAAAGGCAAAGGCTTCTAGATTATCTTCACTCCAAATCCAATTCTGTTTATTAACGTACCCATTCAACAAAAATTGAGCTTCATCGTTGAACAAAATTTTGTTTGGAAAATCAACATCAATAGAATTAGTGCTTCAGCCGATTGGCCGATTTGGCAAGCAGTGCTATGGCGTAAGTTTATTCATTATGAAATGGCAAATCAAACTAATGACAAAGCAAATGTTAGCTGTAAACTCGGTTGTCAAATAAAACAATGTTGCAAACTTAACGATGTGAAGCTATAAAACACACCCTTTACTGATTGAATAAGGAATTCATGAGATAAACACTTTTAATATTTCGATCAATGATTTGCATAATTTTCCTTCTAAGCAAAATGTACAAATGTAATTCTTCACGATACAAGCTCCATTTAAACCTATATACTGATATAGAAAATGAGTCAGCGTCTACACTCAGAAAAAATATGATAAACACATGATTGCCTTTACCATATTATAATAATAGAAATCATTATAAAATTATTGTGATATTCCCTATCATACAATAATAAGAAATACTATTTGTTTAATTATGTCAATCAGTGAAAACGGAGCTTATTATTATTATGATACATGTAATCATATTCATCTCCCATGATTAGTGTAATCAGAATGCATGATTAAATTTTGATTCATTTAATAATTTTTAGTGTATTTATAAAAATTCGCTATCTCAATGGGTGATTAATTCGTATGTGAACACTAAATATTTAGAGTTGCCTTAAAATGCCTCAACCAGTCACGCACGACTTAGGTTAGGAGCTTAAGTTACACGCCGGTTGCACCACTTCGGTTAGTGCTACAATCACCAAAATTGTATAGGCTTCTTGTCACAAATAAACAACAGGGGCGGTATGTTGTATCATCATCACTTCGAATCGAATTCGAAAAAATTCGCGTCGAAAAAGTGATTGTATCATCATCACTTCGAATCGAATTCGAAAAAATTCGCGTCGAAAAAGTGAAAGTTGTATCATTTTTGCTTTTCGAAAATAATACAACATACCGCCACTCGAGTTTTTTCGAATTTCGATTCGAAGTGATGGTACAACATACCGCCCCGGACCTGTAAAATTTTTGGTGGTCGTACCGCTCTCCTAAGTGGTCCAAACGGCGCACAACTTAAGCTCTTAAGTTTGGACTGCCTGAGGTTTTTTAATTTGTAGTTGCATGGCTGCAATAAGCCATGTGGTGTGATTACCATATATATATATACATATATATATATATATATATATAATATATATATATATATATATATATATATATATATATATATATATATATATATATATATATATATATATATATATATATATATATATATATATATATATATATATATATATATATATATATATATATATATATATATATATATATATATATATATATATATATATATATATATATATATATATATATATATATATATATATATATATATATATATATATATATATATATATATATATATATATATATATATATATATATATATATATATATATATATATATATATATATATATATATATATATATATATATATATATATATATATATATATATATATATATATATATATATATATATATATATATATATATATATATATATTATATTATATATATATATATATATATATATATATATATATATATATATATATATATATATATATATATATATATATATATATATATATATATATATTATATATATATATATATATATATATATATATATATATATATATATATATATATATATATATATATATATATATATATATATATATATATATATATATATATATATATATATATATATATATATATATATATATATATATATATATATATATATATTGGGGGTACAAATTGAAAATGCGGGATTTTTTTCTATTTTTGAACGTTTATTCTGAAAAAATGGTAACAAATGAATTATTCAAAATATTGTCCATCGCTAGCCACAACTTTTTCCCATCTTTCTGGCAATTTACGGATACCGTCGCGAAAAAATTCGGCCGGCTTGGCTGCTATCCAGTCATCGACCCATTTTTGGGCTTCTTCGTAAGAATGGAAGCGCTGGTCAGCTAGGTCATGTGTCATCGATCGGAAAAGGTGGTAATCGGAAGGAACAATATCTGGGCTATACGGCGGGTGGGGTAAGACTTCCCATTTCAGCGTTTGTAGGTATGTTTTGACCGGCGCTGCAACATGCGCTGCAACATGTGGCCGAGCGTTGTCATGTTGCAAAATTACTTTGTCGTGTCTTTGCTCGTATTGTGGCCGTTTTTCTTTGAGTGCGCGGCTCAAACGCATCAATTGAGTTCGGTATAGTGCTCCTGTGATGGTTTCGTTCGATTTCAATAGCTCATAATACACCACACCCAGCTGGTCCCACCAAATACAGAGCATGAGCTTGGCGCCGTGAATATTTGGTTTGGCCGTCGATGATGATGCATGGCCGGGGTAACCATATGATATTCTGCGCTTCGGGTTATCGTAATGGATCCACTTTTCATCACCAGTGACAATGCGATGCAAAAAACCCTTCCGTTTTTGCCGTTCGAGCAGCAGTTCGCATGCAAAAAAACGGCGCTCGACGTCTCTCGGCTTCAGCTCATACGGCACCCAATGTCCTTGCTTTTGGATCATTCCGAGGGCTTTTATACGATGGGAAATGGCTTGTTGTGTCACTCCCAATGAATCTGCGAGCTCTTGTTGACTTTGACACGAGTCTTCATTGAGTATTGCCTCCAATTCAGCATTCTCAAACTTTTTCACTTGGCCCGGCCGCTCTATGTCCTCAACGTCAAAATCACCACTTCTAAACCGCACAAACCATCTCTCGCACGTTGAAACCGATGGAACATGACTCGGATAAGCCTCGGAGACCAATCGATGTGCTTCAGCAGCACTTTTCTTCAAATTAAAGAAGTAAATTAAAACTTCCCGCAAATGCTGTTTTGTTGGCACCAAACTCGACATATTGAGAGCTCAAAAAAACTATGAATTTGACACTGCGACAAATTGACACATACTGAAAATTAAAGCTATAAGACGTAGCTTTGACATGAACATAGTCACAGTACTGCCTGATGCGTATAGCGTTAGTAACGCCATCTGTTATCAATCCCGCATTTTCAATTTGTACCCCCAATATATATATATATATATATATATATATATATATATATATATATATATATATATATATATATATATATATATATATATATATATATATATATATATATATATATATATATATATATATATATATATATATATATATATATATATATATATATATATATATATATATATATATATATATATATATATATATATATATGTATATATATATATGGTAATCACACCACATGGCTTATTGCAGCCATGCAACTACAAATTAAAAACCTCAGGCAGTCCAAACTTAAGAGCTTAAGTTGTGCGCCGTTTGGACCACTTAGGAGAGCGGTACGACCACCAAAAATTTTACAGGTCCGGGGCGGTATGTTGTACCATCACTTCGAATCGAAATTCGAAAAAAGTCGAGTGGCGGTATGTTGTATTATTTTCGAAAAGCAAAAATGATACAACTTTCACTTTTTCGACGCGAATTTTTTCGATTTCGATTCGAAGTGATGATGATACAACATACCGCCCCTGTTGTTTATTTGTGACAAGAAGCCTATACAATTTTGGTGATTGTAGCACTAACCGAAGTGGTGCAACCGGTGTGTAACTTAAGCTCCTAACCTAAGTCGTGCGTGCAGGTTGAGGCATTTTAAGGCAACTCTAAATATTTAGTGTTCACATACGAGTTAATCACCCATTGAGATAGCGAATTTTTATAAATACACTAAAAATTATTAAATGAATCAAAATTTAATCATGCATTCTGATTACACTAATCATGGGAGATGAATATGATTACATGTATCATAATAATAATAAGCTCCGTTTTCACTGATTGACATAATTAAACAAATAGTATTTCTTATTATTGTATGATAGGGAATATCACAATAATTTTATAATGATTTCTATTATTATAATATGGTAAAGGCAATCATGTGTTTATCATATTTTTTCTGAGTGTAGACGCTGACTCATTTTCTATATCAGTATATAGGTTTAAATGGAGCTTGTATCGTGAAGAATTACATTTGTACATTTTGCTTAGAAGGAAAATTATGCAAATCATTGATCGAAATATTAAAAGTGTTTATCTCATGAATTCCTTATTCAATCAGTAAAGGGGGTGTTTTATAGCTTCACATCGTTAAGTTTGCATCATTGTTTTGTTTGACAACCGAGTTTACAGCTAACATTTGCTTTGTCATTAGTTTGATTTGCCATTTCATAATGAATAAACTTACGCCATAGCACTGCTTGCCAAATCGGCCAATCGGCTGAAGCACTAATTCTATTGATGTTGATTTTCCAAACAAAATTTTGTTCAACGATGAAGCTCAATTTTTGTTGAATGGGTACGTTAATAAACAGAATTGGATTTGGAGTGAAGATAATCTAGAAGCCTTTGCCTTTGAAACACCATTACATCCATAGAAAATCACTGTTTGGTGCGCTTTATGGGCCGGCGGACTCTCTGGTCTATATGTCTTCAAAAACGATGATGGGTGGAATCTTACAGTGAACGGTATAGAGACATGATTTCTAACTTTTTTGTACCCCAATTGGCTGCCATTAATCTTGCTGATATGTGGTTCCAACAGATCTAACTGTGTGATCTAACTCCATTAGATTATTTTCTTTGGGGATATGCTAAGTCACTTGTCTACGCTTGCTGCGAAAAGTGTGTGAAAATTGGACATGCAGATTGCGCCATCTACGCACCAGCCACAGCGGCCACATGGCCACAATCATATTCAAGCATTAATGGCATAAAATTATCAATCCAATAAAGGTAGTTTCACTGATATTCAAAATATTTTTCTTTGTTCTATTGTAATTCAAAATTATGAACTCGTTTTAAATTAATTAATTTTATTTGAATTGAGTTCGAGTATTTTCTGGACTTCCGTGCGGTGTGCGTGATCTTATCTTTGATTTATGTCATCAGGCAGGAGGCCTTATACAAAAAATATTTATACTACGAACTCTTTAAACATGTCGAGCAAGATCAGCCTACTGAAGTCTTACCAAAAACAAAGACATGTTTCATAAAAGGTTTAATGAGGCCTCACTAAAATCTGTGACAATCTCAGTAGACTATATATGACTAAAGTATGTCATGTATGGTATGGTGATAGATTACTACACATTAATTAAATACATTTACATAACCACCAGTTTCAGAAAATTCACTTGGTGCTGGGCATATTAATGTAATAAATTAATATTTAGTACAGGAGAAGATAATTACTGAAAAATAACTGTTCAGAAAATATTTTGCTCCAAGTCCGTAGTACATATTTCTTAAAATTTATTTAAATTTTCAGAAGTTTAGGAGAATTTAAACATTTGATAGTTATTTATGATTTTTAGGAATTGAAATCTTAGATGAAACCAATTATTAGGCAGTATGTTATTTAGGTATTCGTTTTTTCTGAGTTATGCCTGTTGCTGTTGTAGATTCCAGGTTAGCTCGCACATCTTCAAACTTTCGAGGCTGTCACTAAGATCGAAATCACTAATTCTAAAACGTTTATACCAATAATTACACGTTTCATAAGACACAAGGTCGGCACCAAGAACACTACAAATTGATTCCCGTGCCTTAGAAGCATTTTTTCCTTGTTGGAATTCGTATAGAATGCAGTGCCGAATGTGCTGTTTATCAGTTGTAATCGTAAGCTCTGCTATTCTGAGAGGTTATGTAACTCACGTAAACTTGTCGTTCGTTGTTCTGAAACCTTGCGTCCGATCCTACAAAAACCACAGAATACCGTGAAAAAAATCTGTAGAAATTAAGTTATATACCTAATAAATAAAGTGGGTGGCTAAATAAATTTGTTTCCATGATTTAAAGTTCCAAGTTACAATTTAAAAATCGAATTGCACTTCTGATGAGGATTATAAAGCGATACCCAATATCCGATATTGAAATGTCTATTTTTGAAATTGTCAAAAAAGTGGCCATTTATTCTAGAGAAATTTGGGGTAGTTTTCATGATAAGTGGTGGTTGGTATCTGAAAAATTGCAGTGTACTTATAATGTAAGCTTGTAACTCGGTTGAAAACAACAAAAAACGAAATTTATTTATTTTCATTTTTAAACCTTAGGATGGTTTTTACTTGGGGTTAGAAGTTTAAAAATGGAATTCCAAGGATATTGTGTATACTCATAATTCTATATATCACAACCGAGTTCGAAATATTAATGTTTTTGCAAATTTGGTTAAAATCAATAACTAGCTTTTATTTGAAACAATTCAAATACTATACTATGCTTCAGATAATATGGAATAAGGGGAAAGTGTTAACAAAAATGTACTAATTATATGCTTGACCAATTTTTTAGATGCAAATCCAAATACATAGTACATCCTCCCTAAGGCATCTTTCCGCTCTAAGCTGATTTTATTATTTTTCTCAAAATTAAAATCATTTATAAAATTGTTAGGAATTTTAATATTATTGAATTTAGAACATATATCAATCATCCTTATAGTACACTTAGGAAAAATTAAGTACTGAATGTATGTATTTAATTTCGACCAATCAGTATAGATAGGCATATAAAATATACATAATGTAACTAAACACAAATATGTAATATGTATATCTAAATGTTTACTGCGATCAGTAAAAAACAATTTAATTATAATATTTTCCCTTTCGTTCATAAATTTCTGATGTTTCGTATCCTTTCCTCCAAATATTTGTTTCTTTTTTATAAACTATATTTCATGCAGCACACCAAACCATAATCAATGTATATACGTATATATATACGTACATACAACGTATATACGTACATATATACATACATACATACATCGAAAATAGATCCTCTTTCTTTTCATGATCACATGTTTTTTAAATTTTATATACCTAAACGACAAGAAATTATCGATCGTGCACACATTTTATTTTAAATAGTACATATGTATATACATCTAGTATATGTATAGTATATACATAATACGTGCGTTTTAGTTTTCAAAACATTCTGTTTTATTAAATTTAAAACATACAATAAGAGAAAGGATATTTTCAAACGAAAATAAAAAACACGTTGAATTTGTATTTTTCCGTTTGTTTCTTTTATACTGTACACACAAATAAAAAAAAATTATTTTGTCGCGCGCGTTGAATAAATATATTGAGCGAGATGTATATTGAGCACATAGGGTTTGAGTTTTAGCTAAGCATTTCTACTAACAGCCGCTCGAAATATTTTTCCATTTGTAACGACATCGAGAATTTGATTTACACATAAAGTTACTATTGGTTTGCAGGTCTGATTGCTATTTTGTTTGTGCTTATAGTTTGATGCAATTTTTCGATCGACAAAAATGGAAATTATTATCATTTTTAAACTAATCTTTTCATTTTCTACGTCATTTTTAGACTAATCGTGATAATCATAATTAATAGCTCGATTTTATGTTTCTTAACAACTTGATGCAAAAAATTTTCACTGTTTTGAAGTAAAATATTGAAAAAATTGATTTGTGCATTTCAAAAAAACGAAATTATACGTCTAAGTTCATACTAAAGAAAGAATTAGGCCAATTGCTAATATTTGTTGCTAATATTTTCTAGATAGCTTTGATGTATATGCAACAATTTACGTTTCTAGAGATTGTATTTTTTGAGTTATTAAGGATATAAAATAATTAAAATTTCGTTTTGACGTTTAATCATATATTAAATAGCTTATTATTATAAGGACAGACGCGTTCTTTTTTTCTCTTATCTTATTTCATTTCCGTAATTAGATTTTCTGGCTTAGGTGTCACTTTGGTCGTTTCTTTCAAACTTTTTTCAAAAAATTGCTGTTGTTTGTTTACTTTTTGTTTTGGCAACTAAGCTATACAGTTGAAACAGTTAAATTTAGTTTTACTTTTTCACCAGCTGTGTTGATTTTCGAGTTTTTTTCGAACTTGTACTAAAACAGCTAACTTCACTCTTGTCTTATAGAAAAAAAATTTGGAAACGATTTTACAAGGCAGTGTCCTATATTGATACTATTTAATATTTGGTTAAATGTTATCTTGCTCGCTTGCTGTCAATAGGTTTATCTTGGGTAAAAAAAATGTTTAGAGAATGCGATTTAAAAATGCCAAGATAAATTATTGTATAAAATTTTCCCTTACCACAGCCCATAACAACTTGAACTATTGTTTGTGAACAGATGCTATTTAGAATAACTTATATCCATAAAATTAATATTGAAATTTAAATGGGAACGGTAGTTATGGGCCCTCAAAGTCTAAATATGAGACTACATACACAATAAGAGTGTTAAGTTTTGACAATTTTTTATCGTAACCGATTTAAATTTTATCTTGGAGTGCAATTAGAAAATGCGAATATTGTAAAAAGGCAAGATAAATTATCGTTTACACGTTTACAAATTATCGTACTGCTTAGAGAATTAGGGCAAAGATGCATTAAATATATTGTTAAACTGTTGAATACTGTTAAACTGTTAGAATTTTGAATTGTTAATGTTAATTGTTGGTGTTATTATTTATCCGCCATAAATATTTGAATATTTTGACATGAATCAAAACCTGAGTTACCCGATATACTCACATTAAAAGTGGAATAGCCTGCTAGAAGTAATTTTAGTTTTATCAACAGCCGCAATCTTTTTGTCGATTTGGCGTGTCTTTAATAAACTTTTGAGTTCGATAAGTTAATTCGTTATCGAAGATTTTGTAGAATATTAAATTCGCCAAAAAGTTCATAAATCGCATTGCTTTAAATTACTCTTTATTTTTAATAGCTTAAACAAGATTAAAGTTTTTAAAAATAATCTCTTTTCATATTAAAAACACCTAAATTATGATTTTTGGATAACAAAAATGTTTATCAAACAAAAAGTTTATTTGATGTAAAAGCCGCGTTAATTTTTATTGTAAGATTAAGTTTCTAATGGTTTCATAGATTTACAAAATAAAGGTCTTTCCAAAGTTCCCATTGAAATGGATAGCGCCCCCGACAGTGGCTCCCGATAAATAGGTAGATCAAAATATTTGTATGTCAATTTTTAACTAAAGTTTGAATAAAAAGTCTTAGTTTGCAGTTAAATAAATGAATTACATAGAAAATTGGGTGCTCTGTATCTATCTATCTGGCGCTAATAAAAAACACGGCTAACAATTCATAAATACAAAAATAATTGATGCTGTTATCTATCGGAAAACATTATCTATTGGTTCTTCTGTTATAAATATTTTATTTTGTTTTAATTTTAGGAACGGATTTTGTTCATTTTTGGTAGGACGAATACAAATTGAATTTTCTAGTCCTCTATCAGTTCCTGAGATTGGCCCTTAATCAATAAAGTTTGTTGATGCTAAAATAATAGCTCCTTGCTGCAGCACATCAAACAGTAGATACTGCCGAACCGGAGGGGGATTTACCTAAGAGCTAATTATTCTATAAATTACGTCTCAAATTTTAAGATTGGAAAAATTTAATCAAGTGAGCCAACGAAAAAACATTCTATACCTTCCAAAATTTTATGTTATTTTTGGTTTTATAATACAAATTCATTCACGAAACAGTAGAAAAAGTTCCATAAAATGCGTTTTATCGTTTCAGAGTCAGCTCGTTAAGTACATTTACTAAATGAAACAATTGTGTTAATGCTTTGCATTTGATTGTCCCATAGCTTTCTGGCTTTCTCAGACCTAAAGAGTCACAAAGCGATTTGAGATGTCTCTTCCCTTCCAAGTAGGCAAATCAGAAAATATATTGTACATCAAATATTTGAGCTCACGATATACGTATAGTTGGATTATGAACTGGTACTTCTCAACATGAAAGCAACTTCCATTCCTCAATGTTTATCTTCCTTCCACCCACATCATTAAGTATAATAATAACATCACACTATTAAGTATAATAATAGCGTAAAGCAATTGAGAATCAACAGGCCCGAACCTGACCACCTGTGAACATAGATATTTATTTACTAATAGTTAAATATAAATTAGTAAATATTTGTCTAAATCAAATATTGTCAAAACAACAAAAAAAAAATGTAAGAATTATCATCCATCTGGGGCGCTTAAATATCTCTGAAGTTAATTTGAATATCAAATAACGTGTGTTTGCTTTAACGGAAATCCTAATAATTTGTAAGTTTTATGAATATAAATATTATATCGCGTCTAAGTTTAGTGATGAATTTAGTCATATTTTCAATATTGATAGAACACCATAAATTTAATAAATGACATTATTATATCAGAATATTTTAGACAAAATTTATTAGTATAAGTGCGCTAGTGGCAATTGAATTATTTTTATAGATTTTTTTTTATTTATACACGAAAAGTTAAAACGGAATGCACAAATTACGCGTATACGTGACTAAAAATGTGATGGCCCTAATTTGACATGTACATGCGCACATTTTTCGGCAATATATTTAAAAACCAATTCTGTTAACTGTCAGACTATAGCTTTAATGTGTGAAAGTAAAATTGAATTAGTGAAAGTCATTCGCATAATGATTTGAACGCGAACGCTATATCGTATTGTATATTGGGAATTGATTTCATGTTATCTCTTCTCCATAAACTCCCTGAACTGTTTACATTTGTAACAAAAAGCTTTTGATTTGTTTTTCTTTGATAATTGGATTCTAAATATAATACAAGTTAAACGAAAACAACTTTTGTGATGTTATTGTTGTGTGCTTTTATTTTCATTTTCTTTTTGGAAAAATCTTTTAAATCTTTTATTTCTTCTTCTTCGCACATGAAACGAACATAAATTTTAAGCCGAATAATGAAAATCATCTGTTGATTTTTCAATTTATAGGGTTGTTTTCCCCTAAAGTTGTTGGAAACGCCTTTTGTGGTTTAAATTCTCTGCGTATTTTACTAATTTGTATTAAGCGTACGCGGGTAGCGGCACACTAATATTCTGGAACATATTTGCACAAGCGCACTTTCAATGACAAACACTTTGAAAACGGCGCTCAAGAAAATTTGTTAAAAGTAAAACCATAAAATTCATCACGATTTCATTTTGCATTTGTTGAGGAAATTTATACAATGAATAAAAGCGAAACGTACGAAAAAAATTAAAAACATTTTTTAAGAAACCGAACCTACCTCACCTTTCACAAAATTCGACACACATACTTATATCCAACAAAACGAAATGTTGTGATCTAATAAAAAAAAACTTTATGTACATTGGGTACAACACAATACACTTTCCCATATAAAAACAACAAAAAATCGGTAAAAGCATCAACCAAAATATAAAAATTAAAGAAACACGTTAGGTGGTGATACATGCATGACAGTTACGATACGATGTTGAGTACAATGCCACTGAATGGGTTAAACGAAATGAAAGAAATACACAAAATAGATCCGGGATTTGTAAGAAGTAGAAGCAGCATCACGTTTTTGTTCGACTTTACATACAACCGCAGAAGATTTTTACCTTTTACGTCGTTTATTATTACGGTTGTATTTGTTGTTTAGTATTTTTAATTAACTGAAATGAATCTTAACATTAACATTCAGTACATTATGTAGATGTACATATTATAAAAGAAATGAATGGAATGAGATTTTGTGTACAAACAACTTCGATGGTTCTTGTTTTATTGATGATATGATGATGATGACAATTTTTTTTTTTTTGGTTACCTTGGATTTAATTAAAACACGATCAACATATAAATTGGCTGCCTACAAACAATACAGTCGTTATGTAGCATAGTAAGGCGCGTTCAGAATGACGAGGTGAATAATTTTACGATTTTCTCTCGTTTATACTTTGTGGCATTGAACTAAATTTGAATATTATATAATTTAACAATGTTAATGATGTGTACCGACAATAAGAGATGAATAAAGAGCCAGGATACTATATTAGATTGTTATTATACGCTCTGTTTATGTTATGGCGGCGACACGAGTTGACTAAATAAGCTACGTCTATTTCCTACTGTTAAAGCTTTTTTTACTCTCGAGTATAACATCGATATTTTTATATACCTAAACCCTTTGTCTGTCTTTTTGACGGATTCAACAGATATATATCGGTTTTAGAGTATTTTTTTGGGGATATTCAATTCACGCTTATAATAAAATGTGTGTATAAATCAATTCCCCTTATATAGTGACAAGTATTTTACACAAATTATTATCGAATAAAACGTAAAAACTTTTGGGGTTGTTCATTTCAATATGGGTAAGTAAATACGAATTACGAATGTATCGTAGAAGAGGTTATGGTTTAATGTTTATATTAATTTATACAGTCGAAAAAGATAAACAAATATCAAAAATTTAGTCTTATATAACCTAGAATTTAGATGTTGATAACCTCTAAAATTCACAGTTTGTTTAAAAATGTGCTTAATAAATTTTTGACTGAGATTGTATACACAATTTTCATTAAAAGAATTTAAGCAATCTTCAAAATAAAAGAATTAAGTTCTGTTTAATAAGCTAAGTTTAGTTTCAGCACTTTCGACTAGACATGCGAACCGATAAGTTCTCCGTGCAACTAGTATATGGTTCGTTGAATATTAACCTTAGAATCGTGTAGGAGGAGTTAATATTAACCTGTGTTAGGGGGAGTTGTAATCCCCAGTAAAGTTTAACTTGCAATTTGTATAGATCAAGTCATTATAATCTTTGGAAATTGAAGCAACAAATCAAAGTTGTATATAAAAACAATTACATTTACAAATTATAATTTTTTTCAACATACATATTTTTATTAATTCTTGTATTCATATAATATGTAAATATAACATAAAACATATAACAGATCGATTTCAGAAACTTTATGGAATTCATATGTCCAATATATGTATTGGTGAGCCTGAACCAGTGTGGGCTCATTTGGCTGTTGATGGTGGTCGTTTTGATGAATCCTGTGGTGGATGAGCATCTCCTTTGCCAGAAATTTCTTCGTCAGAAATTTCTTCGTCAGAATGAGATTCTTTGAATTTTAGAAGGGAGCATGGTTCGCAAACCCTAATATAGTGCTTACTGCATGTTGGCTTAATACATAAATCACAGACAGCAGTTGTTTTAGTGTCTCTATTTTTCGTTCGGAAGCTCTTACATTGCTCACATCTTCGTGATAAACTATTCATCTGCGTTTGTGGAAACTGAGTACAAGCGGGTTTGAATTGATACTCTATTAACTCCATTGCAGTTTTGACGGTTGGTTTCAACGGAAGTTTGCTTCGGTTATCTAAATGTGACTGGACCAACTCAAGTGCCAGTTCCTTCAGAAAAATTTTCCGTTTATCGAATTTATTAGTATTCCAAGCTGGATGACTTAGTTCAAACAATCGATATGCTCCAAGTCCCGCCACATCCAGTGTATTATAAAACAGTACCAGTGGCCAACGGTTACATTTGCTTTTACATGTATAGCCACGGACCATTTTGTCAAAAGTGTCGACGCCGCCATTTTTTTCATTGTAATCATGAATAATTATTGGTTTTCTGGTTGCTTCAATTAACTCCTCTGAGGCATGGGCAGTCGACAGTAGGAGGACATTTTTTTTGGAATCAGTAGTGTAACTCACAAGTGACACTTTATTCGAGAAGCAAAAAATGAAACTATACGAACCTCATTTCTTAGCTTCCTCTACCGATGCGAATAGTCATGGTATTTCACGTTTGTTTGTGGTAACAATTGTGCCAACTAGAGTTGTGTTACAGGCCCATAAAGCTTTTGCCAGTCCATAACTAGTAAAAAAGTTGTCCATCGTTATATTTGTACCAATATTTAAATAGCGTTGAGCAAGTCGCACTACCAAGGCATGAGAAATTCCAGATTTCGGCTGATACAGGATAATTTGTTCCGGCGTCTACAATCCAAAATATTTTGATGCCATACTTTCCTGGCTTCGTTAATATTGGAATGATTTTTTATCACTTAGAGCTAAACTTCCTCAAATTGATCTCGGTTGTGTTTAAAACCCACGTCAATTCTTATGCTTTTCGGCGGTTAGTTTTTGCTTATTACTATTAAAACGCATGTATAATACGGTTTTACATTTTACATAACTAGAGATTTTTTCTTGTGGTGGCTAGAAAATCATAATTTAAAGAGGGTTTGCTACTTAGCACAAGTAGAAACTTATTTAATCTTAATTTTTCAATGTAAATTTGATTGTTCAGGTTTTTTTTTTTTTTTAATTAATAAATTTATTTATTTATTTATACAATATTACAACTGATTCAGAGATCATCTAGTAATTTATCTTTCTTAAATTAAGTTCTCGGATTAAGATGAGTAACCTATTGGTTACTCATTTTATATATTTTCTTCTAAACCAAACTGCCCAGCTCCAGAGGTTTCTGCCTTTGGAGTCTCCTCACGCCGTTAGTGGTGTCCAACATACGACGGATATCTGCATTTTCGTGTAGAGATAAGCGCTGTACGTGTTTCCTTGCATGGTTCTTTATTTCATCGGTGACGTATTCCATCTTCAAGTCTCTATGAAGGTTGTCATTTCTAATGTACCATGGAGCATTCACAGTCCCTCGTAGCACTTTATTTTGGAAGCATTGTATCATTTGTACATTGGTCTTCTTGACACAACCCCAAAGTTGGATACCATATAGGTCCATACTGGTTTTAGTTTTTAAGTTTAGTTATAATTTCATAATTGTAGATAAAGTTGAATTGTAGATAAAGTTGAGTAATATAACAAGCTGTTTACAAGTATATATCGCAGAAAATATACCGTGTATAATTTGTGTGAAAACAGTTGTTACAGTAATCGTACAAACGCAGCGACTGTCATATTTGTATTAGAATGATCCGCTGTCATTCTCACTTACGAAAAAACATAATATTGTCGAACGTCCCGTTATTGAGGAGACAAACCTTGTTTAGGCAAGTATTTACTTCACGCAAAGTTCAGCTTTAATCTAATAATTTGCACTGACCCAAATTGTATTAAAAATATGCTGGTGGGAATCAAAAGAGCTAATTACATAAAAGAAAATGTTTTCAATGCGTTTAATGTACATATTATAAATTCTCTTTTCCTTTTTCATAAAATATACGTTTAAAATTAAAAATAATTTTCCATTATAATCTTAAGTAGCATAATAATTTTTTAATTCCATAGCAAAGAGCTGTTTACATCCAATCAAGGTATAGCTAGTTCGATGAAATAATAAAACTTGAACTAACAGGTTTCAGGCAGCACATTAAAATTTCTCAGGAAACTCAATATAGTTTTTTGTGTATAAAATTTACATAAATAAATACACAATGTTTATCAATCAAAACAACAGTATTAGCTAAACTAATTTAAAGTTTATAAAATAAATCAAACATTATTGTTGTAATTCGTAATTATTTTATATTTCATATTTCCTAAAAGCTTTCAAGAACAGTTTATTTGCCTGCATAAATAATAAAAGTTAAAACCGTACCGTTTAAAAATATAAATAGCATTATTGGCACTGAAAGTAGTTTTTGTAAATAAAAAAGCACAAGTACCATTTATACATATAACACATTTTAAATAAATATAGAATGAGTTAATACTGTTTCGAATCTGTAATTGTAATTTTAGGTGTCCCAATTTTTTAGACGTATTTAAAACTAAAAGCTCGACGAAATTCTAAATGCTGGTTGCCATTCAAATAGTATGTACTGCAGTCTGATAAAACAACCGAATTAATATTAAAATTTCAAAATCTCATTGTACTTAAAAATTTGAACCAAAATTTCAAACCTATTCTATTCTCGATGTATGAAACAAAACATATTTTTATTACTCCCAAATCAGTGAGTGTGAATTATATAATTCATTATATTTTGCTTTTCCACCACATTTACTAAAGCAACTGTTCAAAGCTCTGTGTAGTAATAAACATTTTGTAAGGCTCTAAAAATGCCGTAGTTTTGTATCACCATGATCAAAACACTCTGAAGCCTAATTTTTATCATATCCCGCAGCTGTTACACAATTCAAATTTTTTGTCGCTTACCCCAATAAAAACCATGAATTATTCTATTCTGACCGAGAAATAACTATCCCTGTAGCTAGGAGAAACCTAATGCTAAACCGTGCCTGCCATAGAAATATGACTTTGGTTTGAAGTTCGATTTTCAACTCTGAGAATCTGAATATACGACGAAATGCATAAAGTATTTCATTAAGTTTTTATAGTAAATAAATTCATAGTGGACAACGTAATCTACTCTGTAATCAAAGCTTTTCATATTCATAGTAGTTTCAAATACATAATTTTTGAACAAAATGCTTTACAAAAACTATCATCCAGATGAGCTTTTGTTAATATAAAAAAAAAGTTTTAAGAAACTTTTATTTAATTATTTATTCCCATTATATTTGAAAACTTTTTCAATAAAAGAATTTTACACAAAGCAAATAAGAAGCTTTCGAGTGGTTTTCTTACTAGACTATAAATTTATATTTGTGCTATAAAATAATCCAAATTAAAATCACTTGAAATTTTTATCTATAGAAATTGTTTATTTTCTAATATACTACTCTATTATAAATACGGAGACTAGTCCACAAAACTAGGATAGGAGGAATGAGTTCTTATAATTAAAAATCACAATAATTTATTAAAATAAACAATGAGCTGTGAAATATATACATACATACATACTCGTACATAAATATGAATTCCTTTTTGAGAGATATAAATTTTGGATTGCATTTTTGGAATAATTGGCTCTTTTGTTTTAAGTTGTTTAAACTTTAAATTTATACGTAATTTTAAACAAAATAATACTTGTTACACTATTTGCCGTAGGCACTTGGTGAAACACCCTTACACTTAATAAACACATTTTATTAAACACTTGTTTTTTATTTCGCAAAAATTAGATTTTTGAATATTTTAAAAAATTTGTTCAAAAAGTACAATCATACCTTGAATTTTGTTACTCAGCCGATGACAAATCGCCTACCTGCTATCAGTGTTATGCCTGTTTTTTACGTTATGTAATATACTCGGTTTTTTACATGTAAAATACGTATTTTACACATAACAATTTTTTACAAAATGTAAAATTCAAAAACTATTCGGAACTAATTCAAAATTACTTATAGTTCATAATCTCAATTCTTACGTATCTATATAAAGAAAATTGAATATAGGTATGATGTAAAATGAGAATTGAACTTTAAATAATTGAATTGAATTGAATTTATTTATAATTCTTCTAATTTATTAATTATAATTAAAAGTAAAATATTTGTAGAAAAATATAAATAAAATTATTTTTTTTTTTCAAAGAAAATATGGTTTGTTTCTCAGCTACTAACTTATTTTTTAGAATAGAAAAACAAAATCCACAACACTATGGGATTGAAGTGTAAAACGATTAATCATTGAACAAATTCAATATTAATGCTATAACATTTTAATGTTATCGGTTACAAAAATTGTTTAGATTATTACGAGAAATCATTACCATCTTTCGACAAGATTATTTAACTTGCCACAGACAGAGACATCTGTAGTGCAATTTGATCTCTACCGATTATTGCTTAAAATAAGAATTACATTGCGTAAAATAAACAACTTCATACTGCTCTAATTTTGTAGCAAAACGAAATAAAAAAATTGTTGCGCTATATGACGTGAGAAGAAAAAATCCAAAAATTTAGGTGTCATTTGTTATTGTCAAATGTCAACACAAAAAAATAAAAATCGAAAAATAAAATCAGGTATATAAAAATTTAAATATTATATTATATCAAAATAATATAATTATATCCACCAGCTCCAAATACACCAGCTCCAAAACTAGAGGATTTTATTACGGCCAAAAAATCAAGGATAGTGCAAATTTGCTTGAAAACGATATTTCGTATGAATGAGTTGGAGTTCAAAACTATGCTTATTCGATGTATCGCTCATCTTAGCATTAGCTATAAGAATACGGCAAATCAAAATTTGGCCCGAGATATTAAAATTTTACTAACCGTTTTCGAGTGAGTTTTCTATTACTTATTAAATTACAAGTCAAATGAAACTATACCAATGGCTCTTTGGCTCGAATATTTTAATTTTCTTAACTAAGTAGAATTTTGACTGAAAAATAAATATTTTGTTTACTTATGCTTATAATAATTATTAATAAAAACAAATATGTTGTATTTCAAAAATATTGTTTATTTATTTATTATTACTTTTAAATGTAACATTAATGAAATTTTGTTTATCGCAACATCACTATCAACAAATCGATTTAGAATTTCTTTATTATTTAAAGAATAATATTAATAAATAATTTTTAATTAATTAATTTTTTAGACCTATTAAATGTCAGGCTATTTCGAATTAGGCAAGGAATTTGACCCCGATTTGAAAATATCCGTTCAATCTGCGCTGTCGATGCTTGAAGATTTAATAATTTCAGTGCTAAGATGGATCTGGATTCTTTTGAGTATAAAGTTTGGAAAATTCCACTTTGTTTTTGTAAATGTGCCAACCCTCAATCCTCAAATTTCCGTGGCCAATTAAATTTGTTAGACACCAAAATAGTTATGGAAAATATATCAAAACTTTTTTTTGATAAAGATTTTATCGAAAGCGTACAAAACTCAAAAGAATTGTTTGATCCCATATGTAATCGTATAAACACTTTCCAACGTGGAAAAACCACTTTTATTTATATTTTTCTACAAATATTTTACTTTTAATTATAATTAATAAATTAGAAGTAATATAAATAAATTCAAAAATTTCAAATCCATTTCTCATTTTACATCATATACCTATCCAAATTTGTTTTTCATATACGCAAGAATTGATGTTTTTGAATTAGTTACGAATATTTTACGACGCAGTGTTCCTCGCTGTAATTACATTTGCGAAGTGTATATTTGGATAACGACTTCTGTAGTTATGTCGTATTTTACATTAATTTAACTTAGCATCTTTTATTAATATAGTTTTTATCGAATAAAATTAAATCTATTAATATGATACAAATTTACTTTTCGTATATTAAGGTTTGCGACTTTACAAAGGTTTTTAAATCCGCGTTTGTTGATTTTATACAATATTATACGTATTAAACAGTAATTTAAGTATATTACCATTTTTTACGTAAAAAATGTATAAAACAGTTTTTTGCATACAATTGCACAACACTGCCTGCTATCCTCCTTTTCCTTTTTTATTAATTTCTACGTATGACTAACAGTTGGTTGGGACGATCAATAGAGTAATTTTATTTCCTATTTTTATCTCCTTCTTTTATTTATTTTTTGCGTTTTTCTACTATGTATAACAAAATTTTTGCTTTTACAAATCAGTAGATACTCCTGACGATTACCTAACAAGTCGAAATCGATTTAGTAATTTTTTAAACTTTTTGAACAAATTGTTTAATTAAAATATTCAAAATTCTAATTTTTGCGAAATAAAAAACAAGTGTTTAATAAAATGTGTTTATTAAGTTTATCGAAATAATGTTGTGCAAATTGAATAAAAAGTAGTTGCTTTCATTGCGTTAAGTAAATATTAATAAACCATCATAAATACGTTGGTGAAGTTTGTCCTAAATCTGTCCTAAAAAGCAACAATAAACAAATTATGAGTAGATGTGTTTGTATAATGTCTCGATAGAACGAATTTTAGATTAAATAGCTTATATAACTAGCTAAATATTTTCCTACGAAATTGTAAATTTTTTCGAAATCTATAAACCAGCATGCGGCTACAGTGAAATGCTACTTGGTCATATTTAATAGAAAAACTGTTTGTTTGTTTTGTTGTTTCCGGAAATCTCCTGTAAACTAACATGAGAAGTGACGTATATAGTAAGATGCTTGTAGAAAATTCAAAAAATAGTATGTCCGGTTTAAAGTACTCCAATGCAAATTTGGCTGTCCTTAACACTCTAAATCCCCATTTTGAACAAAATAAACGTGTTTTTCTATTACATAGGGCCTAGTAGCATCTCGCTATATAGGCCAATTCGCATGCCAGTTTACAGGAGATTCTCGGAAAAATTCAGAAAATTGTACGTTCGATTTTGGCTAACCTTTAAAAAGCATTTAGATTTTATAATTAAAATTTATTTGTAACAATTGTTTGTTTTTACAAATTGTATTTTACTGTCTATTCAAGTCGCAACCAAGATGACCGCTTGACAGCTCTACTAACGCCTCGTATCACCATTCCAACCACTTCGATTACATGGTTATATCATTATGATACACAACATTTTATTTAGTTAGCAAAATGTTGGAGCCCGGAAAATGATTAATTTGAATCTCATTCTAGTAGATTATGCACCTATATACGAGCAACGTTTCCGCTAAGCTTGGCACACGGGTGGCCGCCCAGAAATAAATTGTATTTTGCCCATCATAATTTTTAGTGCGCCCCTGCCCATCTGCAATATTGTTAACATTTTTTTTTTTACTTTAGTAATTCCACGCTGTTTAAAATTTTCTATATGATGTGATGTGTGTTTTTATAAGATGTGATCGTTTTTAAACAATTTATAAAAAATATTAGTGTAATGACAAAACGAAAACTAGATGTAAGCTCAAGCTCCACAAACAAGACTTCTTCAAAATTTAGAGTAGAGTGGTTAAATTAACTCGTTGAAACAGAAATCCTGCCATCACCAATTGAACAAAAAGTTAAATTAGGTGAAAATTTTAGTTATCAAATTGAAACAAGTGATGTACATACTTTGTAAAACATATATTGAAGCAAAAGCTGACAGTGATTTTTATAAAGAGAAAAAATGGGAGAATTGGAAATTATATTACTTAAAGTTCTTTTATTTATTTTTAAATAAAATTATATTAAAAAATTATAGTATTGTAACTTTGTTAAATTTTGCTTGAAATTTGCTAACTTTCAAATACTTGCCCACAATGCAGTTATGCCGCGCATGATTTCATTAATAAGATAAATAAACCAGATATGGGCGAGGTAGATTGCGCAACGTAATCTTCGCGGTAATCGATACGTCGCCGGTCTTAAAAAGTTGCTGGCTAGCTATTAGGTAATTGTCTAATTACCGTAGTGCGCAAATAAGTCTACATTTTGATACGAAATCACATAAATGATTCGTGAGAACATGGACGGACTGCTACGTTGATATAAACTAAGTGGAGCACCGGATGATTTACATTCGATTCTATTCTACATTATACAGTAAGTTGCGCACTTCTAAAATATGTGTAATACTTTAATAATTACATAAAACTAATTCTAACTTTTCAAAGCATTTTTAAATTAAAAAATTGAAATAAAATTTAAACCTCTTTGAAAACTTAGTACGAGTATTAAAACTTTAAAGTGTCCTTCATTCAGTGGACTACAAAATAAAAGATAAATTTTATTTATAGATAATCGTATTAATTTTTTTCCGTGGTCGTTTGTCGCGTCTATAACGCACACAAGTGTTACACCTTGATCACTCTGTTATGACTCGTGAATACATATTTAATCTTAAACATATCCAGATTACTTGATGGATATCACGAGTTCTGTAAAGTCGGTCTCATTCGGTAAATTTACTTCACCTTAGTATCATAGCCACAATTCCTTCTCATCGAAGTAATAATAAAACACAAACTTTTTCTCGGCGAACATTTGACCCTGATGCAAAAATGTGCGGTATTTTTGATTATTTTATTATTATCACGTACAATTAGCTCATATTTAAATACGAAATTCCAACGAAGCAGGGAACTATGTACATTAGTCACTGACACAAAATTATTTATCGTCGAATCGTTTTGTGAGTTTCGTTCATCGATTAGATTTTTTGTATTTATTTTTGAAAGGCCAATTATTCTCGAATGGTGACCATGTCCATCGAAACAATAGCAGTCCTACTTTATAGCGGAGATCTCACATACACTGCGCATATGTTCGTGTTCCTTGCACAAATTAACGCGCCTCAGTTTACGTTTTGTATTATGGGTTCGTAACAGTGAAATAAACCACTGATAGTTCAGTTTTACCATGTTCATCTTGGATATGTAACGTAATTTGTTCCACCTCATTGCCTAAGCACAAACGACCATACCCTCTTTTTATTTTTGATATTTACCTTATTTAAACCTCGTTCAATTTTTCGACAAGTGGCGCAATTTTGTTTTTAATTAATCAAAGTTAGTTTTAACGATAATTTTTAGTTTTAAAATAATCGCTGCAGATAATTGAGAAATTTTCAAATTTTTGGCTAATTTTCTTGTTGATCACAGAGGAATGCTCTGAATCTGTTGGCTAACTCTTTTGGCGTTGACCAATGAACAAGCAGTACATCGTCATACACTTCTTTTACGGTCATTAAGAGAGCGAGTATCTGAGAACCGTTTTATAAATGATAGAGTGTTCATATTCCTAGACGTTGTAGCGATTTAAAAGTTTCTCATTTTTCGCCCACTTTTGAAAATTGTGAATAATCAATAATATTTCGACATGACTAGTGCCACTTGCCTCTTTTTTGAAAAACGATTGAAGTTTGGTAAGAAGACAAAAGGTCAAATAAAGGTAACCCATGGGAGCTATACAGTTTTTGTGGTTCGAGATTAATTAGTAAATGTAAACAGTAGTAAATAGTAAAAGGTGCGAGGTCGAAACTTAAAATGGTGGTTTTATTACAAATGTTTTGTAAAGGGGAGTATTTATTAAAGCAGCGTCTTTGTAAGGTGCATAAATATGGAGTTTCAATGAAAAAACACTTCAAATTTAAAATTAAAACCACATAACATTTATTGTTCTTCGCCCTCTTATCGGAATAGATAGAATGCTTGCTCTGTTATTTGTGAATTCCGGTTTCGATACTAGTGGCACTATTCTGGCTTTCACTAGAAATAGGGAATTGGGAAACATATTTTCATAGCATTTTTGTCTTAATTATATTTTTCTGGCTTACTGTTGGGTATTAGTTTGGTGAAAATTTTTTCGAAACAAAATTGTTATGGGGGAAAATAATTGCCAATATATCTCTGTTTCAAAAATATTTAAACCAAACTAGTTCCAACAGTACACAAATATAATTTAGACAAAAATGCTATAAAAATATTTTTCCCAATTCCTCATTCCCTGGAAAATACAGAACAGTGCCACAGGTGGTGACCAAAGGCTGTATCTTGTTAAGAGCTTTAACCATATTTAGAAAAGCCGACAATCTCTCAATAAAATGTGTTACATTTATTTGTAATTAGTTAGGTTGCGTGAAATTTGTTTTACTAATGTTGATTTCGATTGAACGAAAATGTTACACTGAGGGTAAAAATGGTACTCCAACTGGTGTCAAAATGTTCGATTGAAAAGAAAAATACCACAAGGGTAATATTTTGCACACCCAGGGTAATTTTCTCTACTCCAAGTTTTTTGGTCGAATAGTCCATTTTTTGTTGTTGTCATACGCTATTTTTTCCATATTTGTCAAAACATAAGTACGTGTTTAATAATCGGGAACTTTAATTCGAGTACGTTATGGAGGAAATTGTAATGGCATTTATTTCACATCAACAAGATCATTCTCCTCAGATGAGAATTTTTTGAACAAACAATTGTCAATCTTCGACATTACATGACAGTAAAGATGAAACAAATAGAGTAGGAAAATATCAATGGAAATCAACATAAGTTTCGCGGTCATTATTCAATCAGAGACAGCGTTTTTATGAATGTTAGTAGAAAATGAAAATTTTGTAAAATGTAAAATTCTATTTTTTGTTATTGTTTATATACTTTCTGTTCCATAAGTTTATTTGTTTTTCATTCACTGAAAAAAATCACGGTCATGTGATCGGAAATGCAACCAAAACAATAAAAATAGTTTCATCGAATTACACTAGATGATCTTTAACATAACATTCATGACTCAACCTGTTTCTCGGGATATGATAGGTTATAGTATTGTACGATAGGTGGTTTAAGGAAATTTGGATTTATAACTAAAAAGTGGGTATCTAAATCTTTCAGCTCGGTCTTCACTTCTAATTATTTAATTTGCTTTGAGATTTTTATTTTGCGTGCAGATATCACAACTTTTTTCTTGTAATAGATTGATATTCTTTAAAACAATCTATCATTTTAAAAAAGTTGAATTATTCAATATTAATGTATTACTTTAAAGTTTTTTCGGAAAAAATATTGTTTACAAATAAAATGACATTCACAATGTTTGCGACTGTTAAGCCAGCAAATACAAAGAGGTCTTCTACTCAAAATATATCTACCACAAAAAGTAGAAAATTAACTCCCCCCACCCAATTTTCAACCCCCAGGGCCATTGGGTAAAAATTTACACACAAACCCTAAATAGATACATATATAATGAGAACCTCCTCAAGTTCGTTCTTGGCAGTTTGGTTTCGTTCTGATAAGAAAGTTGGTCTAATGAGTTGCAACCTGCTGAGTAGCCCAACTTTTTTATCAGTTTGAAACCAAACTGCCAAGAAAGAACTTGAGGAGGTTGTCAAGGGGGGATGAGGCGTGGTTAAAATAGGGGGTGGGAGTTAATTTTCTACTTTTTGCGGTACATCTACTCATAAGATGATAATTTGCTTGATTTGTATTTGCTTACTTATCCGGCTGAGTCCCAGGGGGTATTCAAAAAACACTGTCGAAGAATCCCAAACAGCAAAGATTCCGAAATCGCGCTTTCTCAAATGAGTACGAAAAGACCCAAGCAGCGCGATATCAATTGTTTTATTTTATATCGATGAATCCCAATCGGAGCAATATCGCTGTTTGAATAATATTTTATACATATATTGAAAATTTTGTTATTTGTTAAAAATAGTTTAATAAGTTTGTTACTATGCGTACTTCATTTTATTGAATATCAAAATAGAAAAGGGTTAACAGCAACCCAAGAAATATTTATACAAACAATGTACGTTTGTTTTTTCTCATTATTATATAAAATTGTGTGCATGAAGTTAGAACAGAAAAAATGTTAATTAGTTTAAAAGAAAATGAAAAATTAAAATTAGATTAATAATTTTAAATAGCAGTTTGTTTTCACAATATGAATATCAATCATGCACAGTCGTTGATATTAATGCAAAACAATAAAGTTAACATTTGTAAAAATTGGGTTTCAGTTTTGTGTTTCGTTTTTTCTTTTTGTTTTGGGTTTTCTCGACATAAAATCTCAACAGCGCGATCGCGCTGCTTGGGACTCAAACGGTCAAACAGTCGACTTTGTGACATTGTGAATATCATTTAATTTGTAAATAATATTTTGTCTAAAAAATCAGAATTACTATAGGTTCAAGGATTATACATTACATTAAAATCTATAATAATATTTTTGCTTACTAGAACGTAGCCCATATATGTACATACGAATTAAAAAAATTCGCTGGAAATTGATTATAAATGTAAATTCATTGATAAACATTAAATATTTACACATACATACTTATTGCATAAATAAAGCATTGTGTGTACATCTCATGTACACAGGGTGCAACATTGTTGTTCTCAAACAGCTACCTATATAAAATAACTATTGGACATAGTGAATTATAGTTCTTAATGGTACCTACCTACATACCCTGTGCAATGAAAACCAATTTCAGGAATTTCATAATATTTAAACAAATATTTTATTTAATTAAAATAATATAAAATTAATTCTCATAAATTTTCACAGTAAACTTATTAAAATATTTTTTTTTCGATTATCCCACATGTAGAAATATCGATGTGTACTTAAAAAGCTCGTCTCTCTAATTTCAATATACATAATTCCCCATCATAATGGGATTTGAATTTATCAACTACGCCCTCCTCTAAAATGTATTTATTATGTAAACTCATCGTCAACACACCCTTTATAAGCATAGCCAAATAATCAATACAGAATAAAATACATATAAATTAAATTTTATAAAGAGATGAGTTGCGATTAGTTATTTTGAGAATTTGCGCGTACGAGATCTAGTGTCTCAAATCATATCGCAACGCAATTTAGAAGCAAAACGTAACAATACATATCGATCATAGTTGCATGTACTAGGAATTAACCTCTTTAAGAAAATGGCGGCCACTTTCTTTGAAATCCGATTATGTAATTTTTCGTAATTTTTTTTATTCATTATTTCTTCACTAGTGTGCCATTCGAAATTAAAAAAATAATATAAAGTAAAATCAAATATTGTTAAATCCTCAGTTAAAGAATTTTAAATAGTCAGGACATGAGACGATGTCAACAAACAATAAAGAACCATTTGACATGTTAGTTAATTGATTGTCATAATTTTTAAGGCATTTTACGAAATTCCAGTAATCAGTTTGTTTTTATAAAATGATATTTGGTGGTAAGCATAAACAAATTCTAAATTTGAAGAAATTCGTTCTAAGTAAAAACGTGTGGTACGATGTGAACTTGTGTCGGAAAATGAGAACCTTGGAAGTAATTATAGTCTAATCAAATGTAAGAGCTGTTTCGGGTTAACACGACCCAAAATACGAAAAACAATTAGATATGAAGGTAAGTTAATTACAATCACTGAGAAAAAATATCAGTAACATTTCAAAGTTTAAAGCCGGTTCACGAGCTTCAATCGAGCGCATTAATGGTCCGGAGATTCTACTAATCAATGATCAATGCTAACAAAATTCATTTACTGCCTTAAATAATATTTTAATTTTTGTTTGATGTTTTTCACATCATTCCATTTTCATCCATCATGATGATAATTTAAAATTTGTATTAACATGGACATGTAATCTTTTAATTCGTATGCTCCTTTCATGATAGGCACTTAGGCAAGCAATGGCTGCGTTCCAATAGCCGGGTAAAAGTCAATTTTAAATAAATAATTCGGCAAATTCAATTATTTTTGGAAAATCCTATGGTAAACTGATGAGCAATTGTCGGGAAAGTCAATTTTAAGTAAATTCAATTATTATTCAAAATTTCTTCGGCAAACTGATCGAAAAATCTTCACTAAAACTGATATTTACGTTACGGTTTACATGACTATTGGTTCGTTGCCGCTCTATAAGGCTTCTTATCGTTTATTGCTAAATGAATTAAATAATTACTCCTTCACATTTTACAGCATAACCCATTTGCTATTTTATCGTATATATCATGTTTTTGACAAAATTATTTCTGTCAAGAGTGTGCCTTTCCAATAAAATCATTTTTAAAAGCTGCATTATCTTCTGTCGAATAAAAACTTTGGTTTCGTAAACTTTTTATGTTTCTCAAAAATTTTTGTTGATGTTTAAGTGACGCCAGCGGGAAAAAAATGTACTACAGAAAGTTGCAGATTTAAAAATGGTATCACACACCGGGCTATTCACAATCTAATGTTTTTTATAATTTTTTTTTTCACAAAAAAAGTTGTGTTTATTAAAAAACACCCTGGATTTCTACTGGATCTCCACCGGGTTTCCCTCGGAATCTGGGAAATCCGGAATAAAACCGGGAAATCCGGTTCAATCCGAAGGAAATCCTAGAAATCTGTCGTGTGAAAATTGGGAAATCCGACAGAAAACTGAGAAATCCGGGAAATTTTATGGAAATCTGGAAAAATTCCGGGAAATTCGAGGGAAATCCTTAAAATAATATTTAAAATTAATAAACAAAAGTTATTTTATTTCTGACAAAGCATCTATTTTAGAACACGAAATTTTGTTAAGTGCGTTTTTTGGGAAATCCGGTTCAATCCGAAGGAAATCCTAGAAATCTGTCGTGTGAAAATTGGGAAATCCGACAGAAAACTGAGAAATCCGGGAAATTTTATGGAAATCTGGAAAAATTCCGGGAAATTCGAGGGAAATCCTTAAAATAATATTTAAAATTAATAAACAAAAGTTATTTTATTTCTGACAAAGCATCTATTTTAGAACACGAAATTTTGTTAAGTGCGTTTTTTAATAAACACGACTTAATTTCACAAATTAAAATAAAAACATTAATTGATAAAAAACATTAGATTGTGAATAGTCTGGTGTGTGATACCGTTTTAAAACCTGTATTAGTGTCGCATATTTTTCTGATAGTGAGTCAATGTTCTGTAGTACATTCTTTTCCCGCTGGCGCCACTTAAACATCAACAAAAAAATTTGAGAAACAAAATAAGGTTTACAAAACCAAAGTTTTTATTTGACAGAAGACAATTCAATTTATAAAAATAATTTTATTGGAAAGGTAGACTCTTCTAGATCGTATTAAAACAGAAAGTTAAACAATAGAACTCTTGGTTTCTTTTAAATTAATTTATTAGTGGGTGCTATTTCACTAAAAAATACTAAAAGTGGAATAACTTTTGCACTATCAACAATTCAAAAAAACTTTACTTGGCTGGTTTTGTTGGAAATGAGCTTATCACCCTGCTTCGTTTATTTGCCAATTTTGGGACACCCTGTATATTAGGGTGGATCTTATTTTCGAAAGTTCCAATATCTAACGGAACGTCCCCTAGAAATGTGAGGTTATGCTAAAAACTCAAACCTTAAATATTGGATCAATCGAAGGTGATTTAGAGGTCGCGATTTGAGCGCGAGGTTCGATAAAAACGGTATTCTTCTCCATTTCAAACGGACAGAAAAATTTTTCATTTCCAACCTAAATGAAAATCGGTTAACAAATAGCGAAATTATTGCTAAATTTCTAAAATACAAAAAGAAGACAAATTATTACTATTTTTTTTTGTTGTAAATGTATAATGTTTCTTCTATACAATGATATTATGAATTAATTTTTATGATGAAAAACAATCAATCTAAGTGGATCTTCTACCCATTAAGGATGTTTTATAAACCTGTGTTTAGTCCTTTACGACTTGTAGTAAATATTACAAGTCATCTTTATTTCTTGTAAACTTCTTATTTTAATCTTGTACTTAACACCACGTTCTGCGTTATCATCTACGACTTTTATTTGACTGATCTTCATTCCGTTCTTCAAATTATCATCCTGAAGCCACATATCGGGATCTTTATTTAAGAAATCTCTTCAAATCTTGAACCGGTTTAAAAAATCGCCAGTTACTCGCCAATCGATTAGGCTTTGAAAAACAGCCTCCGCTATTTCCAAACCAGTTGATCTTGATATTTTGGAAAAGCTCAATAATTGTTCTCCATCTATATGGGAAATAATCACTGGCAAACGATCCAAGGTCTCCTTGAAATTACCAGAATAGGGCCACTGGGTGTAAAATTTTAAAAATAAATTTCGACTAATGTATTGACTTGTTGTATTTTGTAATTAAATAAAATTTTTATTAGAAATTAAAATTATATGCCCTTCTAGATGAAAGCAATTACTAATAAATGGCATTCGATCATCAATTACATATATTAAAATAGGGGGAATTCGACAAACGGCAAATAAAATACAGCTATTGTGACAGTAGCCAAGTCTCTTATTTAATTTTTTTTATTTTTTTTTTGTAAATACAAATAAATACTTCTGTTAGTTGATTAAATATTATAATTTATTTTACGTTTATGATTAATATTCAAATTTAGTTCCATTGAGTCGCGTATTAACGACCGAGAACAGAGGCTGAAAACGAAACGGAGCCAAAAGCCGTAATTAATCATTAACTTTTATAACCCGAAATGGACTAGAATTTTTAATGAACCGGAATAAAGTAAACTTTTGTTGATGAATATTCGGGTTTGCTTCACAGTAGCGGATCAGAGCAAACCTTAAAAGCGGACCAAAGTATCCACACTAAAGATTGGCGACACTACAATTGTTTTAAAATGTATTATGCCACTCGTGTGCATGTGTGCGGTTATTGATCTCGATTTTATAGCGTTCCCAGTTGCAGTAAAAACAGGATTGCCGACTCCTCGAAAAAGTAAAGGATATGACATTTTCTCCTTGACCGTACCAAACAATGACTTTGAGACTAGTGACTCTTTCGGCATTATAAGCCTCACCGCTAATAATTATTTTCAAGCATAATACAACTAGTGGGATATGACGAATCCTGGGCGGCAGGACAAAAAAAATCATAGTATGTATGTAATGGCGTTTTTGATAAAAAATTTCGCTTGATTTCAAGTACAACCAACACAATTGTGTGTATTGTTATAGTGTTTTCCTTTCGTATGAAAATAACTTTTAAAGGAATGCACAAATCTGTAAGATGGTTGAAAACACATACAAAAATAAATTTTTGACATGGTACTTTTGCCGTACCCACACAATTGTGTTAGTGGGCAGCAGAAAGGGATATAGAGCATTTTTCTCATGTTGAGCTACGATGATGAAATTTATATTAGCACCAAATCACCAACCAATTGCATTCACTATTTATTTACCAAGTACTTGGTAAATAAATAGTGAATGCAATTGGTCAAAAACATTTAACTAGCCTTTATATTCACGAGGTAGCATTTCGTTTGACGAAACAGAAATGTAATTTGTAAACAAGAAAGCTTTTTTATGAATTCTGACTCCTTAACAATTCCTATATTTTGTTGTTTTGGCTTTTTAGAAATTAAATAGAAATGTTAGGAAGATAAAAACTTTTCGGAACGAAAAATAAACTTTAGTAAATCAAATAGTCAACAAACAAACATAAGCTGTGTTCTCTATAATTTTTAATAAAAGCTTTTGATATAAACTACAAACTCAAATATAAAGAAAAATAAACATTTTTTTTTCGTTTTTATATTCCGGGTGTACGGTAAATGAAGAAACCTACTTTAGGAAAAAAGTTCACCTTTTTTTAGAGTGAGCCTTGTTCTGTGTAGTGAACATTAGGAAGATAGTTTAGCTCGTCATTGTGTGCCACCACCAATTGATGTTTATACTGCAGTACCGATTTTATTTTTTAACATTTTATGTTTAATTTTCTAATGTATAAAATATACAAGAACAATTTCCTGGAATTTTTTTATTTAGTTACATAACATGGAGCTTTTTGCTAAATACGTATACTTATTCTATATATTCAACATTTTGTATACAGTTTTGATAATTCCTAACATCATGAGATAAAAAAAATTGTCGCAATATTTTATATGTATCCTTATTTTCTGGCTTTTCTTTATTTCGCGAATTTTCCTATTTTTTTGCCATTAAGCAGTATATGTATTAACTTACATAAGTACATAGAAGTACTCGTACTATATGTATATGTATAGCACAAAATATGTACACCAAATTTAGACTGAAACGTATATTGCTGATAATTTTGAATACATTTGCTGATGCGGTTAAATGAGGATTATATGCTAAATGAACACATTCTCATCGTGGGTGTGTATATTATACCCTGTGTATGCGGGAAATGGAAGATGAGGTTGTTGTACATAACTAAAATGAACTAAGGTTTGGCGTTTAAAAATTGGCATTTCAAGATATTGTATATAATGCGCAACATTTTGTGAAATCTCAGGATTAAATTTGCACGGCATTTTTTTTTTAATTATATGTCATAGCAATTTACTACTTCAATTTTGATTTGTCGATTAGTATATGCGAACAAATATGAATGAAATAAATAATATATTTTGGCTATAAGCCCAATTCCAATAGGCATCACAGAAACTCGTTAACCCTTTGTTTGCGGTAATTTTAACATTTCTATGTTTTAGAAGTAGTTTTACAAGTAACTAACACTTTTTAAATAAATTAGATTATCAAATATTTAAACTATACAAAACTTAAAAACGTCGTACGCACCTACAACGTGTTGTACATGGAGTAGATACTCGATCGTCTAGCAAGCAAGCAATTTGCTAGCCGAAATCCTGACTACTTAATCAACTATTCCAAGGAAATTTAAGTTTCAAAATACATTTTTCATAAAATTTTTGTTTATTTTTGCGATGTTACAATTGGTGTGTTCAGTCCGACCAAAATGATAAAATTTATCATGATATTTTTTGTTCATGATATTACTTATCATTTATCATGATATTACTTCACTCCGTATAATTTTATGTTAAACCCGAGTGAATAACCAAATTGGAAAAATAATTATAAATTGATTCTGCACGTCAAAATATTGTTGGCGCTGTCAACAAAAATTTATTATTTACCCTGCCTAAGTGTATTTCACAATACATAGTTTAATACTTCACATCTTTTCTTAGCTAATAAACCAAACCCGCAGAGTACACATAGTAATTCAGTTATTTAAACATTCATTCAATTATAATTTACGACAGAGATTTGCAGATAATTGATTGCGCTAAAAACTTTCACAAATTGTTTTTAGATGGCATTTATTTATATATGTAAAGGAAATCATATTCTCGCCCAATTCGTGAATACACGAATAATTTTAACCACACAACGTCGCACCTAATCAATCATTCAAGGCGGCCGCATGAAATGTCTCTCGAATCTCGAGCCGAGCCAACAAAGTTAAAACTTAAAAATGTGTGATCTCAAAAAGGCGGTACAACAACATTTTCATTACAACAACAACAACAATAATTTACAACAACAGTTTGCATTATATAACTCATTTTTAACTTGAGCTGAGGCTCGAGTCATGCGGCCACTATCAGAGGAAATGAAATGGACGAAGATTGAACAAAAACACAGAAAAGAAACTACACACACAAATCATACACAAACAATATATTTTTTGGGTTTACTCCAGACACTGATTTGAACTTTGACAGCCAGAATCGAAAATATTTTTGGTTTTTTTTTTGTGATAAATGAGTGCGTTTTATGACAAAAGCTGATAAAAAATATCAGGTTCCCCGAAAATTTTACGACAAACAATTATGCCACAAACAATTATGCAACAAACAATTCATCGAAAAACAAATATGAAAACTACAACTTTACAATAACCAATTGTGCGTAAAAACAATTGTGCAAACAACAATTCATCGAAACAAAATTTTTCACTGTAATGCACCGGATTATTATGCATAATTTATTTTTCAGCTAGTTTTTTGCCATTTTTTTTTATTTTTATTAATAATAATTGCTTTGTCAACCTTGCAGACACAGATCAAAGAGTTTTTATCGCTCTTATCGCTTCTTCTGATAGTGCCACAAACGTTAAAAAATCAACTTTTGTAAAAATATAAACTATTTTTTAATGTAATTTTAATTCGTTGTATAACTTAGAGGATGGGGGCTGCCCCAAACCCCAGCTTTTCCAGAATTTATACAATTATTGAAGTGTCGTTAATGGTGATGTCCCACTTTACTTTCCGTACCACACGATTGACCAATTAAGACAAAATTGATCAATATTTTTAATTACGAGTCTTTTCGATGAATTGTTTAGTGTAGAATTGTTTCCGTGTACAATTGTTTGTATTACCATTAGGAATCTTTTCAATGAATTGTTTCCGTGTAAAATTGTTTGAATTACCATTACGAATCTTTTCGATGAATTGTTCAGTGTAGAATTGTTTCCGTGTACAATTGTTTGTATTACCATTAGGAATCTTTTCGATGAATTGTTTCCGTGTAAAATTGTTTGAATTACCATTACGAGTCTTTTCGATGAATTGTTCAGTGTAGAATTGTTTCTGTGTAAAATTGTTTGTAGTACAATTAATCTTCTCTGAATTCATTTCTAACAATTGTTTGTCGCACTTTTGTGGTTGTGTTAAATTGTGTTGCGCATAATTTTCGGGTTGCCAAAATATCATGATAATTTTTATCATTTTGGTCGGACTGAACACTAGGAGTAAAAAATGCACGGCTTCAAAAATTAAACAACAATATTTTTGTATTGTTCTACTGTGCAACCGCAAAAAAAGGCAAAAAGCTTATTGAAAATATAATTTGAAATTTACATTTCCTTGGTAAAATTGATTGAGTAGTCAGGATTTGGGCTAGCAAATTGCTTCAATGCTAACCAACCGGGGATCTACCTACCCCATTATTAGTCATATCATTATTAATTTAAATGTGCACACACATTTCGACCTTAATAACCTAACAAGTCATCACAAGGAAATGTGCTACTGATTCTGATCAAAATGAATTGTACAAAATAAAACATAATTAATAAATGAATCGGATAAACTCATATCCCAATTTAATTAAATATATAAATAAAATGTGTATATGCTACATCAATTCTCAGTGCTGTCAGTTTTAATTAGAATGTAAGAAGCATAAAATAACATTTATTTACCACTTGAGACCTATATATCTTCCACATATAATAATAAAATTTTATCAGCTATTTACAGAACTTTAACGAAATAAATAAAAATATCTTAGTACTTTTATCATTCCTTGTTAAATCTTAAAATATGTAGTATGGAATAGTGCTTATAAAAATAGTTAAATGTGTAAAGTTCAATATTTTCAATTTGCAGTTTCAATATTTTATAATTTACAACTTAGTTCTAAAGTTTTGTTATTTTAAAATTGTGTTTGTTATCTCAACAAAGCCATAAACATGTTTACAGCTTTAAGTCATCTCAACCTGTCCAAGCTAAAATAAGATTTTTTTCACACGGTATTCATCTTTGTGCAACTAATTACTAATTGAAAAATAAATACCTAGAGCCTGTTTTTAATTAAACCCGAGCAAGCAGAGTTGCCCTTGCAATTGTACACCGAGCAAAGTCGAATAAAACTTGAAGAACCGACTGTGCACTGTGTAAGTCCAGTTCACAAATAAACACGCAGTGTGCAGAGTAAAATTAATCAGATTGAATAAAAAACAGAGTATTTTTTACTGACAGTGCACTGCTGCTCAGATTGAATTAAAAAATAGACTCAGCGTCTTATTTACAGTACAGAAACCAAATACAAATTTTAGTGGAAAAAACTAGGTACAATTTATTGTAATTGCTAGAAAATTGATCGCGTAATTTTTAATGTTTGTGTTTTTAAAGCAGACGTATTACATCGCCTGAAAAGTCTGACCGATAGATGGTCCCACAAATTTAAAACCCACATGATTTTTATATTCTACCAACCTCTAAATGATACTTGATAAAATTCCCTGATATTTCGATCACTAAAGTTACAAGTTGTTTAGTGACGCTACTTTTGTTAATATTAAAAGAATGGAAAAAAAGAATTTCGTTTGTTCATTAAACACTTGGTTTTGAGTGGAAAAAATACCGTTCAAGCAACGCAGTGGCTTGATAAGAGTTATCCGGACTCTGCAACAGGAAAATCAACCGTCATTGACCAAAACGACCTCAAATGAAGAAGAAAAATTGCTATTTCACCAAGACAATGCAAAATTTTATAAATTGCACATTGAATTGCTTCCGCAATCACCGTACTCGCCAGATTTATCTCCAAGCGATTATTACTTCGCAGACCTCAAAACATAAGCTCCAGGGAAACACATTTGGCTCCAATAAAGTAGTGATTGCCGAAACTGAAGCTTACTTCGAAGACAAAGATAAACCGTTCTTCAAAAAATTCATCCAAATGTTAGAGAGGCATTAAACTGATTGTATCGCTCTAGAAGAAAATTATGTTGATGAATAAAATGTATTTTTGCCAAAATATTGTGTTTTCTTTGTTAGATCGGGAACTTTTCAGGCGAAGTGTTATGATCGATTTTTTTCAATTTACTGTATTTACAAACATCGTGACATTTCGCATCGACGTTTTAATATGTGTTTATTTATATTTAATTATCTTTAATTATTAATGTATTGATTTATTATTAATTAATGTATTGATAAACATACTGAGTCCGACACGATCATTCGTTCTCGTTTAAAAATGGGCTTACATTTTTTGGTTTTCACATGGCCGGCCTACACTATGACTTTGGCCGAAGTGCCGGGTAATCTCTGTGAAAACCGCCGCAGAACGAGATTTCTTAGTAAATTTGTTGTTCAAAAAATCATTACTTATTTTGCCTGGTACGAACCTCCTTTCCACCTCGTATAGAAATAAGACTACATTGTTTAAATTTCAGGTGGCCTTCACTATTTCGTGACAATGGCCAATGTATAAGGGTCTCTTAATTAGATGGCCTGCACTTCTTCATGGTAGTGGCCGAAGCCTCGGGTGATTCCTGTGGTTTTTTCTTTCAAAGTGGGGCACATTAACCATTTAACATTTAAATTGAAGTAACAAAGACGTAATAATTTTTTTTTGACCAATAAAAAGTTTTAGATAGCTATATATTATCTTAAGAAACTGACGACTTAAGAACTTTTTCTGCTCGTTACAAATATATTTTTTTTAAGTTCTGGTGAAAGGCCGTAAATAGGCTAAGGTGCACCAACGCGAGGCGCTTTCGTCAATAGATGGGGTACATTCGTCATAGTTGGCCTAATTTTGTAATGTGATATGCAATACTAAACAATTTTGTAAATAAAACTAGGTTTTTAGGAAATAATATAAAATCACATGTATTCAATCAAAAAAATAAATAAATTCAGTCTCTTTCTAAGATTCAGTTAAGGTTCAGTTTCTAAGATATCACTTTTTCAAGGCAATAATGTTATATAACTTGGTCGAAAAATTATAATTTTTCGCCGATCTGGAGGTCCCCGGGGGATTTTCAGGCCTTGGAAGTTACATAAGAATATCAGTCCTTAAAACAAAAGAAATGTCCTCTTTTGCAGGTTCCACAAATGAATGACTTGCAGGATGTTCCCTTAAAAAGCTGACAATGTATGTGTCATTTTCTTCTACTTCTACTATTTTTCCGACATAAAAGACTAAAGAGGATTTAACTATGAACTTGACCAAAACGTACATTCCTGTTTCAAATACGTATATCCGTATCAATTAGAAGAAATTCCGAAATATCGTAATTAGACGAACCTTCTTCGGACAAGGTCAGTGAATCAATATATTCGGCAAACGGGCGTGCGTCCAGATCATCTTCTTACGAAGATAAATCAATAGTTTTTTCCTTCCTGTGTTGCTGCTGTCTTTGGCCTTTTTGTTATTATGTTCATTGTATCGTGTTTGGTTTTGAAAATTGCCTCAATCCGAGTTTTACCTGGCGTTGATGTATAAATCGTTGATTTACCCTCTCTTGAGGTTTCATTTTTCTTCCGAATTCGAGGGGGGCGAGCTTCATCGGGACTCATCACGCTATATATATGTGCTTATTGTTCCCATAACAGTCCACGATATTCTGGATTATTACTCAGACAAATTTTTATCCAATCCCATTTCCTCTGCAAAAATAAGAAAATTAATTTATGAATTGGTAAGTAATAAATACAGCTACATAAACATCATCAGCAAACATCATGCCGTTGAATGGAGAAATACCCGTCGCGAGAAATCCGTTAACTATATTTTCTGGGGAAATGCTTTTAAAAATGGTAATTTAGTCAATTGAGCAATATCATAAATATTTATCGTTTTCCCAGGATTTCTCTCTCTCTCTCTAGCTTCACATCCCATGAAGGGATTTTGCCGCCCAGGATTGGTTGTAAAAAAATCATTCAACAATATTTTGCATACTACAATATTTTTTAAACGAACCAAAAACGGACACATCAAGGGGTTGAAGTTTGTACGATGTGGGTGGGAACGATATGATTATTATACCATTTTCCCGAACATATAAAACTGACTCAATGGAGCAAACGTGTTTGTCCATCAATAAAAGTATTGGATTGTCAATAGGGCATCTTGTGTAACTTTGAATAAGCCTCAAAATATTATCAAAAATTTCAGCATTTATCCAGCCACTCTTAGAGTTGAATGTCACGCATCCTGCTACCCCTCCTATCGAAATGCTCGGTACATCGAATGCGAGGATAAATGTAAGCAGGGAGCATATCACAACGTGCTGCATTAATAATTTCCACTAGAGTAACGAAAGATCTACGTTCACGCGTTGCACTACGACTGTCAAATATCAAAGATATTTTCGAAACAAAAAAGGGGTTTTCAGCACTTTTTTTAGAAATTTAAACCTTTAGGAAAGAGATTAAAAATGATGTGGCGAATGTGCCCCTACGACGAATGTACACCACTCTACCCTTACATATTACATAAATTACTCATTAAATTTTAATTTTTTTTTAGTGTTTATAAAATCAAATCTTGTTGTAGTATGCTGATGTAAAAAAATTATGGACAAGAAGTCATGGTATTGCAGTTTTTCTAAATTTTTGAGGACAGATTTTTGTTGGATGTCAAACAATTTTGTTTTGTTTTCGCGCTACCTGTCTTACGATCGGTCGGCTTCGGGCACACTTCACATCGGTTGCTTAATTCTATTATTGACAAGCTTGTGACATATCGTACTAAAACTAAACAAGGTTGGCAACAGTGTACATTAGCATCATACATTCTGGGGTTTGTTTAATTTTTCTGGCGTTACGGGTGTTAACGATATTTTCTGAGGTTAAACAAATTATTTATATTGTACAATTCTAGAACCTTCAATATTTACGTTGGTGCTGTTTTTGGTGAACAATATTTTTTCTGATTGGGAATCTTGGCATACTAGACGTATCACACGTCAAAAAACAATTTGCAAGGTGATGTATAAAAGGATGAAGTATAAAAAATACATTTTCGAAATTGTTCATTTCCAAGTATAGGCCAAATTTTAGTGTAAAAGCATACTCATGATATGTAAATGGGCCTTAAATTATTATCCCAAATTGTTTGTCTCTAAAAATAGCTCGTTTAAAACTTTCAGTTTTGAACTTAACAGTTTACGGTATATTTAAAACAAAAATCTAAAGCGAACGACCTGAGGACCCCCAAATGTCGGACTAAGTGCCTAATGGGAGCCATGTTCTTATCTCACAACTTCCCTTTTTCGTTTCTTAAGCTTAAATATGTGTAATATACCTCATTCGTAAAATTAAGTAATCGAGTGACGCAAAATAAATTTAACCCACTGATTTTAAGGATATTTTTACATGCCCCCTACACACAGACAAATAGGCTTTATGAGGTTGGTACAAAAACCTATATTGTAAGGTTAATTACAAAACACGGTCAGAACGGGTATTATACCATTATAAAATCCTGAACATCGAGAAATTATTGTTCATATCGAACAGATATGCTGAACTATTTTGATTTTCAAATCCACTACAGTAGTACAGAACATTTAATGTTGTTAAATATTAATTTTTGACAGCCATGTCAGCAAAGCAAACTTTTTTCTTTAAAGGATCACCATGGATCAAAATGATCAAAATTAGTGCTCCTAAGAGTACCAGGCAGTATTGCTTGATACGTCATCATATCATGTGTACAGTTTATTTTCTAAAATGAAAATGACAGTAATGTTTCGCGAAAAAAGGCTGTACAAGCCAAAATATTTAAACCGTCGACATAAATGAACGTCATATTGCAATATTTTTAAAGCAATGCTAATAGGTACACTGCTATAAAACACTCAAGTTAGAACTAAATACACAAGCGTTTGTTGTATTGTATAAATCTAGGTATATACAGTGGGCAGCTTTGAATTATTTAAAAGAAAGTGAAAAACGATTTTTCCGTGGTTTTAGAATACAAATCTATAGAGTTAATTATTTCAAACGTTGATAACCTTGACTAAAATCCTTAGGTAAACTAATTACTTACCTGAATAGTAGGAACATCGATTGGTTCAGGCAGTACAATTATTAAAATAATATTATTTCTAAGAAAATATAATTTCTGAAAATGTATACTTCCAACCGTACTTAATACATCATTCTCGCAAAATATTCTAATCACTGTGAATGGGATAAATGAAAACAAAGGACAATATTGATAATAATATATTCGACAGAGAATATTCTTCTAGCGTTAGAGTTTTGGATAGACTGCTGAACAGACAGATCCCAACTTTACCTTTAAGAAACCGTCATCTCATACAATGAACAATAAGATCCCTCAGTTTATCTATAAATTTCTGCGATTGTACCATATCATAAGCACAACAAGAAATCTTTAAAACAATCAACTTCTCATTTGTCTCGTCTTTTTAACAGTGTAAATTACAAACGAAGATTAATTTTTAAACAAATTCGAAAAGTATTTTGATCAGCACAATGTGATTAAGCGCGAACTACTCTTGTAAATCTGTCGCTTGCATATCAATCAAAACCAGTAATAGTTACTAACTACATAAAACATAATTGGCAATAACCTAATCGATCAAAACCCCCCTCAATTTTAATTTAAAAAATTTTAACTTTAATGAATGAAAATTTTAATTGTCATTATTCTAATTTCACCATCGTCATCATTGTGTGTGCCTTCGTTGTTGTTTATATTAATTATTCAAATATATTTGTACAAGCGATGTACATAAATGGATAAAATGATAATAGACTGGGCATTAAATGTTTCACTGGCGGAAAAAAGCTCAGCTTTTTTATTGTATAAAATTAAACTGTAATATTTTGCTTCTAAGGAGGTATTTGTGTTATACAATTCGTGTATTATATAATATTTAAAATTTTATGGTTTGAAGGATAAATTTATTCTGCCCGAATCCTAAAGATATAAAAAAATAAAATTATTATAAATATGCTGATCCAGACGAATGATATTTGAATACAGTGTGGGATTTATTTCATCGAAGAATTTTTAAAAAAATTTTTTGCATATTAGGTATTCAATTTAAGGCCCACTCTACATTATAATTTTGATTAATCAAATATGGTTATTTCGATATTTATGGAGTTTGTCGCATTATTGCCAATTAGAATTTTAATTCTGCATTATAATGATAAAAAATACAAATTAATTCCTTTCTACATAACCATCTATAATTATGACATACACATTCGTGTAATAATTCCGTGCCGATCATCATTCATCAGAATGGATTTAACGCACACTCATAAACAATAAATTAACGTGCAATAACAATTCCAACAATGCCTTATATACGAAACTATAAACCTTCTTTAATAATTATTATTATTACAATTTCTTGCTGTTTCATGGTATACTTTCACTTAAGTATGTATATTTGGTATACAATATATACCTACCTTGCGTATACAAGACAAAATGTTCTTCTTACATATTTTGGAATTTTGAAGAGTTAAAATTTACATAATCATAAACAGTAAAAAAAAAGTTTGTGTTCGGTAGTTATTCATTATACCGTGTGTAAAACGGAAGTTCACACACTATAAACTATCGTTGGCAGTTAACGTGTTAAAAATGTTTTTTTTTTAAATTAAAATGCCTAAATTATGGCGCTTAACATTATTTTTCACTTTCAATAATATTTTTTTATGAATGATGAATGACGGATTGTTTCAAAAATTACAAAATTGTTCAAAACAGATGTGTTTATGTGTCGTAATCGTAAATGAGTATGATTATATAGATGGGTATATAAGTGCATATATGTAGCTAATCGTTACACTAATCATATACATAATATGTAATACTTAATAAATGACATCAGCTTATTTTTAAGTTATGGCCTTTAAAGTAACAATTTCATTTTATGATGTTAAACTTACTTTTACAAGAAAGTTGATAGAGTGTGTGATTAACAAGTGCAAGTGAGTGGTATGTGTTAATTAGTAGTGGCTTAATACCATTTTCAGTTGAAAAAAGTTGAAAGTCATAAAAAATTATTACTATTTTTTTTTCGAAAAGCTTTTTACTATTTAAGCAGTCATACATCAATCTATTTGTTGATTTCTTTTTTTTCGCAGAATGTACAAATGTTTGAAAGCATTGTGACTATGAAATCTGTAAAATAATGTTAGATAAAATAAGATTGTGGAAATTATTGCTTGAAAAAATTTTTATGGCTTTGTAAAGCTCCAGTAAATTTAATAGTATAATAAACCTTTATACATATTGAAAACAGTACTTTACCAAAAACTTAAGTTAAATATCGACAATGAATTCATCATTTAGCTGTTTGAACTAATATTAAAAATCCGATTCTTCTTTCCCTACTCTCGCACTCGAAAGAAATAGATTAGACAGATTTTCGTCTTTTTCGCAAAAAACACAAGAATGAATCTGGGTGCAGATCCATTCTAGTTTTTTTTACTACCGAATACTTCCGCTAACTCTCGGATGACCACCACAATAAAAATTACTGTTTTCTGTGCTTATGTAAAACCTTCAGTGTCAGAAAACCACAACCCCAACGACCTGAACAGTCAACTACGGACCTAGTGAAGGTGCATAAGAACGTATCACTGATACCGAAAGAGAGACCACTGCAACCATTTAAAACATCAAACGCAATCATCCAAGGGGAAATGCAGGAAAATCAACCAACACATAAAGAGATACCACCTCCATCCATTAACATACTTAATGTTAGTGAATACGAAACAATTAAAAAATAGTGAAGTTAGTTCCAAACGATAAATATAAAGTCACTGCACTGAATAATAACGTTTGGAAAGTGAATGCACTTGACCCAGAAACCTACAGAATGTTATCAAATGCAATCACCGCTCAAAACATCGAATGGTTCACCTATGAAAACAAGGCTGAGCAACCAATTAAAGTCATGGCCAGAGGGCTACATCATACATGCCTAAACGAAGAAATAATTGAGGAACTTAGCCAGCAAGGATTCAAAATTCTAAACGCTGTGAACATATTAAAGAGAAAGGTCACTATAAAAGCAAACGGTGAACGAGAAACAACCAAAGTTGGTCTGTCCCTTTTCATGCTAACATTTGACAACGCTGAGAGCATTGATAGGGTATATGGAATCAAAGCAATTCTTAATATGAAAGTTAAGATTGAGACATTAAAAAAGAACCCTAGTAGAATACCACAGTGCTACAACTGCCAGGCATATAACCACACACGCAAATACTGCAATAGGGAACCAAGATGCGTAAAGTGCGCTGGGAAACATCTAACAAAAAAATGCAACAAAAGTGAGAATGAACCAGTGAAATGCATACACTGTGGTAATCATCACCCAGCAAATTACAGAGGCTGCGAGGTAGCGAAAGAGCTGCAAAGAATGAGAGACAAGAGAAATCAAACAAGTCAGAGTTCTCAACCTAGGATGCAATCCTACTCAAAACGAATCCCCCTAAATAGCGGCAAAGTAAAAGAAGGCATAACATATGCACAAATGGCTAAGCAGAATGAAAATATCAGGAACGCTCCGAGTCAGGAAACCCATGTCCTGCAAGAAATACTTCAGAAGCTAAATGCTATCAATTCACATCTGGCTGGCCAGGACCAAAGACTAGAATCTACGGGCGAGTTACTGAAAAAACAAGAACAGAGACTAGTAACACTAGAAAATACATCGATGAGCCAAGATAAAAGAATAACGGATGCGTTAAGTAAAACTAGAGAAGTTATTGAGTACAAATGGCTTAGCGCAACGCATTTCAGAACTAGAAGTATTTTTAAACACAAAAAGTTGATATATGCCTAATCTCAGAAAGTCATTTTACCAGAACGTCGTATGTCAAAATACGTGGATATCAGTGCTATCAAGCTCTACACCCAGCCGACTTTAACGCGAAACACATATTCTGGGGATCAAATAGAACTAGTCCTAAAGGAAGGGAGCTATTTGAAGTAGGCAGGATATTAAAATGTGAGTTCCACTCCAGTAGAAAGCCAACCTACTGGCTTACGGAGCAAATAAAATGCCTGACCTTCTGGATTTCTATATATCAAGACGTATCTCCGAAAATTACTTAGCAGTTGAAAATGAAGAAGGGCTATCGTCAGACCATTCTCCAGTTCTAATGACAATAAGTGACACGGTAATAAGGAAAGCAAGCCCTCCACGATTAACAAATAACAAAATCAATTGGGAATACTTTCGACAGCTAGTCGAAGGAAGCATCAACCTACACGTGCAGATATCGAACGCTTACACGATAGAACAAGAACTAGAAAACCTCATTGAAAGTGTGCAAAAAGCGGCCTGGGAAAGTACTCATGACCAGCAAGAAATATTACAAAAAAGTATAACCTATCCAGTTGAAGTGAGAGAGTTGGTTAACGAAAGAAGAAGAACTCGTAAGACTTGGCAGAGAACCAGAGCCCCTGAAGACAAAACAAGTCTAAACAACTTGTGCAACAAACTTAAACTACTTAAGCTTCCTGAGTAACCTGATAGGTAAACCTGACCCAAACTATTCCCTGTGGAACGCCACCAAAGGTTTAAAAGGGCCTAAAATGCAAGTGCCACCCATTAGAATGGTTGATGGAACCTGGGCTCGCAGCAAAAAGCAAAAAGCTGATCTGTTTGCCGAACACCTAGAAAATACCTTCAAACCACCAACTGGACAAGCGGATAATGAATATCTAACACCTATAAGCAAAGTAGACGAGGCATCTGTCCTACCAGTTGAAAGAAATCAAACAAAAAGTAAAAAACCTCAAAGATAAACGCGCTGGAAAAAAACGAAGTATGTTCAGCAATATTCTTAGACGTAGCCCAAGCATTTCATAAGGTTTGGCACCGCGGCCTAGAATTTAAGCTCCAACGAGATTTGCCAAAACAACATTTTGAATTGCTAAAGTCTTACATCAACGACCGTTACTTCCGGGTGAGACAGGACACAGATGATGACACAGCTGTTACGACCACCGATGCTAGTATCGTTGAGTCCACCAGGAAGCTACAAAATACTATTAATATAGTGGATAGCTGGACAAAACGATGGAGGATAACACTTAACGAATCGAAATCAACACATATCAACTTTACAAATAGGAAATTAGAATATATTCCGATTAGTCTGAATTCACAACAAATTCCATATTCAGATAATGCTAAGTATCTCGGCATGACGCTAGACTCTAAACTCAGGTGAAAAGTGCATGTTAAAAAGATAAGGCAAGAACTGAATTTAAAATTCAGAAAAATGTACTGGCTTATTGGAAGATACTCCGAACTGACAACGCGTAACAAACTGCTGTTATATAAACCAATCTTAAAACCTATCTGGATGTATGGTATTCAGCTTTGGGGCTGCGCAAGAAAAACTACAGTGAAGATCATTCAAACATATCAAAACAAAGTACTATGTAGCATTGTGAATTATCCTTGGTACATTAGAAATGACAATCTCCATCGAGACCTAAACATGGAATACGTCAGCGATGAAATACAAAAATTTGCAAAGATTCATGAACTGCGACTGCAGCAGCATGACAACGAGGAGCTGCGGAACCTACTGGATCGGGCCAATGGACCAAAGCGCCTAAAGCCTTTAGAATTAGTGGTTCCTTAAGCCGCTTAAATCAAAGGACTAAGCTGGGATGAACCAATAGGTCTCATCCCATAAGATTAGACTACTAAAATAATAAAACTTACTATAATCTATATGATTAGTTGTAATATTATACAGAAATAAAGATTTAAAAAAAAAAAAAATGTAAAACCTGTTACTTTAAGTTCATCTCTAATTTGTATGAGAAGTGTATGGAAAATTTATTGTGTTGCACTCTATAATATTTTGAGTTTTTATAGAATTTATTTCTATGATGAAATCAGAAAAATACGTAGATTCGATAGATCTTCTCCCATGTTTTGCTGTATAAATACTCACATTTCAAATGCAACATAGGAATCGAACAATACGTAACGTAACAAAATCTCTGGCAATGAAGTAAACTAAATTGACTCAGAATGGACAGATATCAGAACTTGAAATCACTAATCTTTGGATTTGAAATGGCGAAGTGCGTGTTATGTATATCCCTTTTCCTGCCAGACAAACAATTTTTTGCTTCAATTTAAGTCCAACCCACACAAATGTGTGTGTAAAAAATGACAGGTTGTAATGTCTTCCGGATTTTAACGAATCTAAGTTAAATCGGAATTATTTTTGAAAAAAAAACATATAACTAAACATATAAACATATAAATTATATAACATATTAATTATTTGTTTTTGATAACATATTAATTATTTAACTATTATTATAGTTACTAGCTGACCTGTGACTGAATAATCAGTCACGTGAATACATTTTATTAAATTTTTGGTTAAGAAGATTTTTTAAGATGTAAATTTGATGCACTGATATCAAAAATAAAGTAAATTCATATACGCTATAAAATATTTAATTAGAAATGGACAAAAGGATAATAAAATATGAATTTACATTACAATTTACCTTCTTCAAGCTTTGGCGCTGACTCTTGTTGATGGTTATGGCGAACGCGAGCTGGACCGGAAATTGGAGGCGAGACATTTTAAATGAGAAGTTGCCTTCCGAGCGTGAGAGCTTCATGCGTGGGAGGAGAACGCGCTCGCCTTTTGAGAAGCCAGTCAGCAAATCAAATTCCAGACTGTAGCGGTTTATTTTTGCGACTCGCATGTGTGTTCCATTGATAAGACCCTTGCTAGTGTTTAGATTCCTCATCAAAAGAACGATTGCGTTTACCTTTAGCGAGATGGCATGGCGCGGAAGTCCGGACCCTTCAATCTTGTTGAGAAACTCGACGGCTAGCGGAGTTTCTCATTCATGTCGTCACTCTCAACTTTATCAACACTAAGTTTGACTTCTTGTCCGCCGGACAGGATGTCAAGCACCTGCTGATTGATTAGTGCGCAATCATCATTCTTGGGTGCAAGGATCCTCGATGGTTCCCTCGGCTAGTTTTGTGTTGTTGTCAACATACACGAAATCGATCACACTTTGAGAACTGGAACGGCGCGCTGGATGTGTGATCGATTCGGTTCGAGCATTGCCGTTTCCAACAGAATGCGCAAACTCGTCTTCACCTTCATTAATGCGCATGTTCTTGATCAGTGTAAACTTGTTTACCAATTTCCAAAGCGGGTTCAACTTGTTGGTCGATTCGCAAGTTCGCGCGCATCCCTCCTTTGGTACTACAGGCAAGCACTGTCGGAAGTCACCACACATAAGGATGATTTTTCCAGCCAATAGAACACCCTTTTCCGGCTTTCCTCTGTACAAATCTCATAAGAGTCTGTCTATGATTGTGAGCGCTGCCCCTGGCATGATGCTGGCCTCGCCTATCATGATGAGTCGCGCGCTTTTCAACTTGTCAGCGTGGGAGGAGTTTGGCTTCATTGATGAACCTGATGACTCATCCATTAGAACCGGCAGTTTGAAAATGTTATGTAGCGTACGCCCACTTTCCATCAAGCTCGCGGCGAAAAAACCTCAAAAGGAAAAACCACACGATTGCCGAGGCGCGCAACTTTAATCTAAATATTTAATAAGAAATGTAGAAAAGGGCCGCTGTATTTGTGTGTTATTTTCATTTGTATATGAATAATTTTGACGTTTTCCGTTTCCGTTTCGTATTATCAACATAATCAAAACTAATGTACTTATGTAGATTATATAGTCGATTTACCACCACACAAAACGCAGAAACACGTCACGCTATTTCAAGCATGAAATTAAGAGCTTAATAAATTATCCGGTTACGAAATATACTGGGACACAAATCAACCGCATATCGGGACGAAACTTCCCGCTTAACCTTTTCGCATAAATTAAGAGATTCCATGACTTTTGCCTGAAATCGGACGAAAATGATTATTCCAAACTTTCCATAGATATTATGTTTGTGTAAGTACTATGGTCAATCTTCACTCGCAAAATTTTGTCATGACGATTGAGTGCCATGACAAAATTATCTTTTTACACTGACAGAACACCAAAATATTTGTATGTATGTAGAATCATTTTATGTTTTCTGTTTTGTTCTGTATTGTCACGGTGTAATGACGGTTCAATACAAACATATTTTGTCATGGCATTCTGGCGTCCTGATTAATTTATAAGAGGTACAGTATAGGAAAAACGTTTCTTGGCTTTTACACCTATTTCCCGTTCACGTACGTTAATAAAACATATATTGTGCACATCTATGAAAAAATACCTTTCACCTGATATGTGTTTCATTAAGATACGCGCACGGGAAATAGGTTAAAAAGGGTGTACAAACTAAAAATTAAGCGTATTAATATATAAGATAGTGTTATTTTGCGGACGGAAACGATTTAAGCGGAATGCACAAATGTGTATTATGGTCCAAAATACAACAAAAATAATTTTTTGGCATGATTCTGTCACAATTATGATTGCAAGCAGGAAAAGGGATAGTTGAAAAATGGCCAAGTTCCCTCTTGCATGGCAAGATTTCATACTCCATTACATATCAGTGTTTCTTCTTCTTTTTCGAAGGCGCTACATCTCATGAGGAGATGTAGCCGCCTCAATAATGCTCTTTTAGATAACTCGATCCATAACAAGAGGGTGCTGTACACGGTAAACAAAAGTTTGATGGTCCGGCGTGGTCGATCACCCCTATTCGGGCCCTTCGATCAAATTAAATAATCTACATGAATATTACACGAGAATGAATCGTACGATTTTAGTTTTCTGGACATCATTCTCCTTCGTTTAGTAAAAAAATAAGAATTTTTACTGCTAACTTAGACGGTGCGTTGTTTGGGAATATATCGGTTCTACTTGGCATTAAATAGAATCAAAGTTTGAGTGAAATTCTTATATTCCTTCGAAACTGCGTGTTTCCACTAAAAGCATAATAGAACTCCTTTCCTCCTAAGTCATTGCTTTTCAACCCGACTTTAGCTCATTTCATAGTTGAATTAGTTATTACCTTGACTGAAGAAGTCGACAGGTTATAGTTTTTCTGGAAGTGGAACATCCAAAAAAAATTCGTGAAAAACGGAACCTAGAAATAGATTTGTTTCTTTCCTGTCAAATAAATGATTTTTTTGTGCAGAAAACATCATCAACGGGATACATTTTTTTTTATTTAAACAAACACAATCAGTTCCTCCAACCTACACTGAACCACCAGTTTTTTCGATTTTTCTCGATTTCAAAATTGTTTAGAATTGTAAATTGTAATTGCCATTGAGAGCATTTTCGTTTGAAAAAAAGCACATCATATAGAACACAGTGGGTGATTTAGGATTAAAACACCAGGCATCGCAGCAACTTTACAACCCATCAACCGGAGCATCAAATGATTTGGACCACATTAAACAACAAGAGGGGCCAGCAGAAAATCAGAAATGTGTACAATACAAAATTATCGTATGTTCAAAATATTTAATCTGAATTAAATTTTTACTATACCGTACACTGCTGCATGAATGAGCTCTTGCTCAAAATGGGGTGTGTTGGCTAGAGTTGATAAATTTTATTAATAACTATAAGCGCCTAAATAAATAAACACCTAGCGATGAAGTTATAGCGCGAGTAGTTCATTTAAAACTGACTCGAAGTGATATGATCCAATTTGGATCCAATCTGGGAAATTCCAATTATGCTATAATGTAATAATACATCTTACCGAATAAATTGAATTTAATCTGCCTAGAGATATTCAACCTTTACATAAATCAAATCATTTTATAAATTACTTTAGCCGTAATTTCACCTTAAGCACGCATATAAGCTAAATGGTGCACTAAATTAATTTTCAAAGACAAGTAGTTGAATGTCACAGTACACTAAACGCAGGGGGAATGGCCGACGTTCTAACTTTGGTATGTTCGATTGTAGTTCTTTCTATAATGTAATTGATACCATTTACATAACCTGAGCTTCTCAATTACAGTAAGTGAAGACTTTTGCGTCGTGTGTTGTCAGTTTTGTTGTTAACAGACTCGACGGTAACGTCACCCTGTATAAGAATAGCAAATGATTGATGATCATTTTTTTTTATCGAATAAAACTTTAATATACTGGATAATTAGTATAACCCAGATTAAACAAAACATCTTCATAACTAAATATAGCATAAACTAAAAGAATCAATACAACACACAGGAAAATCAATTTTAATTAAATTTCTTACGTCTAAGCTCTTCCGATTAGAAAAGCTTAAATAACATTAAACAACAACAATTATTTTGTCAAAAGACATAACAAAAAGTTAAAAATAAGTTTTCATCGTCTCCTGTCACTAAATCTTTTATCATTAATTTTTTCCATCTTCACTGCCTTATATAACCACCCTGTTGCTTAATTCTGTATTCATTATATTATGCATAGAATTTCATAATGTATTTTCTTTTATCTTACGAATGTATTATATTAAGACACATTTTAACAAAAATTTAGATAAATTAACATAAATGAATTCTCCGTGCGTCGTGTTGTAAGATTTGTTATTAACACGCTCAACGATAACGATAAGGAAATACACTGATTTGACCTTTCTATCCGTGTCAGCTATGGTGTTTTATTTATGTGCGAATATCATGACATACAAAAATAAAATTTGTATAAAATTTAAAATTCCAATTAGATGACAAACATTAGTTACATATCAGAAGACGTTGTTAGTTACTTTTTTGTTGCGTATAATTTCCAATTTAAATGATATTTTATTTATCTCTCTGTCTAGATGTGTTGGTGTAGCGTGAACAATTTAATTAATGTTTTACCAAGGAAGAGAGAATAAACATCTAAGATATAATTACTTTTCGAGCCATACGAGCTGTTATTTCTTCTTCAGCATACCATTTTCCGTATACACGGTAATGAATTTCCTGCACCAGCAGCAGTACACACGACGACCCACTAACTCACTTTCTATATATTTTCATCTGTGTGTTACCCGGTAAATTTTTTCGAGATTTCATTTTCATTATTTATTCGTATTCACAGTCATACAAATCATTTTTGTAAATTTTACAAGTTTTACATCATACCACCTCGTCGTGCCCTGTAAATATTTTAGTAGAGTGTACGTTTAGCATAATTTTCCTCCTGAGACATATATATTTATCCTTTTTATCTCTTTTAAAATTCTTTGTGTTACTTGTAAAATTCTTTTAAAAAAATTTACTTTAATAATGTTGGTTCCCATTTGGCCTTGGTGCTAAATTAAACGGATTAAGATACGTCATCATAATAATTATCTTTTTTTTTGTGTAAGGGCATTTATATCCGGGAGGGTACAAAAAAAATTGGTGCAATGCTAATAAGAACAGAATACAGATAAACAATTTTTTTATGATAATTAAAAGTTGATTTTTAAGGTCATGATGGGGATTATGTTACGAGGCAAATGGGAAATAAGTTATTTTATGCTTCTGTAGTTCAGCAAAATGTTCTTTGGTGTGTTTAAATCATTACTTGCTATTTACAGTAACCATGGTCTCATGGGCCATTGAAACACGTACATACTATAATGTTTAATTGACATATTATGTCAATTACTTAAATTACTGTTTGCAAAGAAAACGTATGTAATTACAATTTTTCAAAAGTTAACAAAAAAGTTAATTTATTTCAATTAGATTGTTAAGTTTTAAGGAAATGTTACATTACCAATACGATGATCTGTGATGTTGATGTAATGATTATAATATTTTGTTTCTTATTTTTACATTAATATGGGGTGATAATTTCTCTAGGTAACATTATGTGATGACTTTTATACCGGTAAATGGGTTGGATTTGAAATAAAAAAAAACATTTTTTTTTTGTTTGAAAAAAGGAAATCCGTTCTTCAAATTTTCATTCAAATTTTTTTCTTTAATTTCCATTCAGTCAATAATGTTTTCCATGCATTCATTATTGACCGGTCTAAACAAAGCTATCTAATGGTTGGCAAATGTGTGTAGAGTTTGGTGTTTGACATACAAACGCAGTGCTATACATGGACACTCCTTAAGGCCATTTTTGGTCCCCAGGCATCCCACATATTCTCGATTCTATATATTACATACGGCGGAAGCCACACACCAGATGCTGAACCATATATCATAATTGTTGTGGACGATTCACTGTGGTTCATTATTTTTTCAAGATATTAATTCCTCTTCTATATAATAGTCATTTCTTACCCTGGTGGTCCTTCGCCTCTTTGTAATAGATGGTGAAACTTCAGCTCTGGCTCATGGAATATTGGTGTGGCGATAGTTCAGACTCAAGGAATATTGATTGTCATTCGCTGACCGATTAGAGGTCTGCTTTAATAGTGAATATGCTCATTCTTGCCCAGGTATTTTTTTTTTAAATTTGGTAATATACCGGTACTATATACGTTACAACATTTCTTATTATACCAATTTCTTCTTCTTTTCGTAGAGCCGATTGGTCTCAAATTAATAGAGTGTGTGTTTTTAAATTTTAATTTGTCGCTAGATTTAATTTGCCCGATATGTAATCACGGTATTTTCGTGCACCTTAGTTTCGTACATGGTTGCGTGGTATTTTACAACAAAAACTGAAATAAAAATAAATTATGCAAATATTTAGTTAGATATCGTATCTCTGGGTTGACATTGATCCTTGAATTTCAACCCAAGTAATTGATTAAAGTCACCTCCGCGTATAATTTTCAAATAACGGGAAACTAAATACGCTAATCTGATAAATTATCACACTAATATTCTTTACGTAGTTCGTACTTACGGTTTTAAGTCGTTTCACTTCTTCAACACTTTAGAAATTATATGAGAGCAAAAAATTGTTTGCAGCGCGAAAAATAAAAAATTAAAAATTTTTGTTGACAATATTCCACGTACCACAAAGCATAAACTGCGTGAAAGAAGGCACTTGCAAGAAATCTTTTTTATTATTTATTTAAATTACAAAATTTTTAGCACAGCAATCAATGTCACTCGCATCTGATGACTCGTCTGATCAATTTCACCCCATTTTACGGTAACATAGTCTAATTTTCTACATACTTTCAATAAAAGTCATGGCTTGTGATTCAAAAGGGATCATTATTTAAAAACTTCTAGTTTTGAACTATCCGTGTTGTTGTCCACTAGCATGCCCGTCTCACGAACCTTCTTCACAAATTTGCGTACAGCACATGATCATTACATGATTGCTTTTTATAATTTATTTTCAAAACCCGCACAGTTTCAGCAACACAGCACTCAATTGGAACTCTTTTGATACAACCTTCTTTCGAAATAAGTTTTCAATATATCCTAAAGTTGATCAAGCATGAATGTGTTCATTTCAAATCACGGAGATATGATGCTAGTACTTCTCAGTATTTCCAGTGGGAAGTAACTATAAGTTTCAAAATTACTTATTATTTAATAAGAAACCACTAGATGGCTCACCCTGTAAATTAAAATTATCTTATACACTGTATAAAAATCTTAATAAATTAAAAAAAAACTAACTAAATATTTAAATATTTAGATTTAAATCTTTCATTATTATGATAAATTTCACTTTAATAGTTGAGATACTTGGCTATTTTGAATGAGGAATTTCTTGGTTTGTTAATTTTTTTGTGAGAAATTAGATTATTAATAAGGATATTAGTATTTTGGTTATGGTGTCGTTGATCCTCTTATATAATTTTGGCCCTCTTCTATTTTTTGAGGTCCAAAATATTCATGATTAATATATTTTGTATCCTTTTTTAAATGATACTATAAATTCCCAAATAAAATAGGCCAAGGCAAAATCCCTTTCCAAACTATTCCAATTAATAACGAATTAACAAGGAATCAGTTTTTCGAATAAACCTTCTACAATATTTATTAGAGTTAATTATTAAATAGAGTTCATTTCCATACTTACTATTTATTGCAAAGTGCCAATTAAATTTGAAAAATTATACAGTATATTTTGCCCGACCATCATTTTTAAATAATTTTAACTTATATTTTCTATATGAAGTAGTAATTTCTAGCATACATACTGCCTCCAAAATAAGGTGAACAACGATTTTTGTTATATTCATAATAGACTTTTTGCTTGAATAATACTGCTACCACTGCAAATCGTCTAAAATTACGATTTGTTGAACCCAACGGACTCAATTAGAATTCTAGCGTGTAATTAAAATTAAAACAGCTACTAAAGTAGCCACGTGGTAGCTTGTTTTGGTTAAAAAGATTTAAACTAGAACCTGTTTACTGGCACCTGTAAAAAGTCATCGCTCATCTAGTTAAAATGTTGTACTTTTGACACAGTTAATTTAAATACTAATAATTTGGATTGGTTGACTTGATTTAGGCTAGCTTTAGATACAATATAATTATACAATTTTCCAAATTACTTTCGAATGTCGAAGCAAAAATTACGGAACTTGTTCCATTTGCATGTTTTGTAATCGATCAAAATCCGATATTTTTTCATTTGCAGCAGCAATAATTCAACAATTATTTTCTTCATAAACGACTACATACAATTAGTCAAAATATTCGCTGCTGTAATTTTCAATTTAAAGAACAATCCGAAAAATTAGTTTCCTCTATTTTCATGTACACGTACAAGTGCATACAAATATTTTGTCATACGAAATTAAGAAAACGAACATCATGAAGGAAACTAATTTGTATAAGCATAAATAAAGAAATAACGAATTCCCCTTCCGGTTAAAATTAAAACAAAATGAAAGTAACAAGAAATTGCCGAACATTATAAAACAAAACAAGCTTTTTCGTAAATTTAAGCTTTACAGTTTGCATTATACTTAAACCCTGAATTCGTTCCTCGCTCTACTCTGCATAAGCTTTTTCAAATTAAAATTGAAATAAAAATTTTATTTTTAATTTCCGTTAAAATCATTTTTGGAAAAACTTTCTCTATCCACCAATAAAAATGTATACGATACCAAAAGAAGTGGAACGGGATATATGATATTGTAAACTTTTGTTGTCTTCCACCTTACTCCTTGTTCGTGGAAAATATTTTGATTATGTCCTTGGTACATAACTGGTATTGACTTTTTATTTTGTTTGGATGTCGCCTCACCCAACTTTTTACTAAACTTTATTCATCTCTCGTAACTTTCAATCTTTGAATCCCAAAAAATGATCCAAAAAAATTATGTTAATATAATTAAGTCAAACCATACATATATATGTCAGACATACACAGTGTATAAGCCAAAGGTAGGATAAAGACACAATAAATTGTCTTTTTTCATAATATAATGTTTTTTGTCTTTTAAAATTTCCATAAAATTCGCCTTATCAAAATATACCAACATAAAAAAAAATTCCTAAAAATTATAACAATTTATATTTTGTTTTATTTTAACCCGCAGGTGTCGCAAGAAAAAATGGCGTCAAGATTTACCACCAACAAGTGTAATAATAACATTTCACAATGAGGCACGATCAACATTATTACGTACAATTGTCAGGTAAGAATAAATTTTTTTGGTATAAATTGGAAAAGGAAAAAATCGTATCTGTCACACTGGGATAAACCTAGATTCCATTGTCTTTTTGTTTTCCAGAAACAAGAGTGGAACATAAAATATAAAAAATAAAACAAAAGCATGATGAAATTATATTTTCCCGCGCCATAATACAGAGGGACACTAAAGCTCTCATCCTTCCCGACATAAATTACATAACATTAAAATAAAAAAAAATCGGCTTCCTTCTTGCTTTTTTCATTTAAAAATTAATTTGATTTTCCTTTTATATTCCCTAGTTTTATATACGTACATACATTTTAACCTGGTTTCGTGCGTTTTTCTTGTGCACAATTATATTTTGTTTAAAGTATTTAGAGTGAGCAAAATGTCACACGGATGCCACGGAGCTTTTGTTTCTGAAGATAAAATTCTCGAAACCACTTAGAACAAAGTCTTTCCAGTGGTTTTTTATTCAAATTTGTAAGCGTGGTAAAAACATTGCCTTTTATGTAATAATATCACACAAAATATACTTCTCTGTAAAATAACCTTACGTTTTAAAGAATTATTTGTTTTGCTGTGTTTATTTATGCCACTATATTTTATGTGAAGGTTGAGAATTATACTATTATATCCTGAGCATTTTATAACAAGCGAGGTCCAATAGTAGTTCTCGTGACTAGTTTTCCCAGTATTAGAGGTATCCACTTAGTGGGTTTTTATTGATAAAAAAATCAATTTGATAAACAAAATACAAGTTCTTTAATAATTTTAATGATATCGAATTTTAATATTAATTTAGTTCATTTTAATGGAAATGTAAATCTTCTTTTTTCTATTTTATTTTCTTTTTACTTGACTGTTAAATATTTGATGTTAATCAACTATCATTATAATCTTAATTTACTTTTCTGTTGTTTAAATTTTAAAATTTGATTATTTTATCTAATTGTTATTTCGTTTTTAATTATTTATAAACGAAATTAGCACGTTGTCGCCGTGCTTATTATTCACAATTACTTTTGAATTATGTATATTATTATGCCAGTCTTTTTATATTAGCCCATTGTGTTTTATTGTTTTGATATTTTTTCTTTATTTAATATTTAGTGTGTCCCCTATTGCTCCTTAGTCCTTACAATATCATAAATTATATTAGGCAAAGATCTATAAAGATTTTGTATTGATGCTATCGGTACTTTCACGAAAGCATCATAAACAGCTGCCATAAGGTCATTCCGGCATTCGTATTGTGCCTTTCATTCGAATAAATTTGTCTCAATAACCATCCTTAAAGATTTTCAATAATATTTAAATCCGGAGACCAAGCCGGCCAATTCAAAACTTCCACGGTATTGTCTTCAAACTACTGTTTCACTCGTGCGGTTGTGTGTATTGCTGTATTATCTTGCTGGAAAATCCAGCGTTGGCCTTCAAACATTACGTCAAAATTGATTTTTTGCACTTCTAGGAGCTCGATGTAGCTTTGCGAGTTTTGCCGGCGCTCCAGCACAATCAAATCAATAGCACCATGAAAAGAAATTGCTGCCCACACCCTGATGGAATGAACACTGGTGTGGAGGCGGAAGAATAGCAAGAATGGCTCTGATTTCCTCAAATCATGGAAGATGTCTAAACCCATGTGGTCCATCTAAATTACACTTTTTCTAGTCCGAAAAAATTACCTGGAACCATTCTTTCTTCCAATGTAAATGTCCACGGCAATATTCCAATCATGCACTTCTATGTTGCGAGAGCAAACGTGGTTTTTTCCTAAGTTTTTGTCGCCGGAGATAGGAACACTTTTGTGTTATCCTCTGAAGAATACGGATACTTGCCGAGACTACTTTATTTTTTTTGTAGATAGCATCGAATTCGAAGCTTCGCGCAAAATATCTCTATGCTCCCGTTCTGTTGTCCCTCTTGCTGTGCGACTTCTTCGATTTTTTCTATAATTTTCTGGATCTTTGAGATAGTTGTTGATGGTCCAAGAATTGCGACTAATTTTTTTGGAAATCGCACGATTGCCATAATTTTCTTGTTTAAGCACAAGAATCTTTCCAATTTCTATCTTTGTAAGGGTTCTTCCTCGACCCATTTTCACCACTACAACCTGCAGGGACACGGAACACAACTACATTTATTTACAAGCACCTTATGTCTTCGACGTCAAAAACAAAGTGATGATGGTAATCAAGTATCGCAGTATAAATAAGTAAAAGAATCGAAATGGGATTTTCCACTTAGCATTGTATGCATGTATGCGTATTAGTCATTGGAAAGTTAGATAAGGTAGAAATCAATGTGATGAAAACATTTCAAATAAGTAGGCGTATTATCTTAGGTTTTATGGAAAATTTTCAAGTGAGGGTAATCAAGTTTCGCGGAGTGTATGTTTATTCAAAAAAAATTTACATGGAAAATGATGATCTGAGAGTGGTCAGAGAACATAAAAAAACGAAAAAGTTTTCTTTTTATCTCTCTGATCTCTCCGATGTAATATAAAAAACAGGCCATTAATACCTTGTGCACATTTGATTTATACAAGTAAAAGTACTGGAAGAGGGGAATTAAACGAACAATTACGAAAAACAAAACTATTTGTTCATGGTGTGCCCAAGGCTATTTTTTATATATGTCTTGCCTTACGAAAAAATAAAATCCATAACCAGATTATAGAAAAAGCATGCTCTGTGGCCCTATTCTGGTAATTCCCGTGGAATGGAAATTTTAAATTTTGTAGCAGATTTATTCCCTTTTCCCTAAAAGTGCATTCTGAGTTTTGAGAAAAAAAATTTTGGCAAAAAAATATTCTCCATTATAGCAGTTTGGAGCAGTTTGGGAATAGAATTTAACGGAAATTTATTGTATTTACTTATAGCTAACTGGTATGGTAATATCAATTGGAAATATCAATATTCAATTATTTCACTTTAATAAAAAAAAATATTTTTTAACTAAAAATCGATTAAAATATCAACAAAAAACAATTAAACGTGGTAAACTATTTTTATTTTAGATATTAGGCTTCTTGTTTAATTGCAAATTTATTCCCCAATAGCCATAATTAACTTTTGGAAAACGGGGAATTGGGGAAAATGTCTGGGGAATAGTGGCAACAAAAAGAAACTATTCCCTATTCCTGGGGAATTACTAGCATAGGGCCGTGCGAAAACAGCTGTTAAAAGTAAAAAATTGTTTGCTTCAGCGTTAGTTGTTCCCTTTTATCTGCGATATTCTAGAAAATTAAGTGTCGTTTGTGCTCGGAATATTATCGTAGTTAATTGCGCTAAGTTGAGTTTACAAATGTTATCATTGTTATCGGTGCGATAACAATCCGTCTTTTTCGTTATCACGTTAATGTAATGGTTTCTGTTCATACTCCGCTTTCTCTTCATTTTTAGTAAACTTTTCCACAAATTAATTTCCGCAAATAATTCAAACTACTAGATTGCCAATGAAAAATACTTTTCATATTCATTATTTCACGGAACGCGACTTGACCCCCAGATCACATATAGTAATGTCATAATTTTTTTATAGGATTTACGAAATTTACATTTTTACCATCTGTAAATGGTAAAAATGTAAATCGTTAATTTGAAAATTGTTGCCATAAATTACTCGGATCGAATATATTTTTTGGCAATATTTCCATTTTTATAGTGGTTTTAGTTCAGAGAATCTTCTGCATAATTTTACATTGATATAGTTCTTTTCTTGCCTCTCATGTGCAAAAAGTCAATGTTATATCATTTTGCAGAAGGGAAATGTTGGTCGCATGTAAATGCCCTATAGGCAAATAAATTTTTTAATATTACTTACAGCGCATCCCCAATAGAATTCCTTTAACTTTTCCCTTACGGAAAAAAAGGAAAAAAACATTTCAAAAAAAAATAATTCACAAGTCACTTTTCTGTAAGAAAAAAGTTAAAGGGATTCTATTGGGGATGCGCTGTTATTTTTCATACTTTTCTGTAAGGAAAAAGTTAAAGGAATTCTATTGGGGTGCGCTGTTATTTTTATTTAGAATGAAATAAATTTACATTTTTTTTTTTACTGTTCTCATCGACGGACAAACATGCACTATAAGAAGATACACTGTGATGATACAGGGCTTGTTTTAAAAGTAAGTTATTTAGGATTACAATTTTGGTTATTAGGCTTTTAAATCTTTATATTGCAACATTTTGTCTAGAACTCTAGCCTACTCAAGTATTTTATTATACACTGTTACGGTGCCAAAGTTTCAATTGTTTATTCACAATTATCTTGAGGGCATAAACAAATGTACGAATATAATATATATTTACTTAAAATCAATTAAAAGATAATTTACGAAGAGAACTTACAATAATTATTATTTTTGTTTAATATGTTTCTTACTTTAGCCTTAATGTATCAACATACCTTTTCTAAATTCAAAACAATGGTGTCGATTCCTTGTACACCTTCTATTTATCTTTTCAAAAGTCACTCGATATTTATTTGAAAATTATTAATTAAATTTATAGCTTGCTTGCTTAAATGAATCGAGTTTTCCTAGTAAAAATAACAGCATAGAAGGAAAATAGAAGGTTCACATTGAATCGACACAAATACTTCAATTTATTTACAATTTTTTCTCCTGTTTACAATAAGATATATACTAAATACTTTTATTTATATTAATTTTTTAAGTTTATATCTGTTTTTTTAATATTCTGTGTAAATATTATGAGTTTATAATTTATTGTAAGTTTTTATCGTCAATTATATGTTAATTGATTTTTTAGTAAATATTATTATATTCATATTTGATTATGCCCTGAAGATAATTGTGAATAAATAATTGAAACGTAGGCACCGTAAGTGTATTTTATTGTAGGCTTGAGTTATTGTTGACAAAATATTGCAATTTAATTAGGATTAATATAAAAATAGTAAGTTCTTTAATTCCTTCATTTTCAAAATTCCCCCAGAATTGTTCTTTTTCAATTTTCTCAAAAACCTATTTGTTTTATTTTTGTTTTTAAGTGTAAATAATTGGAAACAACATCCAACTAGACTACCGATTTTTTATTTTCTTGCAAAATACGCTTAAGTAAAAGCCGTTCCCTTTTTATATGGAAACATTATATTTGAATATGAAAATACACAGTATTTTGATAATTTTCTCAGAAAAGGCGATTCACCTCAATTAAATTGTTTTTTTTTATCATTTAATATTCGAATATATTTATAAATTTCAAACCCAAATTTTATTGACAAAATTATTTTACTGTTGTTTAAAATTAAACGTTTTAAACGATGGCGCCAGGCTTCCACTCTATTTTATTATAGACCTGAATTCAGGTTTATATATTGGTTCTCGATTACCATGATCGATTAGCATGATTCTAAATACTTGCATGCATTACCAAATCATCTCGCATATACTTTCATAAACTTTTTTATGTAAAAAAGATTTTGAATTGCGAGATAATGTAGCCTCCTTTTCAATGACCCGTTGTAAAACAATTAACTCTAAAATCCTCTTTATGTTTTAAGACGTTCCTAAATCCTTCTTATTTGATGTCTCGCAGTCTTGTTCTACAAGTGCATTTTTCAAATATTATTTAAAGTTATCCAATTCACAATGCACAAATAACCGAAAACTTAAATTTGCACTATTATTTTTATCAACAGTATTTTTTTGCGTTATTTACAAAAAAATTACTCATCGTTTAACGGGACCTATCAAGTACAAATAATCAATTCCTCAATAAAAAATTGGGAAGCAACAAGGTTTTTTGGGCTTTTATAAAATTGCACAAGATGCAAATTATGATACTACGAATATGACTAATAAATTTTTAAACCATATAAGTGAGGAGACACTTTCAAATTCGGTAACTCACATTTAAATCACGTCTAGAAAATTTCTACTCAAATACAATTTTTCCATAAAAAAAGGGAGTAAGGCGCTTATTAAAACGTATTTTAGAAGACAACCGAAAATAACGGTAGATGTTTTAAAATAATAATTATTTTCAAAATAAAAAAATAGGCTTGTGAGAAAATTTGAAGTGAGAAGATTTTTGTGGGAATTCTGTTTATTAATCGTGATTAACTTTCCTTTAAATCAGCCCTATACCATTATTATCAGTTTTTATTGCACAAGCATAAATAATAATACAGTAGTATGCGAAATCGCAGACTCAGAAACAATTTTCACAATCAATATTTCATTTCCACAATTTGGCTATGGGGTTATACAAACCAATGTGAATTGCAATGGAATGATATTTTAGTCTTACAAGCTGATATATGAACATATCAACCAAATAAACGATTTCGGGAACATATTTCGAGAACCAACGGACAAAGCAATCAACTTGATTGGAAATAAAAGTATTTAATTATTTCAAATTTTTAAATTTTAGTTCCTCTATAAAATTGAAATGTTTGATAGTTCATTACTTTCAAAACAAAATTTTATCAAAATGATGGTAATTTAAATAATTTGCATTCAAATTGAAAGCTTTTTGGTTTTTATTAAATTACGTTTTTTAATTTTAAAATAAAATATATAAATATATTTTACGAAATGTCTGTTTGATTATTATAGTCAATCAATAATTTGTTCATATAAATGATCAAACGATTTCAAAACGATAATTTCTACCATCATTTGGAAACTTTGTAGTATTCACAATATAAGCATTTTATTAAATGCTTACGAAACTCGCCTACTGTTGAAAAATATTTTTTGTACAAACCAGAATAAAAAGTTATCAGCAGTATAGTTTAATGGAAAACATGACGTTATCTCTCTCTAGTCCTAATGTTTACAGCTGCCCATCGAGGTAGAAAAGAGTTTTTTTCTACTAAAAAATACTACTAAAAAAACCATCAAATTGGAGTAAATTGTTACTCTACAACTTTTAGAGTATTTTTATTTATACTGTAGTTTGTTTTTGTTTATTTTATTTTTTGACAGATAATATATTTTTATAGATGACATTTTTTGGTTGTCTTTTCATATTTCTGGAATAATTAAACAAAAAGTACAGAAAATTGTTTGAATTAAAAGTTTTGTTACAGAAATCCTGTTCTCTCATGTTCATTTAATAACTCGAGTATTTTTTATTGGAATAAAGTTGAGAGGTGAAAAATACACGGGTAAAACTTCAGTGAAAATGATTGGGCTTTATTTAGACCACCTTGAAACAGATCCATTATTTCATGGAAAAGTCATCTTCAGCGGTGAAGCTCATTTCTGGCTAAATGGCTTCGTAAATAAGCACAAATGTAGCATTTGCATATCCACAAAATTACGTTTATATCCACAAAAATTAACAGTTTGGTGTGATTTTTGGTCTGGAGATGTAATTTGACGATATTTTTTTGAAAATGAAAATGGCATTGCAGTAACCGTCAATGGAGAATGCTACGGACACATGATTACTGATTTTTTGTGACATAAAATATGTAGATCAGTGTTTCCCAAAATCCCAACCTTATTTTTTACATCTAATATTTATATTAATAATAAATAAAATTTTCATGGCCTGTTTAAGTTCAAGGCCCCTAATTTATGAATTTAGCATATGGCTGCTCAGATATATGGTATGCCACCCTAGGGGGCCGATACGTGTTTTCAAAAGATGGTGTAACATGCTATACATCTCATGACAATCAGTTTATTGAAGAAAAGTTTAATGACCGTGTCATCTTTAAAAATTCCAACGTGAACTGGCCACCAATGAACTTTTTTCTTTGGGGTTATGTTAAATCATTTGCTTACTCCGCAATAAACCACAAACACTCAATGACCTGAAAACCAACATTATTCGTGTTATTGGTAAAATATGTGCAGGATTATGTGAAAAAGTGACCAAAAATTGGTGTTCCAGAATTGAATTAAAAAAAAACGATGGCGGTCGTTCATTTCGCTGAAAGGATTTTTAAATAAACATGTCTAAAATAAATAAAAATTAGATTTTTTTTTTTAATAGTAATGGGTGATGGGATCAGCTTATTTTGTTGAATTAGCATCTGTTAGGGAATTAAATAGGGAATTAATCACAAAATATTAGATTTTTGTCCTTCTAATTATGAAGACTCTGCTTTAATTAGAAAATAGAAAATGTATCGTCAAATTCTGTTCTGCCGAACAGTTTGTAATTTTGGCTTGGGTCGGTAGAATACCACATCGCACACTGTAAAATTGGATAGCTTTCAGTGGTTAGGGAGGTTTGACCTTCAACGTGTAGTACCTACAGCCACTACAAAAATGTTTTATCGAAGTTAGTGTGCTACATAAATCTAAGATTATCAAAACCTGGTTAAGATTAATCCGAAAAAGTGCCATTGAGTCAACCCATTTTTAGTTATGCCGAAATATTACCACACGACAGAAAATAACTAAACTAATAAATTAGAAAACTAGATTTACGAAAATGCTTAGCTAAGCATAAAATCGAAAAGGAAATTAGCATTAAGATGATGTACAACAATAATTACCTTGTAATTTCAAAAGTATGTAAAAAATAAATCGCAAGCTTAATGCTTACTAGAAAGAACAGAAACAAAACAAACAAAAATTATAGAAGAGAGAAAGAAAGAAGATCCGCTAATAAATATACCCCTCTTTGCGACCTTGATGCAAACCGAACTTCAAAATTACATCGATTCATCTACGATAATGTGGTTTTATGGTGCCCCCTTACGGGTTCCAGTTGTTGCCTGTTCAGCTTATGATTGAGAAAATTTCCATACAAATTATTTTCGTAGCCTCGATTTCGGGAACTCATGCACGTACTTGATCTCATTCAGCAACCCTACGTGTTCACAGCCCAATACTATCTGGTAGTTTACTTTTTAAAAATTTGCGTGCGTATGTGAATATATCCCTTGTATCCCCTATATCCCCCTGCCCGGTAGCACAATTGTGTGGGTGCGGCAAATATACCATGTCAAAAATTTATTTTTGTATGTGTTTTCAACAAACTTACACATTTATGTTTTGCTTTCAAACTTATTTTCGTCCGAAAAAAACACTATAACTATACTCACAATTGTGTTGGTTGTACTTGAAATCAAGCGAAATTTTTTATCAAAAACGCCATTACATACTATGATTTTTTATTCACACTTTTGTGTGGTATGGACTTAAATTGAGAGCCTTTTTTGGGTTGAAAAAGGGATGTATAAACATCGACCATTCCACCAGTTCAGGAAACGTTCAACAACTCTTGTGAATTGATACAGTGCTCAAAAACATTGCACACACAGAATACCATGTACAAGTGGTACCACAAAAACTATGTCTCTAATTTTAATAGAAGAAAATACCAATTTTCTTAGATTTTTTTAGTTTATTTGTTTTTTTATAATTTTTATAATTTAAATTTATAATTTAAGTTACAGCCAAAAATGGCACAATTTTCTTAATTCTTTATTTACACATTTTGCCACTATTTGTTTTGCTTCTTAACACAAGTTAGCTTTTTTTCGTTTATTTATTATTTTTGGTAATTACATAGGTATCTTATAATTACCCATTTAACAATTTTAATTTATCATTTTATTTACAATCAGCAAATTATTTTAGTTTATTTATTTTCTATATTACACTATACATATATAACGTTCACTGCACGATACTCTTGTATATTATTTCTCATTTCTCCATCAAAACCAAAACAAAAATCAGTCTCTACAACAAAATCTCCAATCCCTTATTATAGCCAGCTGATTGCCCCTCCATTGATTATTTTTTTGTTTTCATTGTTTTATCTACCATCAATTACTCCTGACATGTTATCATTGTCATATATTTACAGTGAAAAAAAGATTTATTAAAATTAATATTTTATTTAGCGTGCTAAAGCTGTGGTCACACCGACGGTAACTAGACGAGATATTGTGCAATTTGATACAAGTTGAAGGTTAATATCTTCAAATCCGCCGATATTATAATTACATAAAAAATGATAGTGACGAAAGTATTAAGCATTCCTGTGAGTAATGCTTTTTTTTGTCCAGCGGGCGTTTTCATTGATGAGATCAACATGGAGAGATGACCGAAATAAAATGAGAGTAGAACTCTTTAAGGCGTAAATATTAGTATTTAGTTAGTTATCCGAAAACACTCAACCAAAAAAAATTTTTAGAACCAGCGCAAAGCCAAGCGAAGTATAACTTTATAAATTAAAAACTATTGTTTTTGTATTCGTAAATTTTTATTTATATTTATTTTTAAAACTAGATGTTCAGAACATTTAATAAAAAGTAAATAAAGTTTTTACCGTATTATACATTTGGACTTAGAAAAAGTTTACTTTTTGAATATGTCTATTCTATTTTTACTTTCTGGGGTTTACAAACCATTTTCTGGGGTTTATGAACAAATATTACGAGGATTTATTACTTCAAAAGTTTGCAAAATTAATATTAGCATATTTCAGTATTTAGCATATCATCGTATGTTTTATCTTCTGGCTTTTTATCATCCAAGTTGTTTTCCACCATACGTTTGTTGGTATATACCAATAAAATTCACTTTGATGATTTTCATGATTAATTCCATTAAGGAGATGTTTTGATCAAAACATATTAATAACAAACATACATAATAGATTAGTATTAATAAATTTGAAGTGAAATTTTGGATACAAAAATTTTCTAAAATAGCCCCTATAAATGGAGTATCTGGAACAGATAATAGATTTCAATTAACTTATATGACATGTTTTTTTCTAATCGACCTTGATTCTTTTCGAGTTAGCCCCACTGTGCTCGTCTTCCTTCGATATGTTAATTTTGGCATTTTTTAATGACAATGAAGACACTAAAATGACGGTCTAGAAGTTTAACTCTGCAGGAAAGGCGGTTTTACCGACCTTTGAACTACGGTGGTTTTTTAGTTATTTAAAAATGACATCATAGTACTTTCATTTTGGAGATTAACTATTTTAATTTAAAAATACAACCTCTTCTACTGGGATTGCCAATACTTTATTAAATTTCGAAGATTACGTTTTCAATCGAATTTTAAGTATTAAAATACAGTTCAAGTTGTCAACATCTCTGGTCATAAGCTCATATTTGATTTCACTTTTCTTTTACAAGCGGATAAAAGTTTTGTGGGAATTCGCTGTAAGATGCTTCTCAAAATTTCAATTATGTAGTTGTGAAGTGATTGGTTAATCAACTCAACTGCCTGCCAGATATTGAACGACGAACATAAAAAGCGATATGATATAATGACGTAAATAAATTGACTGTTACAAGCCACCTGCACCGCATATTTATAAATCGTTAGAAGACTGATGCGGTTCACTTAATTTTTTGGAATATCTTTATAACTATTTCAGCCGAATTTTCCCCATCAATGTGAACATTTTTGATGAAGTGCATCAAAACTGAAAATAGAACAATTTCAAAACGTTAAATATTATATAAATATTTTTGTACTATGCTTAAATAAATTAAATTTTCAATTGAGGCAATTGAAAGTAGGTAAACATTGTGTTGAAAAGGTTCTCATACATATCTGCCCGCAGGGAACATAAACCATAATACTGCAAATATAAGGCAAGCTCAAAATTAAATTATTTATTTATTTATAGTGTTCCAATACAGGAGCAACAAAGAGCTCCAAACCCCGACCTGGTTTTCTACGTATCATATTAACCATCAACTAGCAGTTGCAATCACAATTATGTGTATGTTTAAGGATCTTGCAGTATCATCTTAGTTATCAAATTTTAAGGTTCTTTAGGTGGAGCCTCAACCATCCAACTTTAGTTTAGGATCTACAAGTAAAAAGCTCATTTTCCCTGTTCTTAATTAAATTTTTCATGACCATGATGCCGTCATATAATAATAGTCTATAAATACACAGGAACAAGTATATCATACTCAAGCAGGAAATTAAATATTCAGCTACCGTACCGTGAAGTAGAAATAAAAGTTCAATCCAATTATGAGACATACAAAAGGAGAAGAAAACAGCTATTGTATATCATCGTATTTCACCCTCGACCACAAAATCTATATGATCATTGAACAATATTACATTGAAAAATAACAGTGAGACTTGTTGATTGTCACCATTCATTGCTGGCATCATGACCAAAAAGCATTTTGTTATATATTTTTGTGTCCGCAGAACTATCACTAATAATAATTTGACACATTTGAAAAGCTTTCACATATTACTCGTATAAAAAATTATAATGGTTTGAGGATCGTCGTCACAATTATTACAAAATAGTGGTGGAAACAGAACAGAGGGAAAATATAAATTTTCTATTATTTACAGTCACGTATGTTTTGTTCATATTCGTTCGTCCTGTTATGGATTTGTTGACAAAAATATCTTACTCATTTTCACTTTGTGTTTGGCTTTGTTTTGTTTTTTTTGGGTGAGGGGGTGTTACTTTTCATTCCACATAAACTTATTGTTCGTTTGCTCTTTATTCTAGGTGTTCGTCTTCTTGATGTGTGTTAAATTCTAGCATGTTGAGTATACGGTAGAATTTAGCACACATACAAGAGTAGATGACATACGGTTCGGTTCATTATAATGGACATTTAATAAAGCTCCTGCTCCGTAAGTTAATATAATTGAATTGTGATATGATGAGTTATACACACATTTTTTTGTATTTCCCATTCCCAGCATCATCAATATAGTTAGTGGGAAATAAAAATCTTTACATAATATTTGTAGGTATGTTTGGTTCAAATAGTTAATGTGTGAGTGATGAAACTTTATGTGAAAACCAACCTGAAATTTATTAGACCTGAATTTTATCGATATAAATTTTCAATTTTAAACCCATGTTAACAGAATTAAAAATCAGTTGGGTACTTACTTTACCAAGAAAATCTGTACATACTTAGCCTTAAAAACTGGAAAACTACTTGATTAAGCGTGAAAATTGTTCAAATTATATTGACCCAGTTGAAATGATTTGTGTTTGAATATCCGCAAGACGATATTTTTCATCCACCCAAAATTTCTACTATATACAATATGCCTACTTACCGGTATATATTATACCGATGAAACAGGTGTATTTAATGTTCTTTTTTTTAAGTTAGCAACGAGAAAATTTAAACATTTTAAAATCATAAAATTATAATTCGCCGCCGCACATAACATATAACAAAGAGCAAAATGGTTCTCTAAAATATGTACATCTGTTTATTTATTTACTATGGACTACTAAATTTTCAAATAACTTAATTATATTTTTTTTTAAACAAACCCGATTAAATAAATTCGCATAGAAAATGTAATGAAAATCTTGATCCCAATATAAATAGCAACAACAATAAAATTTAGATTACGTAATTATAAAGACCAAGCTTTATGGAAATGTGTGCTTATTTTTGTATTCTGTTTTTAATATTTTCACTTCTATTGTATCTGTGCTTTTTGCTTAATCCGTACAACTTTTATTTGATCAGTTTTCATTTGAAACCTCATATGGTAGTGCGGGGGTGTGTATATAGTATATTATGGTGTATACAAAATACCTATTTTTAAGCTTTCCTTTTACTAGTACATATTCGAATAGAAGTGTTTTATTATTTTGCGTGGTAGGAAAAGCCTATTAAAATATTATAATTCCGAAAACATTGAAACTTAATTTAAAAGCTTTCATAAATATAGTTTACAGTTAAAACCTGTACTCGTATGAGTCAATAAAATTATAAGATTTTTATAAAAAAAACAATTAGCGTCTAGATTGAAGTATAAATTGCACGTTCCCATGTAGGTAATATGCAATAGGATTTGATTTATTGTATTTTTGTTCAGCGAATTTATGAGCCCTTCGATTTTACTTAAATAAATTTATATGTTTACTTTACAATAATGACGTAAGTAAAATATTGACTATTCTGGACAATTTAAGCCCACCAAAATTTTTTAGCGCATTTCAAATTAGGGTGGAGAATATCTGTTCTCTCCGACTGTCACTTTTAAGTAAGTAACATAAAGCTATAGCAATGAAACTTGGAAGCGAACTACGGAAAGTTTAACTATCTAACTAGGTACAGTACCAGGCTCAGTCATTTTTGATTTTCACCTTGATACGTAAAGGTTTGATGAAACATAGAGAGAATTTACATCAATATTTTTAATTTTTATGGGTTGATATTTTTGCAAACATGATTTTTTTACTCTACTACAAATTAACATCTTTCATAATCTTTACTATTTTAATATTTTTATCAAATGAATATTTTTATCAAATTCTCGAATCTCTTGGCTAGTTAAATTTATAATATTTTATACATCGATACGTCCAACGTATATGTTGATAACTCGAAAATCACAAGTTTTCAGGAGAGCATTTTGAATGTTCAAATAGTTGTAGAAAAATACCTATATAAGTATTTGATTAAAAATAAATGGCATATTGTAGCATTATAAATTATCTTTTGTACACTTTTTCTGATTTTCTCGATAATAATCCTAATTACTTGATTTTCATAAAATTACACTTTTAATCTGGAGAAAATTCTGGATTTCAAGGTTGCAAATAGAGTTACAAAGTTTTTGTTCGTTTTTTCTTTATTTTAAAAGTTTTATGTTCAGTTACACATTTTTTACACGGATTAGTTTTAGTTAATAAGTTTCAAAAATTTATATGCAAACATACTACATGAAAATTAAAAACATACCCATAAATGTTTTTATTAATTAATACAGCAAAAATACATTTGTTTCTGGTATATGTTGATAACTGTTCTTACAACCACAATATTATTTACGAAAATTGTTTAAAACATTGCAAACAGTTTTACAAATCAAACGGAATAAAAAAAACTCCGTGCAAATAGTTTATAAATCAAAATAGAAATAGTTTTTTAAAATATACTCCATACAATAACTTTGCAAAAAGAGTTTCCTAGTTTTTTCATGTTCCTCAGTCAAAAATTACGAAAAGTTGTAACTCTTTAAAAGGTTGCCATTTGGTTGGGAGGAACAATACAGAAATAAAAAATTGATGGTACATGCAGTTTGTTATGCTGAATCCAAAAAACGAATCATGCAATAAGTTTGTAACTCGATATTTCAACATATTCGTTGGACGTATCGACATGTTTAAGCTATATAGTGTTGAGAAATAAACCTTTAGAGATCAGCATAGCAAAGAAAATTGTATTTAAATAAAAATTATTTTATAAGGATAATTGGCTTGATAGATTAAATTGCGTATTAAAAACTATAAAAACGACCGTTTTGTAAATATTGTTTTGTTCGACGATCCAGTGAAATAAAATGCCTTCTAAAATTGGATTTGAAGTTTGTCAATTTTTGCACTAAAATTTGCGCTAATTATCACTCGAAGCCTATTTTTATAAACCTTGAATTATTTTTGATTTGCATAAACCAAACTTAAATTCAATTACTACTGATTAACCCAACTATGACGAACAATTTTCTTTAGGTATGTAAATTTAGAAATAACCTCTACTAATTTCAAACCAATACCAAGCACAAATTGTACAAAAAAAACAAAACAGAGAGCATTGCGAATCAATTGCAGTGAGAATTTTCTCAACAAAATACAGCTTCGGTATCGGTATCTGAACAAAACTCAGAAACCAGTATTTAACGTTTTTTGCAAGTTCAATTGCACCATTCGCAACATTATAAATTTTAAATGAATCCGTAATTTCCCTTTCCAAAAGCTGCTTGAATTTTTTAACAAGGTAACTGCTACAGTATCTATGTGCAAATTACAAACAAATCATCAATATTCTCTAGTTTTGTTGTTCCAATGAAAAACTTACCCCTACTACCTTCCAGTGCTTTAATGTTGTTCCCGATCACAACTTCGCTGTTGGTTAATAAAAAATCGGTGCCAGCATTACGAACTAGCTAACAGAATATACGTAATTTTTGTGGTACTAATACTTTACCACATTTTCATATTAAAACCGTTGCACCGAAATTGTGGCTTCACTTATCCAAATTTGATACTCAAGCAACTGAGGATGATATTTCGGCTCTGGCTAACAGATGTTTAGGTACGAGTTTGTACAAAGTGGTTAAACTGATTCCAAAAACAAAAGATATCCACGAGTTGGATTACGTTTGTTTTAAATCGTGGATTAATGTTGAGGCCAACCGGTGTATTTATTAGATCATTTCGTGTCCGAAATTTTCGGACAGGAGCCTCAAATGTAAGATACCGGATACCGGATCTAGCAGTGAACTTTTCCAAGATTTAAGTAGTGCAGACAATATGGGGATGTTTCGTCCCAAAAGCTCCGGACAAAATACTTTTACTTCGATGTACTATCACAATGCCTCTAGTGTTCGAGGCAAAGCTAAATTATTCTTGCTTACCGTTCTTGACAATGACTACGATGTGATTATTATTTCTGAAAGATGGCTTACTAAAAGGTTTAATTGGGAAGAATATTTCCCACCCAACTACGTGGTTCACAGAAAAGATCAACATGATTTTTGTACCACCTTTAAGGGAGGAGGTGTGTTGATTGCTGATAATAGTTCTATTTCAAATGAGCTCATTGCTTGTCATCTAATTTATGATGTAATCACTGTTCGGATTAATGTTGTCGGGTCATTTATCCTTGTGGTTGCGTTATATGTTACCTGCGGATCTATTTTGGAATAATATAATGGAATCATTAAATTCATCAGTTCTGCTGTTACGCCGTTCGTTCGTGATAATGAACAACTAGTGATTACAGGGGAATTCAATCTTCCTGATATTACTTTGCTTGATGTTGATGGAGTTTTCACATCATCTTCTTCTGATCTAAAAAAAATAGCAGCTACTGATTTTTTTGCAAGCTTAGCAATAATGCAGTTGAACCGGATAAGCAATAGTAACGGTAAATTTCTCGATTTAGTTTTTTCAACTAATAATATGTATTCGGAGCTTTCATCTTGTGAAGATTTTACTGGATGTTCGAGCGTTTAGCATATTCCAATAACGATTTATATCTATCAAGAAAATTGCAACACTACGTGTACTTCTAGAAATTCTTTTCATTCTGATTTTAGACACGCTGACTACGTTTCTTTCTTGTCGATTCTAATTGGGGTTTTCTCGAACGTGATGATAATTTGAACGATTCTATTTTATTGTTCAACGAGCTGCTGAAGTCTGGTATTGAAAGGTATGTTCCTTCAAATAAAAACAAGCCTCGGTTTCGTGAGCTGTGGTACAATAAGCAAGTGCTTCGCCTTGAAAAAATCCGGAATAAGTTCCATTCTTTATTTAAGTTACATGGCGTTAAGTTTTATTGTAGTTTCAACATAGCTCGAAAGGAGTTCAAAACTTTAAATTGGCTCTTTTATAATAATTACATTTTGCAAATAGAAGAAGATCTGACTTCTAATCCAAAAAATTTCTGGAACTTCATAAACGGTAAAATAAGGTTGTTGGGTTTCCTACCCCAAAGACTTTTTAGAACTCTTTCGCAAGTCAACCCTCTGATATTTCAATCTGTTTGCCAAATTTTTTGAGTCCGTCTATGAAATATCCGTGGATTCACGTAATAAGCCTGTAAATAATCACGATACCTCTGATTTTAAACTTTTAAAATTTACTGAAGAAGAAGTTTATTTTAGCTTATCTCAGCTTGATGGTAATAAAGGGGCTGGACATGATGGTTCTCCACCTATCCTTATTAAGAATTGTTCAGAGAGTTTAGTCCACCCATTGTCTCGAATCTTTTATAAGAGCCTACGTGATTTTCCTGATCCCTGGAAACTAACTTTCATTCGTTTGATTTTTAAATCTGGCAAAAGAAGTTATATCAGCAATTGACGCGGGATCGCTGTTCTTTTTGCCATACCAAAACTTTTCGAATCCATGGTTCAGAAATTCTTGTTTTTGCATGTGAACACCCTGTTTTTACCCGGGTAGGTCTACCGTTACTAATCTAGTTTCTTTTTGTGAATATTTATATAGTAGATTAGAACATAGGCAACAAGTGGATGAAGTATATACCGATTTTTCAAAGGCTTTCGATAAAATTGATCAGTCGATCCTTATCGATAAGCTAGATAAACTAAACTGACAGTTCATCCCTATCAGGTGATTGCGATCGTATCTTTCTGATTGCTACCAATTTGTTAAGATTAATGATTTTAGTTCTCGCTTATTTCGAGTTACCTCGGAGTCCCTCAAGGTAACCACATTGGTCCTCTTCTATTCTCCTTATTTGTCAATATGTTGTTGATTGTTTTAAATTCGCACAATGTTTGCTTTACGCAGATGATATGAAAATATTTGCTCCAATTACTGGTGTCTCCGATTGTGTTGAATAATTTTTGGAGTTGGTCGTTTATAAACAAATTATTGTTGAATGTGGCTAAATGTAGGGTTTTGTCATTCGCTCGGATGCACTCACCAGTTATTCAGCAATATTTTCTATATAATAATGCTGTTGAAAGAGTTGAGTTCATGACCGACTTATGTAGGTATAACCTTTACTTATGATCTCTTTCTTTTACCAAACACATTGATTCTATCATTTCAAAAGCTTACATTATATTCGTGTCCTTTCTTCGGTCCATTCAAGAATATGCTTTTTAGATATGGTCACCATTTTATCGTTGCCATTCAGACAGAATTGAGAGTGTTCAGAAGCAGTGTCTTTTGTACGCACTACGCGGCCTACCTACTGAGCGGGTGCACCAATTACTTTATAATGATCGTTGTAAATTATTAAAATTACAACGTTTAGATCACCGACGGGACGTTGCATTTGCTATCTTCGTTCGTGATGTTCTGACTTCGCGAATAGATTGTGACGATATACTTGCTCTTTTCAACTTTTACGGTCCTAAGGCCTAAACGTAGTCTGCACCGTTGTTATTTGTTATATATTGATCCTGTTTGTACAAACTTTGCACTCTCAGGACCAGTCTTGAGAATGTCGCGACTCTTTAATTCTTTTAACGATGTCTTCGATTTTAACATGACAAGAAACCCATTTAGAAATGAGTCGTTTAAGTTTTTGTATATTAATAATTAATTGTTAAATTTTATTTTTATACTGAAATATTGTAAATAACTACTAACATGTTACAAGTTTGTTTTATTCTTTTTGCATACCGATTGTGTATACTCACTGTAGGTTAAATAAATAAATTGTTTTGAAAAATTTTCTATTTTACATCGGTCATGTATGTGAATCTGCTTTCCGCAAATACAATTTAATCGATTTTTCATATCAAACCGGAAGTACATTGAAACCATAAGGACAAATTGCTTGATTTGTTATTGGTTAAGCTTTTTAACTTTTAATATTTTTTTGGATAATAATCAATACGCTGGAGTGAATATGTGCGTACGTTTTGTATGTTCTTTATAGTTTCAAATACTAAGAATAACTGGTGTACAAACCATACATTTAAATTGTGTTCACATCACAGTCTACCTTAATGTGGATTCTATCAGAGCAAATAATATCGCGATGTTTATTACTTTTCATCGATATTAATTAATATTTATTTAACATATTTTCAAAAATATTTTGGGATGAAATTTACGTTTTTCTTGCATTTTCAATAAACTTTTCGGGATAGTACTAAATTTAGTAAAGAAACACACTAATGTCTCGGTCAGTTGAAATCCACCGACTAAGCGATAATTTAGCATCCTCCGAAACTGAAACAAAAATACGTCTTTCAAATTTTCTCGAAAATTATTTAATTCTGAGATTTATTGCATTGCAGAAGGTAGTGGTACAGCCGCCATTTTGGTTCTATAAAAAATTAAATGTTGATTTAATTCGGGACCTATAATAAAAGAAAAGGCCATTCAAATAGCCGAAAAATTGAATCTGTTTGTCACTGAATTTAAAGCTCATTCAGGATGGCTCGATAGTTTTAAACATCGACATGGAATTACTTTCCAGCAAATTTCAGGGGAAGCTATGGACGTTGATTCTGAAAACGTAAATACTTGACACACCAAGCTAAAACACATAATAAGTTAAGAGATGTCAGATATAGCGAAAGAAGACGAAACAGGTTTATTTTATCGAGCACTTCCAGATAAAACTTTGGCATTTAAAGGGGAAAAGTGTTGAGGAGAGAAAAAAATCTAAGCCGCATTGATAACTTTTATCAATGGAACAATAAAAAATCCGATTGTTATAGGTAACGCTACTAAACCAAGAGCATTTAAAAACTTCGATGTCAAATCATTCCCCATAAAATATTTTGCTAACCATAAGGCATGGATGCATCCAGTATTTTCGAAGAAATTTTATGAGAATTGAATATCGAGATGGTTAAACATAGAAGACATATTCTCTTATGCCTTTGGATGAACCAGTCATCCAAAAGTTGAATATACGAATATAAAGCTTATATTCTTCCACCGCAATCTTGCAACCTCTAGACACAGGAATCATCGCAAACTTTAAATTTCATTACCGAAAGCTGTTGCTTAAAAAGCTTTTATTGGTAATGGATACGGCGTCCAAGGTTTCGGATTTGTTCAAACGGATAAATATATTGGATGCAATTTATTTTATTAAAGATGCTTACATTATCAAAGCGGACACTGTAATAAAACCCTTTTGCAACTATCGATTTTCATGGCGAGTCTCTGGCGAATTTAGTGAGATCGGCAAAGACCCAATTCAAATAGTCGAGTTGCAAAATATAATAGGAGCGCTTTATGGGAATAACCTGTTTACATTTTACTTGAGAGGTGTTTTTTTAAACATTTACTTATACATTTTTAGTTCATTAATTAATTTATTCACGTTCACTATCTTCTGTGATGAATTTAGAAAAATATGTACATAAAATGAATTAAATATGTACTTAAGCAAGTGCTGAAAAACTTGTAACAGCCAAACATTTTGTTTGGTCCCGTACGTTTCCGTCTTTGCCAAGTTTTACTGTAGTAACACCCAAAAAGTCAAGTAGATTATGTATGTATTGACATTTCAAATCTGCTTACTTCATTTAGAAAAAATAAAAACTCCAATCCAAATAAATTTATTAATCTGCTAAATTATGTTTCTCGAGTACTCTCGAAAATTGTGTTCGCTATTAATTTAAATTGTATATTATGTCCAACTGAAAAATGTATTGTTACATCAGCAGTTTCAACGCTCCTTGTTCTAAAGCTTAAAACCGTAATGATCACTCATGCAACTCTTTAATTGAATAATTTCTTTAATAATAAAATTTATCAGCAAAAATAAATTATTCGGAATTAGTATTAAAAGTGCATTTCTTTAAAATGCAACGAAGTCGCTCTACTCGTACTGCATTCTGCAACGTCAATTCAACCAATCTACCTTAAATTTACGTCTACCTCTATAAACTTGTTTTAATGAGGGTTCTTTGGATATGCCATTCAGCCACTACAGCATTTTTAGAAGACGTTTGCAGCAATAATTTTATGTGCAGCTCGTATTTTATAGTAACTAGGCGAGTAATTTACATTCAGCGATATTCTACACATGCAAATAATCCGAAATGGGAAAATTGATGTCCATGAATCTGCAAAGCCGCAATATTGTTTGTTACATTAATTTTATTTGATTGTCGACATCTTCTTGTTATAAAACATGAAGGTCGTCGTATTTTCGTCTTGCAGATGTCGGTTGTATGGTTTCTTTCTCGGGTTTCAGTGTCATTTGGCAAATGAAACATTTTTCTCTTTTTCGAGAACGAAATATTAAAAAGTTAGGCTCAGAATTTAGTTTTCATTTTTCATGATTAGTATGAAAATGAATTTTGACAAAAACTAAACGGCTGAGATGTGGGGAAATGTGGGGAATTTTACATTGTGTTGCAATACCTACTAGATTTTTTAAATTTTATACGTTTGCAGCAATAATTTTATGTGCAGCTCGTATTTTATAGTAACTAGGCGAGTAATTTACATTCAGCGATATTCTACACATGCAAATAATCCGAAATGGGAAAATTGATGTCCATGAATCTGCAAAGCCGCAATATTGTTTGTTACATTAATTTTATTTGATTGTCGACATCTTCTTGTTATAAAACATGAAGGTCGTCGTATTTTCGTCTTGCAGATGTCGGTTGTATGGTTTCTTTCTCGGGTTTCAGTGTCATTTGGCAAATGAAACATTTTTCTCTTTTTCGAGAACGAAATATTAAAAAGTTAGGCTCAGAATTTAGTTTTCATTTTTCATGATTAGTATGAAAATGAATTTTGACAAAAACTAAACGGCTGAGATGTGGGGAAATGTGGGGAATTTTACATTGTGTTGCAATACCTACTAGATTTTTTAAATTTTATTTCTTGGTTTTTCATTTTTGAGATGTATATTTTTTTTAAATTTCATTTTCGAGAGAGCAGAATAAAATAAAACAAAAAAATTGTATTTTAATATAAAGTAAGGGTTTAAATTAGCAATAAAAATCCATTACGACTTAGTTTGAAGCCAGAAGCTGAAGCCGTGTATGGAACGGGCTGAAATAAAATGAAAATAATTTCACACATACATAGGCAAGTGTGAAGTTTTGCGTGTCAAGTGCTATTTGACAGTTTATCCATTTTTGCCACTGCGATTGTCATTTTTATGGGTTGCTAGGCTAAAAATTTGAATTTTTTAAATATGATTACAGATTTAAATTAAATAATATTTTGTCATTCTAAGTTACAGGATTTGTTTAGAATTTATATATTTTGTTTTCGATTATAATGTAGAAATACATGAAAAGACCGCTATTTTTATTTTTTTTATAAAATTTCCTTACTTGCGATCCGATGCAGGATATTGAGCGAAATAAAGAAAGGAGACTTTGCATAGAAAATGTTTGAATAATATAATAATTTAACTAAAAGTTAATCAAATTTATTCTATTTATAATAACATTTTTATAGATTGTTTTCCTTATTTAATTTAATTAAAAATCATGAATCATCGACATTTAAATAAATCGTGAGGTTAGTGTCGCACAAGTTACGCCAGCAAGTGGATTTTATAATGAAACAATATGGGTTATAATAAATATGGACAATATCACAAATAATTATTGAAAAGCCGCGCATTGTACATTCGATGAAATTCACGATATTTATAGAAACATTTTTAAGGTGCTGGTACATAATTAAACAAGCACACCTTAACTACATTGTTTTATCAGCTCCATATTAAGTGATTCAACCATCGTAATTAAATTGATTTCGAACTCCATTACAAATTTAGGTAGCCTAGTTTCAAATGTAGATAGTTCATCGGCTTTTATCTCGTTCCATTATAAACGTGAATACAAAACTTTATTTTCATCCTTTATCAATTTAATTCGTATGTTGACTCTAAATTTCTATGTTTATTGCAATTTGCAGCGCCCATTTAAAAGATAAAAGCTTTCATTATTAACGAGTTCACTGCCGAATGTATATAATCATAATGTGTAATAAATTTGATCGCGATATAGATTTAAAAATATAATTTTGGATTTCAACAGTATATAATTTACGCTTTCAACAAAATAAAACATAGACTGAATAACTTGGCAGAAAATTATATGTGTTAAGTTTTAGGGAATGGGTGGCAAGGTGCTAAAAGTAATGAACATATTGTCATCTGGCGAGGTATATACCAACTGTAAAATTATCATCATTATTGTGATTATTACCCTATTTGATATTGTCATTTCATTACCTACCGCTTAAGTTATTCTCACCGCACCACCCCCTTGATCATTGGTAACCCAACTATATATACCCAAATTCATTCGTTTTTATTGCATATATTTTCCAATTGGATTTTAGTTGTGTGTTCTGCTTGGAAAAGGCATCGCACATATACATAGCTTGTGTGTATGTGTGGATTAGTGTTTCGGTAAAGTGTGTTTTCATGTATAAATATTCGTTTCTATCATTATGATAATCATCATCATAACCATCATTGTCGTTCCACGGTTCTCTTATTAACATTTAATATTCGTTTTTTTATGGAATCATTAAAATGTATAATAACTGGCTGTAATTCAGGCTCTATAAATTTGTGTACGCTTTTGCATGTTTGGGTATAGTGTTATGATTACACAACAGTCACATTTTCATTTAACCATTATCCATCCATTAATTTGTGTTTGACGAGCTTAGAGTACCGAGATGAAGATAGATGGAATGAGCTTAGCTATTGATGGATACAAGTATATTAAGATTGCATAGCTTTACCGAATATAAACAGTTAATGGGAAATGCAGATAAAGTTTTTATGTTTTTTAATCAGTCTTTGTATATGAACGTAATTCTAACTACCTATAATTTAAGAAGATATATTATGTTTCGTAAAACACAGCAAATACCATCAAAACTAAATTTTACAAAGCTATCTAGAAGAGGTATAGAACCTACCTTATTTAATAGATATTGATTTAGGTGTTAAGACTATTTGGCGCTATAAATACTATTTTTGTTCCCTATGTTATTTTGTATTATGTTTAGTATGTAGGCTGACGCACATCAGAATACGACGAATCCATTTAGATTGATGAAACATCATGTGCGTTCGTTTATTCTAAAAATTTCCCAAAGGTATATTGTACACACTCGTTTGTGATAGCTGTAATGGTTGGATTTCACATTTGAAAGCAATGCGTTGCTACCATAACATGTTACATTTGCCTGCTTTCAAATTCCATTAACCCGTATATTTTTAGAATATTTTTCAGTGTCGGCTATATGATGATATCAAGGACGAATGAAACATATTACTTCACTTTAAAAAAAATTATTTTATACTGGAGTAATTTAATTTAGAAAATTAAATAAAATTGCTTTACTTATACGTATATGCACAAGAAAATAATGACTCCTTTTACTTTGAAAAATCTAGTATTGGTGTCAAACACATGCTTTTAATATTTTGAGCTAGCACGATGAATCGTTTATATCAGTGGAATTAAAACGTTATTGGTGGATTAATAGAATTAGTGCGTAGGGGTTAGTAGTAACAGAAGTAGGATTTTGCAAAAGATAATGCCCATTAACACATTAACGTGCCAGGTAGAGAAATTAGCGAATCACGTGATTTAACCGGAGCTAATAAGTATGAACTGTTATCAAGGGTTCAAAACGTTATACATATACCAAAAATATGATAATAGAGATTATAGTACGAACCGGTGCGCTCAACAATCATATCAGAGAAGACGTTCACTCTCGACCAACAAAATAAATGGACAGAGAAGACTTGCAGAACCCTTTATCTTTTTTTAATGTACGAGTACATAAAATTTGGCAATGCATGCGTTAAATTAGATTAGCAATAACAACTTTTTGATCAGTGAGAAATTATATATATTAAAAAGAAAACAGAGACCGAACGAAAAGAATAAATAACTGCGCCAGGCGAAATGAGAATTCTTAAGCTATATACCAAAACCAACAACAATTAAAAGCCCTGAACAAAGTCTGAAACGCAGATACCAATATACAACAAACTACAGAAGATGTGTACACTAGGTTAGGTTAGGTTAGAGTGGCTGCTATCGCACACTTAGGCCAATAATGGCCCATTGTGATACCACAGGATCCAATCTCCCCTTACTCCCGCTGAAACCAACCAGAGCTACTGATGTAGCGTAAAATATCTCGCACCCCAAAGTCCGCGAGTTCAGAAAGGCTGTCCATGTTGTACACACCCAAGTACCTATGCCTTTTGTAGGATAGTGCTGGACACGAGCATAGGAAGTGAACTAACGTCTCTTCCTCCTCTTCGTCCATACAACTTCTACAAAAGTCATTCGTCTCTAGACCCAGCCTTCTCGCATGTTCCCCAAAAAGGCAGTGTCCTGTCAGTATCCCTACGACCAATCCTAAATCTCGTTTTCCCAGGGATATAAGTGCCTTGGAGCGCCGCAGGTCCAGTTTTGGCCAAACCTGTTTTGCTACCCTGCACGTGAGAGTGTTGGTCCACCTCTCATCTGTCAAGGCGATTGCCTTTTTACTGAGCGTCAATTTAAGCGCTGCTATAGGCCTCCCCAGACCTGCCCTTTCAGGTTGCATCTGGAGAGTCGTACCGTACCTAGCTAGTTCGTCTGCCCTGCAGTTTCCCGTGACGTCCGAGTGACCAGGGACCCAGATTATCTGGATACTGAAATACTCGCTCATCTCATTAATGTGTACACTACAATCCCATGCTAATTTTTTTCTTTCGCATCACTACTTAGTAAACTAGTGCGCACATATGATGTATACATATATTTTAATACAACTATCTATAGTGTAGTTTTTTCTGTATTTGTTGCATTAGCATGGCTTTATATTGTTGTTGGTTTTGTATAGACACATTACTGGTTTCATAACTATGGTTTCGAGTTAACCATGGTTTCGTTGTAATATGTCACCCCTAACCATGGTTTACAACTCGGTTTATACATAGTTTCGGAATGAGATATTGTTTCTCATCCCGAGGCATTTTTGTGCTCCCAACGCCGAATACATCAAAAATGGAGATTCCAGACACTAATAGTTTATCAAGAAAATTTGGTTAGCGGGGACAAATTTCCTTTACATTTCAAATAAATTTTTATGTAAATATATAACGGATTTCCATACGAATTACAAAAAAAATTATTGAATAGGAACGATGTTTATTTTTTATGTTAAAAACATTTAGACTTGATTTATTTGATAAAATGTTTCAGTATAAATAATATAATATTATTTTCATGGTAACATTAGAAAGAAATTCATTTAAACTTAGAAAATTAACTTTGATATTTTGTTTCTTGTACTATCGCTATCTTAAGATAAAATTTAATCAGTATCATAAACATAAGGCTACGTAAACACTTTGAATATTTGAAAAAAGGAAATATCCGTACAAATTAAATATACCTATCATATAATATAATTATTATATAATTAACACTACAGGTATTGGCCATTAACAATAAAAATTCAGTTTAACTTAATTAGTGTTAAGTAAAATTTGGTATGATATGTTGATTTCTTATTAAAAAATTTAAAAACTAAAATTAATTGGTTTTTGGTCGCTTTCTAATCCGATCCTTCGCCAACTGAAACCATCTTTTAATGATCTGTATTACTTCTTCATCATTAGAATTTTTAAAATGTTGCAAAGCGGAATCTGGAAAAATGATTCAAACTTAAGAAATAAAGATTATATATTATGTTTTGTTAATGCAATATACCTTTCAATATTTTAATTATTAGATAGTTTTTAATCGATACATTTTTTTGTTCATTCACACAATGGTTTGATTCCATTTTTTGCCGACACTTTTATCACAGTTATAATTTTAAAAATTTAATTTATTTACGGACAATTATAAAATATATTTAATAATTGAAATAAATAAAAAACACGTTAAAAACTTTCTACTTCGTGATAATAAATTTTGTAATTTTTATTACTAGAGACCGGTTTCGGGATACATTTACCCCTTTGTCAATCCAAATTTTAACTATCTAAAAATTTAAGTGTATATTAGCTAATGTGCCCGATAACGGACTTCCCATTGGTAATCCTTCTCGTTGTGCAAAATACTTGTTGTCATGTTGGAAATAATTCATTGATGTAATAGCGGTTAATAATTTTATGATTTCTGATATTTTGAATTCATCTATGTGGTTTTTTCGTAGTAAATCTGCTGTTAATATCAATGTATAATCCACTGGAATGTTTGTATACATATTTACGACGTCAAATGATGCCAATTTTGCGCCTGTTGGAATTTTTATGGATCTTATTTTGTCGACAAGTTCTATGTTGTTCTTTATAGATGTGTTGTTCTCTATCGTTACATTTTTGTTGAGCCATATGTTTAGATGTTTCGCTATTTTGTACGCTGGTGACGAAGTGAAATCTATCAGAGGATAAATAGTTAAAATTTGGATTGACAAAGGGGTAAATGTATCCCGAAACCGGTCTCTAGTAATAAAAATTACAAAATTTATTATCACGAAGTAGAAAGTTTTTAACGTGTTTTTTATTTATTTCAATTATTAAATATATTTTATAATTGTCCGTAAATAAATTAAATTTTTAAAATTTTTTTGTTGGCCAAACCAGGAAAAGTTTGCTGCAACCTCATCCAACATTACTTTTTTCAAATTACATCTAATGTATTTGGTTAGGTCATTTATAGTCACATCAAATGTGGTTTTCTGTTGGATTAGAAACAGAGATTAGACACATACATACATAATATACGAGTAATTTAATAAAACACAAAATTACCAAACATTTTTCGCTGTGTGGATCTTTCCTTATTTTATCCTCCAAGTCAATTAGTTCTTGTGTTGATTTAGTTGGAATACCAAGAATATTTTCGTTATCCTCCATGTTTTTTGTTTCTTTAGAATATTTATGTCTCAGAAGTACAAGTTCTCGCATTATGCTCCTTTGATTCGATACTATTGTATCACATGTTTTTTGTAACTTCTCGAATTTTTCGTCGGGCTTTTTTAGAAGCTTATAGTTCCATTCTTCAGTTGGTTCTGATAATTTTTCTATAAAACTTATATATTTCTTATAAAAATTGAAAATATTGAGAAAGTTTAAATTTACTTTGTATTGATGTATCGAGTTCATACGAAGAATCTGAGTCATTGTTAATTCGCCTTTTTAGGGAATTTGGAGAATCTTCTACAATTTTCTCGATGGATGTCGTTGGCATTGTTTTATTAATTTTTAAGCAGTTCTGGTATCCCATCTCATCGTCGGAGCAGCAAAATGATTCTTCGGGAATTATAGGAGCACTAGGATTAATTTTTTTAACTGAAAGTAAAACTATTCATGTTATTTTAATTTTGAAATTTATTATTTTAATAAACTCACCTGTTTTTGCAAAAGCAAATATATTTTCCGAATGTTCCTGGGACTGCGACATTCTACGTAAGAAAAAAATATTATGACACAAGTGGTATGAATATGATTTCTAATTTAGTTTTGAGTGCCATCAAACTGTCTTGAGAAATTATTTTCGGTAATCGTAGGATTTGTGCAATAAATTTTAAAATCTGCAGCCTCTATTGGGGAACTGAAATAATTTTTTAAATTTGGAATAAAGTAGCCTATAATTGGAATATCACAATTTAATTTTTGAATTTTCTGAATTTTGAAATAATGGAAAATATATTGTTTTTGATTAACACTTCTAGGAAGAAAGAATCATCTAATTGGTATTGAACAATTGCATATGGCGTGACATAATTTATATTTGTGATGTGTTGTTCAGCTTCCAATTGTCTATTTCTGAGTTGCTGCAGGGGCTGTGTTTTCTTCTTAATAGTGCGTTTCAGTTCCTGCATATTGTTTTCAAATCTGAAAGAACTATAGCTATCTACACTTCCATAAATTAAAACATCGGCAGGAATATGGATTAAATTATGAACATTGTATGATACTGAATGTTCCCCGTACAAATCTCCAAAGCTTCTCACATATTCTCTAATCATAGCTGTTGCACATGCATTATTGCGGGAGCATTCGTTCTTGTCACCTAATATTCGCATCGAACAAAATAGTAATACAAAATGGTTGTAATACAGTTGCGGTAATATTCCGTTTAAGGCATAAATTCCAGTATAGCATAAAAATTGTCGTAGCTCGGTTGCGTTCCATTTGTCAAACTCTTTTAAGGATCGTGGTTTTCTTGAAATCTCTTTGGGTATCGATGATTTTATTATTCTCAATTTTTCACCAATCTCTTCAAAATTGGATGATGACAACGAAAATTGTTTCTTTTTAACGGATACCCAATATCTTAAAGTTTGTCGCATCACACCCAGAAGCAAGCAGTGCATATAGTTCACAGGAAATTGTGATACACATCCAATGTTAATTTTCTCTAACTCGATTTCATTAAAATCCTTATGGTAATGGACTTGTTGCCTATTTCGAAAGCTAACGTCAGTTCTTAATGGCTTATCAATCTCAGAATATACCACCCTTCGTTCTATATAATTCCCTTTAATTTCACATTTAGAATATCCGTAATATCCAGAATGTCCTTTCACTTGTAAAATGAATGATTTGGCTGGAGCATCACATACAAAAGCACGAATTTTGACATTATATACAACTTCATCAATTTGTATACCATGTGTTTGAAGATCTATAGTTTCCCTTACAAATTCCCGCAAGAAAGTATTTGCACAGCTAGGTTTCTGTATCCGTGATATGCTCAAATCAAAAATACATCTTCCAAACCTACGACCTTTCCTAATATTGGCCACAATTTGCTATTGAATCTTTTTGACAGAGGGAGACCATCAATACCAATGTCAATAATTAGGTCACCGTTAAAATTTTTGTATTTTTGCAATAATAGCTGCAATTTGTGTTTCAGACCAAAGTGTAAATATGACCCAGCACCCAGTGGTGTCAATTCTATTTTTTTTGGAGTTGTTTTCACTGTCCTACAATCTTTCGGAAGGCTTGGGTGGTATTTCCTTAGTATTATTAGTAAAGCATTCATCGCGTCATTTGTCGCATTATGTTTTATCCCTCATTCGGCTAATTCTGTTTCCAAATCAAAACATTTATTGATAGTTTCATGCTCATCATCTTCGCAGTTTACCGTTAAATTAATATTCTCACTTCCAAGAAGACAAAAGAAATTGTGGTGTGTCTTGATTTCTCATTTCGCAACCCATAGTTTCATAATCCTAGTTACGAAACCAGGGGTGGTATGTTGTACAATCACTTCGAATCGATTTTCGAAAAAAGTCGAATGTTGGTATGTTGTATTATTTTCGAACCGCAATAAATGATAAAGTTTCATCATTTAAAACCAAAGTAATAATAAATGTAGTTGACATTTCATTCTAGAAAAAGTATTGCAAGATTAAAAAACGATAAAAGTCGAAAATGATACAACTTTCACTTTTTCGATTCGACTATTTTCGCACTCCAACTTTTTTCGATTCGAAGTGATGGTACAACATACCGCCCCAGATATGTGTATATGGTATTAATGGAGGTGGAGGTATTCCATAGCAAAACACTCATAAAATGGCTGCTAGATGTGAAAGAGACAAGACCAAAAATTTACGTGAGCGACTGCCACAAAACATTTTTTTTAATAATATGTAACGTTCGGGAAATATGCGTATCAACATAAAGTAATCTATAAATTATTTAAATAAAATTGAAAATCTTTATTTTTAACTTTTGGTAATGAATTTTATATTTCAAAAATTACTAAAAAGTTTAAAGTTATTTTTGCGATGAGCAGAATCATGTGCTGCCAATAAAAAATGGAAAGAGAAAAATTTTCATACATAACCTAAAAAAACAACATATGCCATCGCGCATTAAATTCGCTTCATTAAACCATTTTGTCCTTCTACCACAGGAAGGATAGACAGATATTGATCTTCCACCGCAAAATTTTACATAAGAACATCCAATCTATTAAATTAATTCCAACACAAATTTAACCAGACTAAAAAAGGAAAATATAATGCAATATTATATTTGTATGTTGCTCCCCTTTTAGTTTTTACTCTGTCAGCAAAATTATTATTTTTAATTCATAAATAGAAAAAAAGTACAAATCGTCGTATTTTTTTCGTATTATACGATACACCACTTATTATAAAGTAAAAATACATTATAACATATACAGTAAACATACATATTTCACTGATATTATTGTTTGTCCACTACTAGTCGTAGAAGGCATCATTATAAGCTGTGTTCCAATGGAGAAAGCAAACTACTCACAAATACTTGTATCTACTCGCAGCTACCCATGCTCAAATGGTGGTGTAGATGTTGAAAGTATTTACGCATAAAATTAACGGTAGGTATTTTGGTTCAAAAAATTCTAATAGATGGCTTTGTGAGGGGTAGGCTATGTTGAAATGTCAGGACAAACAATATTTTTTGTTTACTTCTGTGAAATACCAAGCGATTTTTGACATATTCTTCTTTTCGGCCGGCGTATATCATAATCAAACCGTTGCCTTCATTATAAGACCAGTTCTTACTCTTTTTTGAGATTTTATTGTGGATTATAGTTAAAAAAAATTAATTTTCCAAAATAAGACGACAGCAAAATTATACATATAGTTAACTTTGTACACAAAAAAGGTTATGTTTTACTTCTGTCATAGTTTTAGCTCATTCCATTGGTTATCTACTTGCAAATACTTGTGAGTAGCAAATTTGTCCCATTGGAACACAGCTATTATGTGTTTTAGTAGCCTGATAAACAAAATTTCTCGGCTAGTGTTTAATAATATTTTATTATTGACAACTAGTTAATAATGAAAAATGAACAGTAGATGTTTTTTCTTGTGAAATTTTTCATATGTTTATATATAAATATCCCTCGATTTTTGGGGCAGCAGCTGCTGCTGGTCGGTTGTATTTTCGACTATCTCACATATTTCAGTTGAATGTCAATTTGACTCAACAAAATTAAAACTTCAAATAACAAAACAAAATGCAGTGTCATTTTAAATTTATGCTTATTACTAAGTGATTCCCTTATCAAATTAATTTTCTTGTCATCAAAAAACCTTAATAGTTGGTGTGCCTTCTACGACTAGTAGTGGAAAAAAGTATATACACCACGCTTGAGGAGTTCTATTATAGCTCCCGCTTACTATAACTCGCTCGGGCTATCTTATTAATAATGCACAAATGTCCGCAGCTTTTTCCAACTCGAGAAGGGTAATAGGTAGAAAGTTGATATTTGGCATGCTTTTAGGGTTCGGCCATAGCCGTTGGAATTACACCGATAGGTTCATCGATAGGAAACTGACCATTGAAAATACATGGGATTCAAAAATTGATATTTTTAAATTTTGCAACATAAAAATACTACTTATTACAATGTTTAGAGGTATATTAATTTCTTTATTTCGCTTATTTGTTTTTTTTTTTTTATTTTATTTTTTTTTAATTCATGTTTTATTTCTAATCAAATCATAAATTCCGACCCAGCTTGCATGGGTCGCACGGGTCAACCTTGGTGTATAATTTACTATTTTTGATATACACGAATATGAAAGAAATGTGTAATTTGACAATAGAATATCTCTTTCTTTCAGGAAAAAAAAATCTTTCCGATACGAAAACCGAATTGGAACACATACACATCCATAATTGAATAGGTTGGTATGCGTGCTATCTAATTGTTACTTTGAGCGGAACCAACGAAAATGTATTCTACAAGCCGAACTGTACTCGAGTATACACCGATCCTATCAAATATTTCAGTCATCTATTCATTTGTATTAGTATAAAATTAAAAAAAAAATCGTAATATATATACGAAAACATGATACTCGCACACATTAAATAGAAGTAAAAACAATAACAAACAGAAGAAAAATGTAAAATAGAAGTGGAAGAGGTGGAGCCAGATTTCATTATAATTTAAAATTTCATTTTTTATTTTGTTATTTGTTTAGTGCGGATATTGAAGCGAAGGCGGAAGGTTATCAAATTTCTGTTTGGTGCTGTATTTTGTTTAAAATCAAGAAATAAGCCTTTTTTTATAATGCACCATTTTTCACAGCATTCTTCAGAGAAATAAATCCCAATATATATTTAAATGTTTTAGAGAATTGTACAGCTAATCAATACGTCAAAGTTTCGCGCTAAAAAACAAAAAAAACGTTTCTTTAATCCGCTGTATTATTAATATATACTTGTGATGCAAATTAGCCAAATTGATTTATCAATTTAATTATAATTAATTTCCGTACCTTTTATTTGAGTTACACAAAATTTTATTTCCAAAATTAAAACTGCAATCCGTATTCGGCATTCTACTCCTTGAATGCCGAAATTACTATATACCGCCGACACGGCACGTCACGTATAAATAAAAGAAAACCGTCACAACTCACAATAATAAATAAAAGAAAAATATAAAATGGAACTTATGGAAGGGGAATAGGAGGAGACGAGATTTCATATATTTTCAAAATTCAATTTTTTATTTTGTTTAGTGTGGATATTGTTGTGAACGAGAAAGGTTATGAAATTTCTGTTTAGTGCTATAATTTTTTAAAATGAAGAAATAATCCTAAATTGCTCCATTTTCACAGCAATCTTGAAATAAATGTGGTGCATTTCATAATGAAATAAAATTATGAATGACTATTTTCCTTTTAGGTAATAATTTTAGTTCTAAATTTATAATAAACGAAGAAACGATAGTATACTGTATAAGGATTATAATTACGGACTTGTTACTGTAAAGCTTCTACAATTTTTTATTTTATTTTTTGTTTACATATTGTTTCGTTTTCTTTACGAAATGTTTTCTTCTTTATTTATACACAATACCATGATACAGTCGACCGAAAATTGTGTATGTATTCAAATAATATGGCTTGTAGAATACATTCTCGTTGGCTCCGCTTTGAGTAACACAGATGTCTTTTTGACATTTATACATTACATCACACGAAAACAAAAACTTGCAGTGAAAAGATCCCTTCAAATTTTGTTTTTATGTGAGTTTGTTTAACAATTAGTAAAAATAATTGATGCATAATGTCAAAAATATAGCTTACTTTTATCGTACTTACAAATAAAAATGCAGTGAAAAATGCGTAGAGTTAAACAGACATCTATATTCTAATACGAATAACATCAATTTCACTAGCTAAACTGCATACCGCAAAACAAAATTCAGCGGTGAAATGTTCATGTTCGTTTTTGCTTGTGTAAAAATGATACAAGTATAATTTCATTCCACTTCAGCTGCGTACTATTATCCGGTAAATGCACGATCGAAATTGCTCGAGGTTGTAAGTAAGCAATTTGATTGCCGGAAATCCTACTAAATTAATTTATTGATAAATTTGCAAATGAAATTATTTTTTCTGTAACATTTTTGTTCATTTTTACGATTACAAAATATACTTTGAACCTTAGAAAAATAGCCAAGAAAATTTAGCGATCTTATACTGATATATTTCGTGAACTGGTATTCTTGATTTATTTCTAATTACATCTTTCCTTAATTCAAATAAGCTGCTGTTAATCTATCATAAACAATAAACTGGCAAAAATATCTGAAACATTTTTTATTTTTTTTATTTTTTTTTTTTTTTTTTTTTTTTTATATTTTTATGTTGTAAAAATATTACAACATAAAAATATAAAAAAAAAAAAAAATATTTCGTACGCTATGCAGTAATTCGCTAGTAGTACAACTACATAGTATTGTTCTATATATAGACAATATTCCTATGTAAAAAATATCAACGTCAGTCGCCGCGGCCTGATGAGATGACTGATTTTTTCAAATCAATAATCTCATTAAGTTCGAAACTGATTGTTGCGATTCTTGCAGATCTTCCATCTATAATTCAAATTAAATTCTAATTTATCCGCGATCCAGCGTTAAAGGAAAGAAAAAGTATGGAGTGGTTGGGAAGTTGATTGTGTATAAGTAAGTATGAATTATCATAGTCGTTGTCATACAGATTTGACGCCAAATGGAAAGGATTTCCTACGAATGTGTATTTAATTCGAGATATACTGAAATAGACCAATGTACGGAACAATCACAACAAAACCATTACAATACAACAACAACATAAAAATATTAAGTTAATGTTAAAGATTTAACATTACCTTAATGTTTTAATTTTTCAGTTGTATTAGAATAAAATCACCATAGTCCATCACCATGCCCTTTTATAGAAGCAGAATTATGATTAACTTTAGTGTACTAACCAAATTAATTACTTTTGCTTTATTTGCTATTAAATAATTTACAATAAATTAAATCACTTCACAAAAGCATGTTTCAAAACTAAAGAAAACCGAAATTTTTTAAAACAATCTTAATTTACATACGCACATTTTTTAATGCAGAAAGCAAACTAAGCTTATTTCCATTACAAAGAATGAAATTTAGTATGGTAGTTTAGGTCTAAAATGATTTCTAAAATATTCTTGGAAAAAATTTCTGAAATAAGACTAACCGGGGTAGAACTAACCGATTCCTCGACCGATTTTGATGCAACTTTCGAATACGTTATTGTTAGATTTCGTGAAGATTTGCTATAATATAAGGCACATTCGATTGAACTGATTTAACTGAATAATCTGAGTTAACTGAGGTAAACTGATGTGATATATTCAGCTAACTCAGATTATTCAGTTAAATCAGTTCAATCGAATGTGCCTATATAGTCAAAATTGCGGAACCACCTAGGCCGTTACTCAATTGAATTTGATTGGAATTAAAATGATGTATATAGGTAAAGTTATGAAAGTGTTCTGCAGTTTATAATTTAGACTGTTTTTATAACAGTTGTGATAAAATTTGGTTGGTTTCAACAAAAAAGAGATACAAAAAATCTGTTGTGTGAAAGTCTGGAATTGCGGCAAACTATGAGACAAAACTAGTCAAATTCGGCACCAATATGGATTAAATTCTGTATGTGAAATTTTTAAAGTGGTGCTGAATGAAGTTCTGAAATATATAAAGATGATCCTCTTACCTTTTTTAATTGATTTTAATTACGATACATGCTTAAAGGCGATTATTGAAAGCAGCCCTAATATTTGACTGGAAACAATTAGGTTATATTTTAACTAAATTTGTAACTCATCCAACTTACAGCGTTTTCCATCATGGTTGTTTTTTGTCATAATATCTATTTATTTTCACTTGAAAAATACCTAACTGGGTTACATTAAATTAATTTAAATATTTTTCATATTACGATTTTCCTGATTTTTTGTAAACGTTTCTATAATAGGATAATGATTTAGTACCTGTACTTTAGCCAGAAGAGATTTACCTTCGGTAGAACGAAAACAAAACATTTCGGAATCCAATTTGATCCCCTATGCCGAATTTTATCAAAATTCGGTGAGAAGTGGCCAACGAAAAAGAGAATTGAAATTAGCAAAAAGAGTAGAATATTTCATAGCCATTATTAATCGAAAACAGTTTTAATTCAGTGTTGAATATTTAGAAAAATATCATTAATTCTGCAATTCAGGATATGAAATTCGGGATTTTGGGTAATACTATCTATACTGAATGAAACTCGTCCATTGAAAAATTATCATAATTCTAATTAGTCTGGCTGGAACTCGCCTTTTTTAATTTTTAAGCTAATTGCGAATTTTGAGTGGTACGAGCGATAGATTTGGGAATCTTATACATGTCGTTACAAGGTAAAGGTCGAAAAAAGAACTACACGGTTGAAATTGTGAGATTACTGTTATTTCGTTAACTAGTGCGAAAAGTATTTGATTTGCTTGAAGAATAATTTAACTTTTATGCTGAAGGAAGTCATTTTTGGTCAAAGATTCTCAAACGAAACCATTCAAATTAAATTTTGATTTTGGAAAACGGCCAATAATAGCGTCATTTTAATGCTATGTGCCTGACACCAATTTTTTCGGCTAAATAGCCAACTTTTCTATTGTTTGTTAGTCAACACCGACCATTATTAGATGTTTATTATTTTAAAATCTTTCAAATGTCAAATGTATTTCTAAAAAATTTTATATATCTTCCTGCATTTAGTGTATCTCAGAAAAGTGGGACTATTTTCAACGCAAGGGCAAATACCACAATATTTTGGAAAGAAGCAACTTAATGGGTTGTTATCCTAAAATTGTGGTACCTCCAGACCTTCGTGACAAATATACCAACCGTAAATTAAAATGGAAGATCAAAAAATTATGCGGAACAGTAAAATAGATTTAGTAATTTTCCTCCCCTTCATATTATTTACTGCGGGACGGGGTCAGTATCAATGCGCTTTGATGCCTGTTGTCACTGACAGCAATGGTAAATATTTCAATTTATCACACAGTAGAGTACAAAGCGCAATAAAATAAAATGTCTTTTGCTAAATAAAAACAAGGTAGTGTAATTAAAATCGGAAAATAAAATTTGTGAATTCAATAAACGAAGTATTATTAGCTCGTTGTGTTTTGCACAACGTGCGTGTATTTAGAAGGTACTACTGAATTTGTTCCAGATATTGGAAGGTGATGAATGGTCCACACTACCATTTCACAATACTTTGATTGTTCAAATGTAAGCTACAAAGAAATCAGTATTACCAAAAAAATAGCTGAATGTGTTGTAGCCACCCGACTTTTTTTGTACCGCCCATGAAATACCACACTTGACTTCTAAAGCGAAAAATTTTACTTACCGGACTTTTGATAATCCTGCCTCGTATAATCAAAAACTATTATTCCTGATTAAATTTCATCTTTTAATTCTAGGTTACAATTCGCATTGCGAATCGTAACCTGGAATGCGAATGGGCTATTGCACCACATTCAAGAACTAGATATATTTTTAAACATGCATAATATAGATATATGTCTCATATCAGAAACCCATTTCACCAAAACTTCATTCTGTAAAATAAAAGGATATAATTGCTACCATGCATTACATCCAGAGAACAAAGCTAGAGGTGGATCAGCTATCATCATAAAAGATTATATAAAACATAACGAAGAACTTAAAGTCGAGAAACTTTCCATGCAAGTCACAACAATCAAAATACAATTAAACAATAGTAAAACTTGTAGTATATCAGCAATATACTGCCCTCCTAGATACAATCTCAAACAAGTAGATTATACTAATCTTCTAAAAACACTAGGAAGTGTCTTTTTAATTGGAGGGGACTATAATGCAAAAAACACCTATTGGGGATCACGGTTAACGACTGCTAAGGGAAAAGAACTGCTCGCAGCAGGAAAACAACTAAAATGCGAATTTCACTCAGGCGGTACACCAACCTATTGGCCTACGGATATCAGTAAGACTCCAGATCTTATAGACTTCTTTATTACAAGAGGGATTTCAGATAATTATATACATATAGAGAGCAGTGAAAGTCTATCATCAGATCATTCACCAGTTATTATGATACTTAGCCAAACAATAATTATGAAAGAAAGCAACCCGAAATTAACGAGCTTCAAAACCAATTGGGATCTCTTCAAAACACAATTAACAGAAAGAATTAGTCTGCAAAACCCAATACAGGGACCAGCCCAAATAGAAGACGAACTAGATAAACTCATCCATAATATCCAAAGTGCTGCGTGGGAAAGCACTCCAAATAATAGTAAAAAAATGAAGCGCAATATCAGCTATCCAGAGGAAGTGAGAGAACTTCTTAAAAATAAAAGAAAAGCACGGAAGAATTGGCAAAAAAATCGAAATTCGGAAAATAAGAGGGTATTTAACCATTTGTGTAACCAACTAAAATACCTCATAAAAGACATTAAAAATCAATCAGTTAATAAATACCTCAGCACTCTAACTGGGCTAAAAGATACTGATTATTCATTATGGAAAGCAACTAAGAATCTTAAAAGACCCAAACTTCAGGTTCCTCCAATTAAAAATAAAGAAAATTGGGCCCGAAATGCTAAACAGAAAGCAGATTTGTTTGCAAATCACCTTGAAGAAACATTCCAACCTTACCCCAAACAAACGGAAGAGGAAAATATCATCCCGATAAATAAACAGGATGAACTAAAAATTACACCTGTAACGTTGCAAGAACTAAAATGGGAAATCAAGAATAATCTGAATGCATATAAGGCTCCAGGATATGATCTTATAACGGGCCAGATAATAAAAGTGTTACCTGATAAAGCGATGAGGAAGCTAGTGCATATAATTAATGCAGCATTTCGACTAATGTATGTACCAAGACAATGGAAAGTTGCAGAAGTAATTATGATACTTAAACCGAACAAACCTCCGAATGATAAAGCTTCATATAGGCCAATTTCGCTGCTACCAACATTATCGAAACTATTTGAAAAGGTTCTTCTTAAAAGACTAAAACCAATTATCGAAGAAAGGAAACTTATCCCCTCACATCAGTTTGGATTTAGGGAAAACCATTCTACGATAGAACAAGTACATCGAATTACTGATGTAATCGAGAAATCACTAGAAAGCAAACAAATATGCTCAACCATATTCCTTGACGTAGCGCAAGCATTCGACAAAGTATGGCACCAGGGGTTAGAATTCAAACTTCATCGAGATCTTCCGGAGCAATTTTTTCAAATTTTAAAATCATACATATCAGAGAGGCACTTTCGAGTAAAGTATGAGAATGAATACTCCCAACTAAAAAGAATAACAGCAGGAGTACCACAAGGAAGTGTTCTTGGGCCAATCCTCTATCTCCTATATACTAGAGATATACCAACTACAGAAGCAACAATGGCGACTTTTGCCGATGACACCGCAATACTTGCAACAGCAAAGAACATCCATGACTCCACTAGTAAATTACAGAAAGCTACTAACCAAATATGTAATTGGACAAAGAAATGGCGAATCAAATTAAATGAAGCAAAATCAATTCAAGTCAACTTTACAAATCTAAAAGTTGATCATATACCAATAATGATAAACTCGATAGTAGTACCGCATGCAAACACTGCTAAATATCTCGGCATGACCTTAGATGCTAAACTTAGATGGAAGGAACACATAAAAAAGAAGAGAGAAGAACTAAACATAAAATTTAGAAAAATGCATTGGCTCTTAGGGAGACAATCTGAACTTGCGATCCATAACAAACTGCTGCTGTACAAACAAATCCTGAAACCTGTATGGACATATGGTAGCCAACTCTGGGGTTGTGCCAAGAAAACAAATATCAAAATCATACAAACAGTTCAAAATAAAATCCTGCGATGTATAGTTAATGCACCGTGGTACATTCGAAACGACAACCTCCATCGAGATCTAAAGATCGAGCTTGTCGCGGATGAAATTAAGCATCATGCAACAAAACACCTACAACGTCTGCACCAGCATGAAAATCTGGACATACGCTATATGCTGACTACTACAACAACAAGAAGACTGCAAAGAACCAAACCACTGGACTTATCGCGACCAGGAGGTCAGTAGACTTACTGTGGCGAAAAATCTGAGGAGTTACATGAAACTGGGGATAATCACTTGATTACGCCGACTAATCAAAATACTTTATTATGCAATGTAAATTACTAAATGGGTGCAAGACTCAGTCGTAATATAAATAAATAAATAAAAAAAAAATCTTTTAATTCTTTGTCGTTTTTTGAAAATGCTAAACTTTTCAACATCGTTACAAAAATTGAAAAGGTTTTTCTGGAGGCTGCCATTTCCGGTACACAGTTTTGCACTAAATTTCACAAGGATCTTCCAATTAATGGAAAAACGTTAAGTATGAAGTTTGGGCTGAAACAAAGTTTAAAAATAATCTGAAGTAATTTTGTTTGAAATTTAATTTACAACATTTTTGTTTTCATCGTTTTTTTCGTAAATGCTATACTTTCCAAAATATTTGCAAATACGAAAAAGCTCCTAAGAAAGCCGTCACTTCCGGTGGACTGATGTCGGTCAAAAATCATTGAGATCTCCCAATTTAAGGAAAAGCTAAAGTATGAAGTGCCATCCCGATCAATAGATAGTAATAATCCATATAAGCTGTACAGGGGCCGAATTTTTGCTGAATAAGCAAAAAAAATAAGTTTCTTTCTAAAAATCGTCATTTCCACTTAAATTTTGTAATACTGATCTGGACCGATATTGAGGCAAAGTTTATTTACAATCTCATAATTCATATAGTCGTTTTTCTCATAAATGATATACTTTTAAAAATATTTACTTCTATGGAGGCTGCTACTTCCGGTAGGCCGATTTCAGCCTAAAACATTGGGACCTCCCATTTTATAAGAGAAACTTAAGTATGAAGTTGCTTTCCGATCAGTCAATCCGTCTTAGCTGTAGAGAAGCGTCAGATATTTAGTCTGCAGGGAACCCCACACACAGCACACCCAAAAAATTTTAAACCCCACTTTTTTACCGAAAATCGTAAATAGGCAAAAAACACGAGGTCAAAATTTTTAAAAGAAAGTCAAAGTTACATCTTTCCTTGACACGCATATCACAATGTCGACTTTATGCTTAACAAATAATAACAAATAACAAATAATAATGAATTGATAAATAAATTGAAAAGCAAGCTGGCGAGGAGACTTTTCGCTAGCCACTTGGTAATCAATAGCGTAACATAATTTTGAAAGGAAGTCATTAATTTAGTCAAAAAAACGGCGTGAGGCACGCAGCATTATTATTTTACTTGCTCTCAAAATTTGTGTACCAATTTAAATCAAAATATATTTACAAAGTATCTTAGATCGGTATAGCGAACGTAAACTATAAATGGAGAAGTTTAACTTTGACGGAACGATTGTTATCTACAAAATTGTTTTGCTCGTTTTTTAATAATCTATAATGTTCCAGAACATCACCCATAATTCATTTAAAAATAGTGGATCCATCATACTTATGGTATTAAAAATTAACCATGTAGAATTAAACATAATTCTATAATTACCATATTTTATCAGATTATTATTTATTAGGATTTTAACAAATATCCATTTTAGTATCATAATTCAGTCGTTTCCCATTTTGGGTCACCATATTCCTGAATTTAGCATTCCTTCCAGAAGCTGTAGCCCATCATTAAACCGAATTTAATCTTAATTGTTCAATGAAAATCCTACACCAGTACACTATCACTATTTAGAGAATTGATTTCCATTATACAATTTAACGCGATTGAGCAGAATTTTCTTGTCATTACACTATTTCACTTGACTGTAATAATCGGCGGAGAACGTACAGAATATAGTATGTACTTGCATGGAAAATGGGCCGGCCTAAGAATTTTGCACTCCGACAGGGGGTCATAGTTATGTTCATTTACATCACCGTTCATAATTAGATGATGAAAATCACTTTTGCACCCTGTCCTTATCGGGATTCGAACCCAAAAAATGGTTTTATTTGACTATACTGCCATCTAAAGTCAAAAATCGAAATCGTCGAGACATAAATGGTTTGGTTGAAATTGTTTGCTGCAAACCACACTACCTACTTAGAGAATAATTTTCAAGAGAATGAGAAATTAATTGAAACTGAATTTAAATTTAACAGATGATCATATACCTCCATGTATATTCACACAATCCATTTATTCACAAAAATGTATCGCAACACAGACATTGACACTTTCAGGTCACCCAACAATTGAATTAAATCACGGCCAACGTTTTAAAACTTTTAAGCTATATAGAAATTTCAAATTAAATTGGCGATGATTTCACTAATCATGATTCCAGTACTTGGCGTACCTAAATGCGCTCGTTAATACAATATTAAGACTGATAAGATCACTTTTTCGGGGCTTTATTGGAGTTTTTGTCTCTTGGGCTAGAACGAAATTGACCACTGTTTTCTTTATTAATTATGTATTTGTTTTTTACAAAAAAAACATTTATCCAAGTATTACCATATTTACATATGTAACTGTTGGAAGTTCAAATTTATAATTTGTTTTTGCATGGAAAATTTTGCAGAACAGCGAATCGAGGAAAATATTTCGGTTGCCTATACCACCCGAAGTGATTTTAATTTTGGTGACAGTAAAAAGTTATCACCTTAAGATGATGACCACATAAATTGCAGCTCCATAAAGTGATCACTTGACTTTGTACTAAAAAGTATCAAAAGGCCATTTTCGGAATGTTTTGTTTTAGAATTGTTGTATAAATGTAAATACCTACTTGTAAATAATTGGATAATAATTTATAAAGATAAAAATTCGAAAAACAAAGTACATATATGATTGACAAACTTACACACACAGTCAACATTACATTACACAAAAATTAGGTTAGGTACCTACCGAAATTAAACATTAGAAACTAAGCCAATAATATAAAATAAAATTTCTCATGCTCGTCCAACAATCAAATCAATATATCGCCATTAACTACGTTATCACGTTCCAATCTAAAAACGTCTAACAATAATTGCACCAATAAAATTTTATAGCTTTTGTGTATAACTTTTATAGTAGAAGACATGCGTTTGATTTTATAAAATTTCTTTATGTCTTACAGTGTGCTGAACCGCAGTCCCGAACATCTAATCGCTGAAATTATATTAGTCGATGATTTCAGTGATCATCCTGAAGATGGATTGGAATTGGCCAAGATTAACAAAGTAAAAATTATTCGAAATGACCGAAGGGAAGGTCTGGTACGATCTCGGGTGAAAGGTGCCGACGCCGCAATCGCAGATGTACTTACATTTTTGGACAGTCATTGTGAGTGTAATGAAAATTGGTTAGAACCGCTTTTGGAACGCGTGGCTGAAGATAAATCCCGTGTTGTCTGCCCAGTAATTGATGTCATCAGTATGGACACGTTCCAGTATATTGGAGCATCGGCCGATTTACGCGGTGGTTTTGATTGGAATTTAGTTTTTAAATGGGAATATTTAAGTCCAAAAGAACGAGCTGAACGACAACGGGATCCAACATCAGTGATTCGAACGCCGATGATTGCTGGTGGATTATTTGTTATCGATAAAGCCTATTTTGAGAAACTAGGTAAATACGACATGAAAATGGATGTTTGGGGTGGGGAAAATCTTGAAATATCATTCCGAGTGTGGCAGTGTGGCGGAAGTTTAGAAATTATACCATGCAGTAGAGTTGGACATGTTTTCCGGAAACGACATCCGTATACATTCCCTGGTGGTAGCGGTAATGTATTCGCCAAAAATACTCGAAGAGCGGCTGAAGTTTGGATGGATGATTATAAAGAATTTTACTATGCATCGGTTCCGTTGGCGAAAAATATACCATTTGGAAAGTAAGTTAACTTATAACAGTAGTCAATATCTTTGAATATTCTTCTAATTTTTTATTGTCTATATTTAGCATTGACGATCGGATGGAATTGCGAAATCAACTCCAGTGTAAACCATTTAAATGGTATTTACAAAATGTGTATCCTGAACTAACAGTACCTGAGGCCCAAGTGATTGGAACGCTACGCCAGGGCCCATTCTGCCTCGATACGCTAGGGCACTTAAACGATGGTACTGTCGGATTGTACCAATGTCATGGTACGGGTGGTAATCAAGAATGGACAATAAATAAACTTCAGCAAATTAAGCATCACGATTTGTGCCTGTCACTAGTCCAATTCGCCCCTAATTCCATGGTGGTGATGCGATTTTGTGATAACTCCGACAATGAAAAATGGATTATACGCGACGGTGGCCTAATACAACACACTAAAATGAATCTGTGTCTGGATTCGATGTATGTACAGACACGTGGTGTGACGGCAGAACGATGTAATTCGGCGTTAGAAACGCAACGATGGAAATTTATAAATAAATTTTCATGAGAATTTCCATCATAAACGGGAGGGGGATCTGACTCATCCTCATTACATTTTTTTCATCACATTTATAATTTTCCCATCATAACGTAGAAAACAAGAAGTTAACTGCCCATAAAATGTATTCTCGAATCCAAGTGGAAATGTAATATGATTTAGTCGAGTCTTTGCTGTTAGGTTAAGGTGTATGTGTATATTATATATGTAAATCGAAAGGCTGGTGAAAAGGATCGACAAAATTATTTCATTTCTAAAGCGCTAGAGAATTTATTTTTATTTTTATTATTTTTATTAAAAAAAAACTTGACTGAGGTTGTACCAAAATGGCCAAAATAATAGGACTACACGATTCTTCCAAATTATGTTTTTTGTTAAATGAAAAGAAATACTATATATACATATAACTTTCTAAAGGGTTATGAAAGATATGAGCCATCCCAAATGTATAATTATTTCGACCGACTGTGCTTTAAAATCACAAAATCAACTTTAAAATCTTATGGGCTCATCTAAAAATGTGACAAAACTCTCTATTTTGCATTATTATATCTATTTGCTCCTATCGCATTAGAAATACTAAATATAACTACATTCCATAAAAGTATTAAAACTCATTTCTATCTCAACATAAGCACGCAAAGTAGCCAATTTATAAAATTGAACATTTTGCGCGGATGACTTGAGCTTTTTACCCTTTACATAACCAATTTGTGTTAAAATAAAATTCATTTAAAAAATGTTTTGTTATAATTTTTACATAAACTCAAATATATTTTTATTTTGTGTTTTTTTTTTGTAAATAAATAATTCTAAAATAAAATAATTATTATAAATAAATAAAATAAATTTAAAAAAGAAAAATTTAATTATGTTATAAAATAAAATTTTTAAGTTAAATAATTCAATTTAAAACAAAAGCAAAGTGAAAATTATACTTTGTAATTGAAATAAAAATCTGTTATTTTTAAGAGAAAAATATTATTATTATTATAAAATAACAACAATATATAAATAAGAAAATTTCTAAAAAAAAAGAAAATAAAAATAAAAAATCTTAAAAAAAACTGTACAATAAAAAAATGTTTAAGAATAAATTTAAGATGAATTTATGATACAAAAATATAAAAAAGTTTTTTTTTGCTTACATTTGCATTGAGGACGGAAGGAAGTCAGTTGGATGATTTTCCGCCCCGTAGGAGATCTAACACTAGATAAAATGAAATTATTTATTTACTTATTTTGCAGCAGCACCAGATAAATGTTTCGTTCTCAACTTGTTTTTTAATACAATTTATTGTGCTCTTTACAATCCGTCTGGGTATTCTTTGTACATACGTAGGTACCTTTATCGTGTGGGTGAAGAATAATGGGACAGTTTAGCATGGTGGTTTAATAATGGTAAAATTATTTATATCTCGTCTAAAAAATTTGAGGTTTACAAAAACACTTTTTAAGATTAATAGGGGGTTTTGCAGCTAAGCATTGATATTGCTTACTGAATTTCCATTTGATAAATTCGAAGCAGTAGCGAACCGTGAACGTATGTATACCTCCGGATTATGCTAGAAATTATAAAGCATCGATTATTTTTTTTTTTTTTTTTTTTAAACAAATATTGATATTTTAGTACGTTGGTATCTTTACTTGTTTACCCTATGTACCACCCCTTTACTTGTTTACCCTATGTACCATAATTTTTAAATAATAATCGCTAGTAAACCAAAATAGAACAAGGCAAGTTTTCTCTGTAAATCTCTGGAGTGATTTGCATAAGTCAAAATAAAAATGTTGTTCATATTCAAATATTAGTTCACCGGCAGTTACGACTAAAACTAAAACGGACTATCTATGTTTAATTTTTGGTGTATGATAAACAATATGACTGTTTTCACAAAGGTAACAATATTTCGAAGTAAAATAAATAGTTAAATTTGTCAAAAAGGATTAGAATTTAGATTTGGATTCATAATTTTCCAAATCATCAGCCGTTATCGAATTAGGTTTTTGTTTTTTATTTGTTAAGTAAAATTCTTTTTGTGTGTGTATTTTGTGTATGTACTCTTATGATTTTATTAAAATTTTAATTTTATTTTATAAATATGTATTATAATAAGTAGATTTTTTTCTGTGACATGCATTATGTTTCAAGCAACACCATGTAACAAACAGACAAAATAAAAATAAAATCAAGTAAAAAGTACAAAAAATTTTCAAAATGGATTGGGAATGTCAAACATCAAATTTGCCGTATTTATTCTGCCACTGCAACAATGGCAAACATTTTGCTTGAATGTGGTTACTTTTCGGTATACAAAATATTAGATTTTGGGTTCGGATGTACCCAATTTCCCAATTTTTTTTGTGTAGTCTTGAACCTGTTATTTTGGTTTTATACTGTTTTCCAGCGTTTTCTACGTTTGGAATATTAATTTGTTCGAAATTATATAGGGACAACATTAAACAACTTGAACTTCTAGAGTGGGGTAGTTCAAGAATGGGTAGCAAATGTACCGATATCCGCGTGCGTACATGAATTTTCAAAGTACCTACTAATTATTAAACGTTTTTGTCCACGGCTATTACATAAAATACTCATTATACTTTTGTTTCGTCAATTATATTGATATACATTATTCACTACTAGCAATGATTATTCACTACTAACAAGTAAATCGTACACTTTAGCTGCGTTGCTTTCAAAATTTTACAACAACAATTGCATTGTATTAAGCCGATTGTTTTAGAATGTTAAGAAAAAAATTTTTAGGATTAGGGGAAATAAATCTTTTTATGGTTATGGTGTTTACCGCAAGGCGTTATTTTTTCTATTTTTTTCGAAAAATTAACTTGTAATAAAATTTGGTATTTCTTATTTGATAGCAAAATACCGAATTTAGTTTGTTCTATTTGATAAAATAAAAAAAACTAAAATAAATATTAATAAAATGAACCAACACAGAAAAATTACAACGCATTAAAAATTAAAGCCAAAAGTTGTTGCTTTCACATTTCTTAGCTAAGCTAATCGGATTAGTGAAAGCAACACTACTTTTATTTAAAAAATTTGAAATTTATTTATTTTATTTATTTATTTATTTATTTTATTCAAAAAAAATATAACGAATTTTGTGCCGAAAAAACGACAGAAGCAAATTCGCGTAATACATAAAAATACAACATAATCCTAATATTTACAAAATTAAATGATTAAAATGAGTATAAAATGTGATAAAAGCTTACAATAAAATGACTAAGATACTACTACTATTACTACCATTACCACTACAACTACTTTTACTACTAAATTTCAACTTCATAACATGTGACTAAATACATCAAGTTTTATGTAATAACCCTGAATAAAAAGGAGATATCAACAGTTTCAAATAGCCATTGTTTAACTTTAGGTGAAAAGGACTTCAAACGAATGTCCTTCCTAATGCAAATTGGTAACGCATTAAAAAAGGTTGGTGCAGTGACTTGAATAGAGCGTCGGAAGTGGTCATTGAAGAATCTTGGGATGTTACAAAGAAATTGAAATCCTATCGAGTAGCTTTTACTAGTATTACCCATGGCACAGGAAAAACACACAGATCATGTATTTGGAACAATTTTCGTCCAAATATTGAAGAACTCCAGTATATAATACTTCATACCGAAACGCAATTTTATGCACTAGTTTCATGCGCTTAGTTAGTTTAGGAAGAAGTTAACAAAATGTTAGAGCTCCTTAAAATAAGCAATAAAAAAACTTTGGATTTGCAAAGATAGGATTAGTTGCTCTAAATTATTTATTATTAATTAAATTAAACCAAGTAACATTAAAAAACAAATTAAAAAGAGATTAAGTTATTTTATCCTGAAAATTTTGAAAACCGGAAAAGTCAAATAGAAATATTTTCTTTGAAATAAGTCCCCAAATTGGGGCTCTTAATATTAATAATCTGATTTCCTGAAAAAAAAAACAAAACCTTATTATGCTCTTTTAATTTTAGAGCACAGTTATGGCAGAGGTTGCTGTTAAATATACATATAGTAATATTGAGTGCAGACAAATTTTAATTTGTTCTTTTTCCCCATCACCGTAACTATTAAATTTCTCCAAAATTCACTTCTGGTAGAATCCGAGATCCCCTTTTTGACTAACGAACTGCATTGAAATTATAATAAACCTTAGATATTAAAAACAAATTGACAGCAGATCAAATTCTAGAGACGTACGCCATTTAATAGAAAACTAATTCAATCAAAAAAAAATTAGTAAGTTAAGGAAGGTTAAGGAATAAGGAATCCTGTCGTTATCTTATGCTATAGACACATTACTGGTTTCATAACTATGGTTTCGAGTTAACCATGTGGTTTCGTTGTAATGTGCCACCCCTCCTAAATATGTTTTGCAACTCAGTTTATACATAACTTCGGAATGCGATATTTTTTCTCATCCCCGAGGCATTTTCATGCTCCCAACGCCGAATACATCAAAAATGGAGATTCCGGCAAATCTAGTTTAGTTTGACTTTTCTATTTTACCATGTTTCCATGAACCAGGTGGAGTTGACATTAGGTTTTCGCTAATTCCAAAATGGCATTGATCGTTTCCATGAAGTAGAGTTAGGTTGAGTTGAAATTTTGATAACCGCTGGATAAAGTTAATTTGATTTTTGCCTAATAATACTCTATGTGTACTTATATGCCCTGAAAATTATTTTAAAATACTTTTTTGTTTTAAATATACATATTTGTGGTTCCTATTTCCTTGACATTAAAAATGAAAATTTTTGAAATTGAATTTTGAATTTTGAATTTCAACTCTACTCAATCCCATTAGTTTCGTAGAGTTCAAAATAATTTAACAAAAACTCAACTCTACTGTTTCCATGAAGGCTAGCTTCAACTCAAGCCACTTTGTGATATTTGGTTTGCGGGAACAAGTTTTTTTCTCTTCTGTCAATATAAAAGTCGTTTCTGATAATTTAAGATTCAATTAAATGTCAATCTTGACATTTTTGTCATTGTCTACTCCATTACTATTTAAAACCTTCAGTGTGTCTCCATCTAGTTACGAAACCTATGTCTATGTGTCTATGGTATTAATTACTCGGTTTAATCATTTATATAAATTATCGGTATTTCCTAGTTAAAACGTGTATTTAAGCCAAAACCAACACAAGTAATTTTTGGTTATGACAAAACCGAACACAATCATATTCTAGAATATGATTTTGTTCGGTTTTGGTTATGACAAAACCAACAACAATATAAAGCCATGCTAATGCAACAAATACAGAAAAAACTGCACTATAGATGGTTGTATTAGAATATATGCCTATATCGTATGTGCGCACTAGTTTAATAAGTAGTGGTGAGAAAAAAAAAATTAACATGGGATTGTTAGTGTAACCAATACAATCTTCTGTAGTTTGTTGCATATTGGTATCTGCGTTTCAGACTTTGCTCAGGGCTTTTAATTGTTGTTGGTTTTGGTTATGAGCTTAAATGTGTGCAGTATTCCTTTGGTTACCCTTACGAGTTTGAACCAATTGATTGGTACCTACATCAAATTAGTATAGATATTTCTGTACTCGCATTTATTTGCAAAATTCCTTAAATTTTTAAATTAGAATAACGAGTAGAACAGCCATTACAAACATGGTTGTTTTTAATTGATTTGTGAAACCTTTCATATTTTGATAAAATTCCATAAAATGCGTTATTACTATTACGGCAAAATTAGATCCCAAATCAAAAAATTTGTTTCAAAATATTATCATTTGAACAAATAAAAAAATTCCGCATTTCACTTTGGCAAAGTCATGAATTCATGATATTGTTTTGTCATGACAAAATGATTTGAGTGCAGACCGAGCATAAAACTTTAAAGGCAAAATTTAAAACCAAAACGCGGTCATCAATTTCACAATTTGGTTTAATTAAAATTAATAATTTCGTGAACTGTCTTCTATTTGAAACAACAACAATCAGGGACTTTTTCACATTCTTTGAAATCCAAACAAATAAATGTCTTTCTGAAAAGCCTAAATGATACTTTTTACCTAAACTTCTGCAAAAAATTAGAATCTTAATTCCAAGAAAAATAAATCCAATACAACTTTTTCGAGAGTAATCACTAATCAATCGGTTAATTAATGAAGCTGACAGTTCTTGATTACTGGCACAATGCCAGGAATGTGAATTCGCTTCATTGAAGTAATTTTTAATTGTAGAAATACAATGAAAAATCAAAAATAACTTAAGCACTTACCTTAGAAAATTAATCGCCAGAAACCAATCACATTTAAACAAATTTTATACCATACTTAAAAATTAAAATACTTAAGAGGGTCCTTTACTAAAATAAATTTTAATTTTGAAGCTAACCTAAAATTTAAAATACGCACATGTACAATCATACTATATTATTTTCCTATGTAGTAGTGGTAAATATGTATACTTTCAAAACCAACAACAATTATTGTTGGTTTTGATACTTTTCATCTCTTGTTAGTTTTGCCAAATATAGTTTTTCTTATGAATGGAAACAAAATCAACATAGTGTAGTGTTGTTGGTTTATGGAATAAAAACGAAACCACAGCAGTATGCATGTATTGAAAGTAAATATGTAGTTTGAAGTCAATTAGTACATTCATGTCCTTATTTTCATGGAAATGTTTTTAATAACAAAGAAATCTCACGGAAACAAAAATGCATTAATAATGCCTGTATCAACAACGCATGATGGGTATAGAAACGTGAACAAAATGTGTAAGCAAAATATGTAAATAAAATTTAGTAAAAATTAAATTTATTTTCGTATGTCCTAACATACAACATACATTACACGTACACCAGACTGCCACCAGATATTGGATCAAACGTTTGTTTTCGATATAATTTGTATACCGAATTATAAGCTCACGATAGAAAAGCCCATACCATAAATTAATCTGTTACGATAGATATGATGGTTGATGATCTGATCGAATAAGATAGATTTATGAGGCTAAGTAGCTCAACAAACTTAAAAATTCCCATGCCCTTTTATAATAAATTTCTCTTATTGGTATATATGTACATACATAGGCTTTACAATTTATATAAATAATAATGCCTTGTAAAATAATAAATTAGTGCACAAAAAATATTTTATAGTAAATATCGAAGCATGTATATATATAATAAGTAAAAATATACATAATGTGTATCAAAAATTACATCGTTATCTCCTTTGAATGTGTGTCTTCATTGATACGATTTTTTTTAAATCGAATCGAAATATAAATCACAACACAATAAATCTAATATATTCTACATGCAGAAGTAAATACATTAGTATACTATGTAGAATAAACTAGTGTTGGTTTAGATTGAATAATCGTAAATATAGAACACTACCAAAATTCATTCTTTTACGTATTTTTCTTTTCCATTGTTTTCTCCGTGTAAAATTATTAACAAATACACAAACATTTGATTCCCTTCATGTGCGCGCGCATACCAAACGAGAAATAGCCACCAATCGGAATATTGCTGAACTTATTTTCATGGAAAATTTTGATAAACTATTTTTATTTTTATAATTTCTATATTAAAATTGAAAAATATTTAGAAAAGAAGAAAACTAGGCACGAGATTAAGAGTTCTAGTTGATTCTTGTGAAAGAATTTTTTGTCTACTGCAGTTGTACATTCCAATCGAACCTGTACAACTTGTCCAAGTTTGGGAGCTAATAACAAAATATTAAAAGAAAATTTGGAAAAACTAGAAAAACTAGGCACGAGTTTTACATGTTATCTAATGAATATAAAAAAATTCTAGAAGAAAATGTTCACACAAGTGCTTATCGAACCTGCACAAGATACCATTACTTTGGTACAAGACCCTCTTAAGTATTAAATACAATATTATTAAACAAAAAATAGAAAACAATTCGATTATTTCTATTAAAAACAAATTAAAATTTGTACCACCACAAAGCACAAGACATGAAATATCAAATTAAAAGTTGTAATTATGGATAACTTTATATTCATTTTTTTAATTAAATTTAATTCGTATAACACGCCAAATTCACTTGCCTTCAAATGGATTATTCACAAATCATAAAAATTATTTATAAATTTATTATAGCAGTATTATTATCAATATATACAGTAATACACAAAAATATTCATATACGTTACTCGGAAACCATTATCTGGTAAATTTCTCTAAATCGGAAAGAAACGTACCGTCAAGCTAATTGGTATGAAAAATCTATCTAGCTAAATGGAACTCCTAGGAACGGAACGAAATTTACATTTGAAGGATAACTTCATACAAAATTTAGTTATTAATTCGGATTTTTTTTTATTCTTTGCGAATAAAGTTTCATTGTGTTTTTCACTACAAATACAAAGGCACTGTGTTTATTTCATGATTAACAAGTCGACAGCGTAGCTATACTGTACCGTGTATTGCTGTGAAAAATGTTTGGAATCATAGCAAAATATTTTGTTTTTTTTATTATTGAGAATATGAGAGAGAGACAGTTATGCTTCCGCCGAAAACTTTAAATACACAAGGGGAAAACGGAGTACAGTATTGCTAACCGTATTTCCAGAGGGAATATAGAAACCCCTCTTGTAATTGGTAAAGCTTCACTGCCTCCTTGCTTTAAAAACCAAAATTGGGATAAATTAGGAGTTGATTATTATTAGGTACCTCACTAAATTGAATAACAAAATGAAGGAAGAAATTCTAAAATTTTTGCTATTTCTAGCATATCGGTATTGAAATATTTTAATTAATCCAAATAAACGTACTCGTACTACATACGTACGTAGTTTATTCATGTTCCTTAATTATTTAATTACACTTGTGCATACATAATATATGATTTTTTATTTATGTGCATTAGATTGGATCTTATTTTCAGTGTCAAACGAACAGAAAAATTATTTAAAAAAATGTTTCAGCCTAAATGCAAATTGTGGTGAATAGAGATGATAATAATCTTTCCAAAACACCGAAGAATTGGAAATCGTAATCGGTATGTGCGTTATCGAAAATATCATCTAGTTTAAAAGTTAAAATAACGGTTTCGAAAATATCATCTAGTTTACTATTAAAGGCAATTTCTTTTTCACGGTAAACTTTTTAAGGTTTATTTTTATTCTTTAGATGATTTTTCGGCTCATCACACAATTTTTCAATGGAATGTTGTTCCTTTTTCACTGGAATTCGTGCTTTTAACCAAAAAATAGACACTTCCTGGATTGTCAGAGCTGCACTTTCCAGAACAGTGGATTTTCCAGTACGGTACGGATTGTGACACAACACTTGCTTTTTTGATGGTAACTTAGCATCAATAATTTGACAGTACTCATGGCAAAGGAAATAAATTTCTGTAGCGGACCGTAAATTAGCTGCCATTTTGTCAACTTTAGTAGCACTTTCTTAAAAATATTATAATAAAACTGTTAAAATGGACCAGATTTAGTTATTACAAATTTGTGTCCTTTTCTCGACAGATTTGTGTATTATATGAAACAATGAGACATATTGGAGAAACAGGTCATGAGGCGGATTTAAATACAATTACTAATGAGACGAATGATAATGACATCAAAAAACACAACCAAGTCATTATGACTCATACGGCTTTTTATGACATCATAAAACATTCCTTTGTTTAGACGTTATACCTCATTTTTATTATTCTCGCAGAGAAGCGCAGCTGCGACATAAAATTTTTGTTTGTGAATCCAAAATGAAAAAATTGAAATGAAAATAAAAAAATTTAAGGACATTTTTGAGATGTAGATTTTTGTTTAAATTTTATTTTCGAGAGAAAAGAATAAAACAAGACAAAAAATTTAATGATTTAATTTAAAATAAGGGTTTAAATTAAAAATTAAAATCTATTGCGACTTAGTTTGAATCCAGAAACCAAATTATTGTGTAGCATGGCTGAATAGATTTAAACAATACCACTACAATAATGTTACTGTAGTGGTATTGATTTAAAGATCAAATATGAGAAGCCACGCCTCATTCATACATAAAAAGACTAAAACAATAATGAAAAATAGAAATGAAAAAAAAATCGTGATCGAAATGCACTTTTTAATTATATAATAACAAACAAGGCACACCCACTAGTTTTTGTTTTCTTTTTTTCCTTTTAAACATTTTTTTTACGTAAATGTATTTTCGAAACATACATATGCACAACTTCGAGCAAAACCAACAACAATTAAAAGCCCTGAGCCAAAACCAAACACAATCATATTCTATAAGCCGTATTATTGCGACACACATGTAATTTTTCACTTCTGTTTAATTGTATTGTGCGTATACGAACATGCAATTTTATTCTCTATTTACTCGAAGTTGTGCATATGTTTCGAAAATACATTTACATAAAAAAAATGTTTAACCCTTTGCGGCCTTTTGGTATATAATATACCACAAATTTAAAAATTAATGCCGGAACTAGCTTATAGTGTACGTACTCAGCTATATCATGTTTCAAATGTAGTACCTCATCCTCTACTCTCTCACCTCTCCACCTCACCACCTGTTCATTATGTTTATTGGAATGGAAAAAAAGAAATAGAAGTTCAAGAAAAGTATGGTTTGCATTGCGGCCCGGAAAGGGTTAAAGGAAAAAATAGAAAACAAAAACTAGTGGGTGTGTCTTATTTGTTTATTTCCATTTTTCATTATTGTTATAGTCCTTTTATGCATGAATGAGGCGTGGCTTCACATATTTGATCTTTAAATCTATTTTGTTTTTTGTTGTTTGGATAAACATAAACGAGAAATCTAGAACAAATGTGTCATATTCGATTTCTATTGGCGGTATACAAATACTACCAAATAGAAGTTAAAAATGTACACCAATACTATCAAATAGGAGTTAAAAAGTGATATTATCTGCGTGTATAGCCGATTATAAGCCGGCTTATAGAATATGATTGTGTTCGGTTTTGGTACAAGCCATATTATTGGAATACATACACAATTTTCGGTCGACTGCATCATTGTGTAGAAATAAAGAAGAAAACATTTCGTAAAGAAAAACGAAACAATGTGTAAACAAAAAATATAATAAAAAATTGTAGAAGCTTTACAGTAACAAGTCCGTAATTATTATCCATATACAGTTTTCTATCGTTTCTTGTTTTATTGGAAATAAAATTGTTACTTGAAAGGAAAATAGTCCATAAGTTTAATTCAATAAAAAATACAACACATTTATCTCAAGATTGCTGTGAAAAATGGTGCATTATAAAAAATAGGCTTATTTCTTGATTTCAAAACAGGTACAGCACCAAACCGAAATTTGATAACCTTTCACCAGTCAGTGCACCTAGAATACTACAGGCCACACTGCTTTAAAAATTTTGCTATATGACGTCAATTTATGTCGTTAGTTTTCTCTTTTGTTATTATAGGCAGCATTAAAATTAAAAAGATTAATTGATTTTTTTTGTGTTTGCTGTCATATTGATCAGAAAAAAATTGTAAACAAACAACAAGAAAAATATTTTAATAATATATTTTAAAATTTAATAGAAAGCTATTGGTAAAAGTATTAATTCATAATATTATTATACAACTATGCATTTTAAAATGTATTAAATATGTAAACACGTATAAAATGAGTACACATTTCCTATAATTTACGAGAAGACATAACCTTACTTTTAGCACACGTATAAAAATATTTTTTTTTCGGGGGTCTATTATAAAATTTTCGACCGCGTTTTTTTTCGACGTTGTCGAAAATTTGGTATTATGAAATTTTCGACCGCGTATTTTTTTCGACGTTGTCGAAAATTTGGTATTATGAAATATTTTCGACCGAGTTTTTTTTCGACGTTGTCGAATTTTTGTATTATGAAATACTCGACGCGTTTTTTTTTAGATAACGTCGAATATTTTACGAGAGCTCTTGAGGTGTCAAGTACATAAAAGAAAAGCGTTAAGTGTTGAGAAATAAAAAAAGTTTGTTAGTAAAAATAAATTAATAATTTAAATAAAATTTTAATTAATAAAAATTACTTAATTTAAATTTAATAAAAAATAATTAATTTAAATTTAATATTTTTGATAATTTCTAACAATAAATATTAAATTTAATAATAAATTAGGTTTTATTTATCAAAATGTGAGTATGATTTAAATTTTGAAAATTTTTATATTAGTGTTTTGCGAATTGTCGAAAAAAAATCATAATAGCGATTTTCGACGTTGTCGAGTCGAAAAAATACGCGCATCGAAAATTTCATAATAGACCCCACTGTTTGTTTTCGTTTTTTATTTTATGAACATGACTGCCATCTACAGTTCAAAGAAAAAACTGTAGACATAAATTTAATGACATTGCAAGCAGTGCGGCCTGTAGTATTCTATGTGCACTGCACCAGTTCAGTGTTCACCTTCGCTTCAATATCCACACTAAACAAAATAAAAAATCGAATATTGAAAATATGTATATGAAATCTCGTCTCCTCCAATTCCCCTTCTATTTTATATTTTTATTTTAATTATTTTTAAATTGAAAATCATTGAGAAAAATTTCTAGAAGCTTTACAGTGACAAGTCCGTAATTATTATCCTTATACAGTATACTATCGTTTCTTCGTTTATTAGAAATTTGGAACTAAAATTGTTACTTAAAAGGAAAATAGTCATTCCTAATTTTATTTCATTAATAAATGCACCACATTTATTTCAAGATATCTGTGAAAATGGAGCATTATGAGATTATTTCTTCAACCTTTCTCCTTCGCTTCAATATCCACACTAAACAAATAACAAAATAAAAAATCAAATTTTAAATTATAATGAATTCTGGCTCTACCTCTTCCACTTCTATTTTACATTTTTCTTCTATATTTGTTATTGTTTTTACTTCTATTTAATGTGTGCGTGTACCATGTTTTCGTATATATATTACGATTTTTTTTTAAACTAATACAAATGAATAGATGACTAAAATATTTGATAGGATCGGTGTATACTCGAGTACAGTTCGGCTTGTAGAATACATTTTCGTTGGTTCCGCGTTTATACACAATACCATGATACAGTCGACCGAAAATTGTGTATGTATTCCAATAATATGGCTTGTAGAATACATTCTAGTTGGTTCCGCTTGTAGAATACATTCTCGTTGGTTCCGTTCATACACAATACAGAATCTACTTTAATATAAGTGCTGCTTACTCTTCTCATTGACAGATACCTATTTAAAAAAAACTAACAAAGAGTGTATTGGTTATACTAACAATGCAACGTAAATTTGATTTTTTTTTGTTCATTTTTTTGTTTCTGCACCTACACACTTATACTTAGTTATTTTAAAAAAAATACTATGGAAAAAAATTTCCAATACATCTTTACTTAGTTATTGTTTATTTCATATGTGTGGAGTTAGCACGACTTATATTTAAGTAGATTCTGTACAATACCATGATACAGTCGAAGATTGTGTATGTATTCCAATAATATGGCTTGTAGCAAAACCAACCATTGTTGTTGGTTTTGCTTGTAGAATACATTTTCGTTGGTTCCGATACCACTTAAATCGTTTTCGTCTGAACAATAACACTATAACCAAATATTAAATAGCATCAATATAGGACACTGTCTTGTAAAATCGTGTTCCAAAATTGTTTTCTATAAGACAAAGTGAAGTTAGCTGTTTTAGTACAAGATCGAAAAATACTCGGAAATCAACACAGCTGGTGAAAAAGTAAAACTAAAGTTAACTGTTTCAACTGTTTAGCTTAGTTGTCAAAACAAAAAAGTAAACAAACAACGTCAATTTTTAGATAAAAAAGTTTGAAAGAAACGACCAAAGTGACACCTATGCTAGAAAATCTAGTTACGGAAATGAAATAAGATATGTAAGAGAAAAAAGAACGCGTCTGTCCTATATACTACATAAGCTATTTAATATATGCTATAACTATAATAATAATAAAACAATTAATATGTTATCAAAATCAAATAATTAATATGTTACCAAATTATTTTGCTTTTTTCAAAATGAATTCCAATGAACCTGTTATTTTTTACAAACACGACTGCGTATGGTGGACTTAAATTGAAGCAAAAAAAAAATACATACAAAAATAAATTTTTGACATGACTCTCTTTTATCACCAACACAATTGTGATGGCAGACCGGAAAAGGGGTATGCTATTTGAAATTCTGGCTACTCAATCCATTTTACCAAAGAAATTTGAATTTCAAATTATATTTTTCATAATTTTTTTTTATTTTTACAATATATTTTTGTAAAACAACACAAAAAAATTACCGACCAAATGGCAGAGTGGTTAAAGCTTTGGCATTTGGATCGGAGGAGGTACCGGTTTCGAATCCCGATAGGGGCAGGATGCAAAAGTAAAATTTCATCACAGATTACGATCTGTGATGAAATGTAACACATCTATGACCCCCTGTCGGAGTGCAAAACTCATGGGCCGACCCATCTTCTATGTCAGTGTAGGCTGGCATGGAGCTTGCAATGTGCAGATGGTCTTAAATCAGTCCTATAGCCATACGTCCTCGGATTGGCTGACTGGCGTAAAAGTAAGGACGGAATAAGCAAACCGCGAAAGAGCAGGGAGAGTCTGAACAGGCCCCAGAACAGATTGCAGGGATAAATACAAAAAAAAAAAAAAAAAACAAAAATTACTTAAATTAATAATTGTAAACCTACATACCACAGAATAACGAATCTTACCTACCTTATCGCGAACCGAGGTCACAAAAATGTGTTCAATATATGCGGTCTTACTTTGAGAAATTTACAACAACAATCCCATATTTGTAATTCCAAATTGGAATTGTTTTAAACCAACTTTTTTCTGGTATGGAATAATTCTATTCTACCGGTTGTAAATTGTAATAATATTCAACATTATTCGGTCATATTACTATTTAATTAGATACCTATATTTAGTTGTGTTTTCACGTTTTGTTTAACTTCAAAATGTAATTGTTCCCAACTAATAAAAATAAGTAAATACAATTTTTGGTTGTTACTTTGAGCACAATATTTATTCTATTACAGCATGGATTTAACCGATACCAAAGTAAGATGTCTACTCTGTGCTACTGCTACTACCGCAAACATTAGACATGGGAAACTACATCACTTATGATGGTAAATTGGAATCTCGATATGCATATCGACACTAGGGTATAACTTTTTCGTTTCTTTCCCCTTTATACATAAATTTTATTTTATTACCCAAGTATAACAAAACGAAAGTAAAAATTGAGCATAGTATTTTCCTTCGTTTTCATCCAAAATTAACGAAAGTTAAACTTCGCATTACATATAATGATAGTGTTTGTAGCGTATATGTATACTGTGTTGTTACTACTGTATACTGTGTTACCGCAATTTTTCTTTCGTAGGAATGTGTATAGCGTGTAATGTACATGGTTTGTTTTTTTTTCATGTTCACGACATGAGTTTGGTAATTTTATAAAATTTTGTTAAAAAAATTTAAAGATGTGCGTTAATTTAAATAAAATTACATCAAAATATATTTTATATCTATTCAAATATTGTTTTCATAAATTAATTAATTTCTAGTTCAGTTTTAAGTTTTTAGGTAGAAAACAAATGCGAAAATAATAAACGTGATGTGCAATAATCATAGTACCTATTCGGAAAATTATTTAAACTTTTAATATTACAATCAAAGAATAATTTCAAATTGTGTAATAATAAAAAATAATTAAAAAATTAACTAAAATATAATTTAGATTCGTATATAATATGTATATATGTATGTATATTTTTATACCGCAAATTTAATAAAATAAAAATATTCATTTTAAACCTAAATTTTTATTTTGCTCTCACATTTGGTTGCCGCCATCTTTTTCTTCTAACATTTTCAAATATAGCATTTTACATTCATGCACAACCTCGCTCCCGCCATTTTGTTTTTTGTCTTTTCTGTTCACACATACATGTATACAATTCTCCTTTATTGAGTTTCGTTCAGTTTCGAATAATCGCGACACGTTTCATACGTTTTATTTTAATAAATTGCAACTCAAACCTAGAAAAATACTAGACTAAGTTTAGTACTTAAGTACGAATATCGCCAGGAAAATTGAAAGTAAAAATACTTGGGTACCTCCCCAAGTATTTTTACTTTCAATTTTTCTGGCGATATTCGTACTTAAGTACTAAACTTAGTCTAGTATTTTTCTAAGTTTGAGTTGCAATTTATTAAAATAAAACGTATGAATCGTGTCGCGAAAATTCGAAACTGGACGAAACTCATTATAAACATTTTATTGCATGTGTATGCATATTGAGAAATACTTGGCGGGAACAATTGTGCTTGCGTTTGCTAAAACTGCAATTTCAAATTTTGGTTGTAAAATTAAATGTTTTTAAAGAAATATTATTGTTTTTGTAATATAAAATGATTTATTAAATTCATTATTTGAACATACATATAGGTATATACATTTCGATTAAATTATTCAGTTTTTTAATTTCTAATATTTACGGTTTCGATAGAGTTCGTAAATTTTTCCATAGTACAATCTAAAATGTTGAAAATAATATTATAATTATTAAATTTAACACGGAGTAACGTAAACCATACCTTACATTATCTTTATTGACCGTTAAACGTAAACTTGCAGCTAAGCTCTTCGGTGGACAGCTCTGTAAAGTTTGCCCTAATGCACTTTTTTAGTTCGTTGCCATCTTGCTTCATAAATAATGATTTCTAAATATAAATTAGGAAAACAAAATATAATAGATTGTACCAAATTATCTCGAATGAATCTTTACATTACCAATTGTTTTACAGCCTCCCTATCTTCAATTAAATTAATATCAAAGTTGACAAATGTATCCGCATCGTTAAAAGTTACTATAAACTTAGCGTTCTTACAATAAACTAAATAACGCCATTTGTATACGCATATGTATATAATACGTATACGATACAAACACTATCATTATAATGTGAAGTTTAACTTTCGTTAATTTTGGATGAAAACGAAGGAAAATACTGTGCTCAATTTTTACTTTCGTTTTGTTGTACTTGGGCTTAGTAAGGAAACGAAGAAGTTACCGGTTTCAAGTTACCGTAGTGTGAATATGCTCAATAAATCAAATTTTACTCGAGCGAACGAAGTTTCAAAACAGATGCAATCAAACCATTTAACTGAAAACTAATTAAAACAAAATTAGATTAATTTACAATATTCGTTTATTTGCTTTTTTAATTTTATCCTTTAAAAGATTAACATCAACTTTATCCAGTATTTTAGCAGCGTCTTGGTGTGTCTTTACTGGTTTGACACCTGCAGTTTCGGAAGGTGGCACAAAATCGGCTTCTCGTCGTTCTTTCTGTTTACGAGCAGCGGAAACTTGTTTTTCATTCCGTTCTTTCATGCGGCGGGCGCGACGTTGTTCCTCTTTTAAGAAGAATTCTCCAGATGCGAGTTGTTTATCAATTTTGCTCTCGGGTTGCGGCGGTGGGAACGGCGTATATGTTTTTTTAATCTTTTTGTTTTTCGGTTGTTTACGTTTGCTGATATTTTTTGATTTGAATTGGGGCAGAAAACGGCTCCAATCTTCATCCTTGAGTTTAGGATTGTTCAACAGTTCCCGTTTAATCATAAGAGCTTTTACATTATAAATCGGATGGATATTGTTCATTGTGTCTTCGACTATTTGTCGTACTTGTTGCAGTCCTTGATACGGACCTAGTGCGGCCACTGTGCTTCCTTGTACAAGTATATAACAGTTTGTGAGTAACTCGATTGATTTAAGCGTACACCCGTTCGGACCAATGAGCCTCTGTCGCCGTTTAACAAATTTTTCCTTTTTTCTAACCAAACTTGCGATTTTGATGACATCACATCCAATTTCATCATCTAATACTCGCACGGCCTGCTCGAAAGGCACACTACGGGCGAGTAATTTAATCATATCACGTGCCTTTAAGATAAGGTAAGGATCCCATGTTTTTCGTGTGGTTTTCACTGTCATACTACCTTCGATTAAATCCAACTCGGCCCGAATGTGGTGCTCCTCCAAATTCTTCTCAACCAGTGGCCAACATTGTTTCAAATATTTCTCACGGTACTTTGGAAATAGAGTGGCGAAAGCACTCTCCTCCAGTAGTCCGTGTGGATTATCTTTAGACTGAAATTTCGGTATTTTTAAGCTCCAAGCATTATCCACAGGCTCAGTAGATGTGGGCATTGTTTCATCTTCCTCGTGGTCACTCATTTATACAATATTAAATTTTTATTTAAGTTTATTCTTCAAAAATTTACCAACCATGAAACAAAACAACACGCGTGTTTAATAATAACTTTGACAGTTGCTCATTTATGTAAATGCAGTTTCAGCGATAATACAGATTTAGTTGCTCAATACAATGCTCCGCACATTTTATATGAACATCACGGCTGTCTACTATTCCCAGACGTCAACAAATGTACGTCGCAACGCAATCTGTCAAAACGGAGAATGAAATAATATTTTTGGAAATTTATTTTCATTCCCATTTCTCAATTTTCACGAACTCTAATTAAATTTAATAATTGGTGAATAACTTTTTTCAATATACTATGGATGATGTATTCGAAAATGGCGAGGTAAAGATTTGTGTGCAAATATCAAAAATTCATTGTTTATTTTACTCATCGCTATTTGAGGGAAAGTTGGTTTGTCCTCGATTTCGAAATTCCTAGAATTGTAACTTCTTGAAACATTTCCGAGGTGTTTGCTTGGGTTTCTAAAATTATATTTTTTGGTTTTCCGCAGGAAATTTGTTGCCACGACGGTGTAATATTGAAAAAATGTCATGAAGATGGAATTGCAGTGGGGTCCGAAATTGAGAACATTGGAACATTGAGTCTTGTGAAATTTAATGAGCGTGTGTTTTACATAGAATGGAAACAAAATCGGTTTTTAATTGCTGATTCAGATGCCCAGGAGCAGGATGATTGGTCATTGGTGGATAAAATTTCACGTCGCAATCGGACCGAGAGTGAGACGTTAATTTTTAATACGGGTGCCAATGGTCAAGAATTTAGATATCAAGCTGACTCTAATCCAGGCATTGTAACAACCCAACCAACCACTTCATCAAAATTTAATAGCACTCGTACGGTTCGATGTGCTTTGGCTGATTTAAAATACTTCGAGCTGCTTAACGTACACAATGAGCTGCAACTCGTAACCAAAACGGATATTGTACACAGTCAATATTTTTTTCAACAACGTAACGCAGATTTGTTCCTTCGTGTAATGCAGAACATGAATTTGGTGCGGCAAAACCAAAGAAACAAAAAAGTATATAAAATAAATCATGATCGTGGTGATCAAGGTACCGGCGTGCGTCGCTCTTTTGATTCGATCAACATCAGCGATATAAAGAACTCAAAGACTGGTGGGGGCGTGATCAATGACTTTCTTATTAAGATAGGAGAATTTATTCCGCCCATGGTACCAATCCCATCATCACCTCCTGATTCACCGATCAGCCGAGATGCTACAGTTAACAATAGCGAGGAATATGAAGTGTTGAATGGAAGTGATTCCGGAGGGGTTGATCTCGCTGAGCAAAAGATCAAGGAACTGGAAAGTCATTTACCTGAGCGCCGTAAATGCACTCGAGGCAGCAGGCTGAGCGAGAAAATTTGGCGAGAATCTCAAACAGAGGACGGCCGAATATCCGACGTTAGTCATATAAAGGACCTGATTTTTCACGGCGGAGTCGATAACCATCTCCGGCGAGAAGTTTGGAAGTATCTGCTCGACTATGAGGCTTGGGAGAGTACACACGAAGAGCGATGTGAATCTCGTACGCGTAAAAAGGATGAGTATTTCCAGATGAAATTTCAGTGGAAGTCAATAACTAAAACGCAGGAAGACAACTTTTCAGGGTACCGTGACCGCAAATGTCAGATTGAGAAGGACGTAAAACGAACCGATCGTACCGAGATATTTTTCGCAGGCGACAATAACCCTAATCTAGATCTGCTTCAAGACATTTTGATGACCTACGTCATGTACAATTTCGATCTGGGATACGTACAGGGTATGAGCGACCTTTTAGCACCAATATTGTATGTGATGAAAAACGAACAGGATTCATTTTGGTGCTTTGTCGGATTTATGCAAAAGGTCTATTCTAATTTCGACATTGATCAGGCTGGAATGAAGAAACAACTTCTTCAATTGTCTCAGTTAGTCTCGTTTGTATGCCCACGCCTCCATTACTACCTGAGGAAAACTTCATCCGAGAATATGTTCTTTTGTTTTCGATGGCTTCTTGTTTGGTTCAAGCGAGAATTCTCCCAACTCGATATCATGGAATTGTGGGAATCGCTCTGGACCGGGTTGCCGTGTATCAATTTTCACCTAATCCTATGCGTCGCAATTCTTGAAATGCAAATGGATATTTTTATTGATAACAAATTCGAATTCAACGATATCATCAAGCACATTAATGACCTGTCACTAAAGATAGATTTGCGACAGTGCCTTGAAAATGCGGAATCAATTTATCAACAGATCAAGGATTCTACAAACAAACCCAATGAAATTCGCATAATAATTGGAGAAGAACCGATAGAGGAACCCGAACTTAATTCCCCAGAAGCAGAAACTAAAACAAGTACTAGCAGCAGCCCAAAAAATACGAAGCCTATGGCAACGGATGAACATCGGAAATTAGAGGAACTATGTGAATTATCGATGAATTATTCATTTTTATAAGTGATGCTGTAGATATTACTATATTATGATAATTATTTTATAAAAAGTTATATAAATTTTTAATATATTTCGTACAAATTAAAATGGCAATTTCTCTCACCAATTAAACACTTCCAGAGTTTTTTTTAACTCAATTAAAAATATAATCTTGGTTCAACCCTACCTAACTGTCAAATTCCTGTGTTTACATTCGGCTGCTGCTAGTACATATAATATTTATTTACGTTCTTTAATGTCACAAATATTGGATGCCGGACTATCAAAAAGGGCCCGTCGACGGGGCAAATGGAAAGAAAATTGGATCCGTAAAAATAGTGGTAATTTAGCTAAAAAACAGAAACTTACCGATGATCCAGTAGATGCGAATGCTGTGACTGTCAAAGATGCATCAGCGCTACCCATTGTAGTAGGATTGCCGTCCAATTCAAATGATAAAGTAGTTTTAGCACCACAACCGATGCGTAAAGCTCCGAATCCCGTGTACTTGTGGTCCAAAACTTACGAAAACTTATTAAAATGGCAAACAACTCATCAGTTAAATTATTGGAAAAACACATCTCAGAAGTTGTCCAGAGTGAATAGACAATTAAAAGAAGATATATCCGCATTAAGAACACAAATTAACTTAGAACAGCCAAATGAAGAGACTCATGATGGTGATAGCGATGAAGTAATTCTTTTGGAAGCTGAGGATGAGAAAGTAGCCGAGGAAAATGAAAATAAAATCGCCGAGCCTGACGCCCATGATAAGAGGGTGATCGTTATTTCTTAATGCACGACATAGAAAACAATTTTTATTAATAAAAATACCTAAGTTTTAAAATTTTGCGTTTTTTTCAGTTTAAAATTCATCTTACCGCCATCCGTTCTGAGGAGTATCTTTGATATTTGGCTTCGTCTTGTAAAACAAAGTGACTAATGTCGCAAGATATTTTAAAACTAAAGTTTAAGTTGAACGCAGTTCATAGTAAAATTGAGAAACGTTATAATTATCTTCTTATTTCCATTGCATTTTTATAATTGTTTGCAATACTTCAGGTGTAATATGTAAGATTCAAAACAAAGAAATTTTCAGGTAATGATGGTTTTATTTATATTATAGATATTTGTATAGATTTTATTAATTCGAACTTTAATTCATGCAATTTTGCCGTCGTCCAACGACATGTGGTACGGTGCATTGTCTTTGCGAAATAACAATTTTTGCATTTTAGCCGTTTTTCGCAACTTCTGCCTTCAAATGCACTAAAGCTATTATATTATTGTGTTGTATTGATGTGGCTCTTATACTTATTGAAATGACAAACATGATTTACAATGCTTTGGATCAAAAGGAGTACGTTGCAGCCCTTTTTCTTGATCTAAAAAAGCTTTTGATACTATTGATCACAAGCTGCTTCTCAATAAATTATATGGTTATGGATTTCGTGGGGTAATCTATAAATTGATTAATAGTGACTTAACTAAAATCGTCAGTAACATATGATTAATGGAAGGAGCAGTAATATTCTAACCGTGAAATGTGGGGTTCCTCAAGGCAGTGTGTTGGAACCATTACTGTTCCTGGTATTTATCAATGACATCTCGACTTTGCCTTTGACTGGCAAAATTCAAATTTTTGGACGATACTGCAATATTTTATGAAACAAAAGTCCCTTCTACAATACAGAATAGCATGAAGCATGATATGAACATCGTACTGGAATACTTCAAATCGAACATGATCTCATTGAATTTAAATAACACAAAATATATGATCTTTCATTCACCACAAAAAACTCCAATAGATTTGCCATATCCTAATATAAATAACATTGTAGTTAATAGAGTTGAATATTTCAAGTACTTAAGAGTATCTTTTGATACGCACATGTCTTGGGTTGAACACATTAAATCCGTCTGTAATAAAATGGCTCCGTTAGTAGGATTGGTAAGGAACCTTTCGTATTTTGTGCCTAGTTATGTATTGAGACTGATGTACTTTGCATTTATTCATCCCAGATTTTTTTATGGAATTATTCTTTACGGAACGGCAAGTCCGACCAAGTTAAAACCTCTCCAAATCATGCAAAACAAAAGTGTGAAAGCTATCTTGAAGCTTGCTTTACGATTTGCATCATTGAATTGATATGAAATTGAATCCAAATGAATTTTGCCGTTGGGTGCATTGTTTGATTATATATGTACAGGACATTAAATGTTTCTTCTACCTTATCTAATTTAGAATTTAGTAATAGTAACCATAAATATGGAACCAGGGGCGGTATGTTGTACCATCACTTCGAATCGAAAAAAGTCGAATCGGAAAAGTGAAAGTTGTATCATTTTTGCGTTTCGAAAATGATACAAAATACCGCCATTCGACTTTTTTCGAATTTCGATTCGAAGTGATGGTACAACATACCGCCCCATATTTGCTAATAACATATCATGCGGATCTATTTGTATGCAGATCAATCCGATTTTCCGGTCCCTAACAAATTACCTGAACCATTGAAAACCGTAATGAATATTCATCAATTCAAGAAACAATTAAAGATCTACTATAGAGGATTGGCTCTTAAGTTTGACTGGTTGAGGTTTAAACAAATAACAAAAAATAACATCGATGCGATCGACTGCAAAAAGACAAGGGGGAATAAAAATATTTTTCAAATTTATTTATATGTATTTCCTCAGTTAACACTTTAATGGCCGTACGGCCATACTTGTTCCGGCTATAACCCACATGCTGTGTGGCTACCCGAATTAAGAAAAGTTGAATAAGAAAAGCGTTTTTTCTGAATTTAAATAAGTGTTTTTTATTCATTATGAAAATGATTTAAGAAAAGTTGATAGAAATGAAATAATAAAAGTAGATTTAATATGTGCACTTCTTAATTCATTTTCAAAATATTTTAAGAAAAGTAAAACAACTGACATAAAATATGTTTTTTTGAAGTAAAACTTCTTTAGGCACGCTTGAGTCCCCAAACTAAGCTGGCAAATGCGTTACGAAAAATGTAATCGAACGAGGCGAACGAAACAATAAACGCAAAACGAAATCATTTTCCTTTGGTATCAGGATGTGCCATGACAATTCATAAATCCCTAGGTGGAACATTAGTTGATACCATTTTATTTTAATAATTGGTTAAAAAAATTGGAAAATAAGAAAATAGGAAAATTGGTAAATGGAAAATTGGAAATTTCGAAATTTGCAAAATTGGAAAATTTGAAAATTTGTAAATTGGAAAATTTTAAAATTGGAAAATTGGAAAACAAGTAAATGGAAAATTGGAAAATAGGAATATATGAAAATTGGAAATTTGTAAAATTGGAAAATTGGTAAATTGGAAAACTGGTAAATTGGAAAATTGGAAAATATGAAAATAGGAAATTTGGAAAGTTGGTAAATTGGAAAATTTGTAAATTGGAAAATTGAAAAACAGGAAAATTGGAAAGTCATAATATAGACTTCTATGTCACTAACTGACTCACTCGAGAACGCACAGGGTGACCAAAAAAAAAATTCGTCCGTGTGATATATTTATATTATAGCTCCTTTTCACACGAGGTATCACAGAAACCAATTCTTACTTCGTTTCTTTCCCCGTTTGCCTATGATACAGGTTTAATGCGACTTAAACAAATTTTCGATGAAACCACATTGTGTACTGTGGTTATACATAAATGAAATAAAAAATATTTCGAGGCCATTTTTACTATGCGAAGAGATTTCAAAAATGGTTTTTTTTGTCCATTTTGTAACACATACATAAACATTATCTATTACGACTAGTTGGCCTTGAAAAAGTTACCAAGTTACAAGGTTACCTCTTGTGGCATCAGACATAAACGGCTAGGTGGCACTCGAGAACGCACAGGGTGACCAATTTTTGTTTTCAATATTATAATTTTTCTATATTATATTATAAATATTAAATATATATTAGAAGTTTTACTTCAGTAGTGTGGTCTAAAGCACACTAATTTTTTTAAATTATTTAGGAAATGATTTTAGAAAAGTATTCAAAAAATTTAAGTAAATTTTTCCCGGAAAATTTTGAAATTTTTTCAATTTACTTAGATTAAAATTATAAATAAGTCATTTTGAAAATTAAATAAAATGTGTATTTAAAAAAAAATAAAACGTAATTTTTCCCCGTACGGGGAGCGAAGTCCGAGATTCATACCCCCTCGCGGTGCTCTCTGGGTAACTCTAAATGAATCAGGTGTAGGTGGAGACGAGCAGCTAAATCCTGTTTAGTCATGCACAATACACGTCAGGGCGAGCCATTGGCGCCTCAAAACCAATACCATACCAGCGTCTGTTTTCCAGGTTAGGAGCGGCTGAAGCGGGCGTCTGTCTTGTATCAAGCGGCTCGCTATATAAATGTGTTCAAGGTAGGACTGGATGCCTCAAGATTCTCACCAGTACGTGACCCACACACGTAACAAGCGGGTTGAGCGGAAGGCAAACAGCCTTCCCTCATGAAAACAGTTAAGTTATGAACCCTAATCAAAAGCCTCGGATTACCATATCGGATTCATTACAAACTCGACCTTGGAAATTGTACACGGACAACGCTTTAAAAATGGAAACATGGAACGTGCTTAGCCTCTGAAGACCTGGAGATCTCCAGAACCTATCGAACCAAGCAAAGAGTTACACATTAGACGTACTTGCACTACAAGAGCTTAGATGGTCTGGGAATGGGATCCATGACACCACCAATGGTTACACTCTTCATTTCAGCGGCCATCAGAACGGAGGAGAATTTGGAGTTGGCTTCCTCATCCATCGGCGCGTGAAGCATCATATCATCGATTTCCGCCCTATCAACATGCGGATATGCACGGTCAGACTTCGCACTAAGAAATTTAACATCACGATCGTTAATGTGCATGCACCCAACGAAGATAAATCAGATGACATCAAAGATCTTTTCTTTGTAGAACTGGAGGAAGTCATCAATAACATACCGCACCACGACATTAAAATCATCGTGGGCGACTTTAATGCAAAATTCGGTAGGAGTGCTGAAAATACATAGCACGTCGGTCCTAACAGCCTGAACCTAACTAGTAATAATAACAACCAACGAGTCACCGACCTGGCAATAACGTACAACTTAGTTGTATCAAGTACGTTTTTCCCACATAAGAGAATCCACAAAGTAACGTGGAGATCGAATGATGGGAGAACGGAAAATCAAATCGATCACGTCATGGTGTCTAAGAGACACTCCACCAGCATATCTGACGTTAGATCTTACAGAGGTGCAGACATGGACAGCGATCATATGCTTGTACAAGCACAAAAGACTGTTCGATGGAATATCGATGCTCTAAAAGACCAAGCGTCACTTCAGAGTTACCAATCAGCTGTCACTAATTATTTAGACCGGCCCTATAACAATGAAGAAGCTCCTCGTCCTAACATCCAGGAGCAGTGGCACGCTGTACAGTCAGCCATAACTACCGCGGCGCAAAATACCATCGGAAAAAGACCTCCAAGGCCCCGCAATGGTTGGTTCGATGACCAATGCCGTAGGGTCGTCGAAAATAAACGAACGCTTCGTGAAAAATGGTTGGCTCGCAACACTAGAAGCACTTTAGCAGAATATCTCCACGCTAGGAAAGCCACGATTAAATACCTTCGACAAAAGAAGCGCGAAGATATGAGATTATGCATCGAAAACATCAGCTTCCAAGCGGAACTAGGAAACTCAAAGGCCTGTTTTGCCAACGCCAGGAATCTCACTAAAGACTTCCACCCAAGAAGTACAGCCATCAAAGACGGGAATGGAGAGTTGAGAACAAACGTGGCTGATGTTCTCTCAGTATGGCAAACCTACTTTCAAAATCTGCTAAATCGGAATGACGACGTGACCCCCATTAGAGCAACAGCTCCTCCAGATGAAAAGGTCTTTGTCGAATATCCCACAGTGGAGGAAGTAGACGCAGCTGTTAGCCGAATGAAAAACGGAAAGGCACCCGGTCTCGATGGAATCCCCGCAGAATTGATTAAACTCTTAGGCGCTACTCTTGCAACAAATCTATACGATCTCGTCGTCTGTATTTGGGACCAAGAAGAGCTGCCTGAGAATTGGAAGACCACGCTCATATCTCCGTTGCATAAAAAAGGCGACCGTCTTAAATGTGAAAACTATCGTGGTATAGCTCTATTGAACGCTGCTTACAAAGTGTTGGCTAATGTTGTACTTGCCAGACTCATCCCTTTCGCCGAAAACATCATTGGCGACTATCAGTGTGGTTTTCGACCCAACCGATCAACCACGGACCAGTGTTTTACCATAAAGATGATCTTGGAAAAATGTTGGGAGTACAACATAATCATACATCAACTATATATAGGCTTCCGACAGGCATATGGCAGTATAAACCGCGATAACCTTTGGGCCGCGCTCATATTCCTAGGAATCCCAGAGAAACTCGTTTCGCTGTGTAAACTAACAATGTCTGGGTCTGTATGTAGAATCGTAATTGAAGGAACTGTGTCAGACTCCTTTGAAATAACATCTGGCGTTCGACAGGGTGATGCACTCGCGCCTTGCTGTTTAATTTGGCGCTTGAGTACGTAGTGAGAAAAAGCAACATCGAAACTTCGCGCTGTATATTTAATAAATTCGGCCAAATTCTTGGATATGCAGATGATATCGTACTTCTTGGCCGAAGACCTAGCGATATCAAAGACAGTTTCATACCGCTCGATCGGTGCGCAAGAAGACTTGGTTTGGAGGTGAACAGCAGTAAAACCAAATAACTATGCAACACCCAGGAACATCTCTAAGGCAAATCGCCGAATTGGCGACCACAATTTTGATGGTGTCGAAAACTTTAAATACCTCGGGTCAGTGAATCACTGAATGAAATGCAGGCAGAAATAAAAGCCCGAATCGCTGCCGGACAACGAGTTTTCTACGCCCAATCAAGATACTTTATAACAGGCACTTTATAAAGCACTAATAAGACCTGTGGTGACTTTCGGAAGCGAGAGCTGGACCATGACCTCTAACGATTGTACATTGTTATCTACATTCGAAAGGAAGGTTATCCGTTCAATTTTTGGTCCAATTAAAGTTGCGAACAACGAATATCGGATTCGTATGAATCACGAAATAAAGCAACTCCTCGGAGGCAGCGATATCATCGGATTCATTAAATCCAATCGAGTGAGATGGCTCGGCCACGTTACCCCACAAGGTCCCCACAACAACGGATGATAAATAAAGTGTTTCGTAGAGGAAGAGTACGTCGTAGAGGAAGACCCCGACTACGCTGGCGTGACGACATCGAACAAGATCTACGAGCATTAGGATGTCGAAACTGGAGGACGAGAGCAATGGATCCGGATGGATGGAGGGCCATTGTGCGGGCGGCGAAATCCCTTCATGGAATGTGAAAGCCAGAGAGAGAGAGAGAGAGAGAGTAAAAATGTACTACAGTAAAAACCCGATTATTCGGCATACAATTAACCGGAACACTTAGTTAACCGAAATTTTAATTTTGAGGAAGTTTTTTTTTGCTTTTTTCTCTTTCTTTTCTCTTTCATATTCACTTTTTAATTCATTTTGAAATTAGCAATTGTCTTTTGCACATTTTCATTTTTTTTTTTTTTTTTTTTTTTTTTGTTTTTATTAATAAAATTTTATTTATTTATTTATATTACGACTGAGTCTTGCACCCATTTAGTAATTTACATTGCATAATAAAGTATTTTGATTAGTCGGCGTAATCAAGTGATTATCCCCAGTTTCATGTAACTCCTCAGATTTTTCGCCACAGTAAGTCTACTGACCTCCTGGTCGCGATAAGTCCAGTGGTTTGGTTCTTTGCAGTCTTCTTGTTGTTGTAGTAGTCAGCATATAGCGTATGTCCAGATTTTCATGCTGGTGCAGACGTTGTAGGTGTTTTGTTGCATGATGCTTAATTTCATCCGCGACAAGCTCGATCTTTAGATCTCGATGGAGGTTGTCGTTTCGAATGTACCACGGTGCATTAACTATACATCGCAGGATTTTATTTTGAACTGTTTGTATGATTTTGATATTTGTTTTCTTGGCACAACCCCAGAGTTGGCTACCGTATGTCCATACAGGTTTCAGGATTTGTTTGTACAGCAGCAGTTTGTTATGGATCGCAAGTTCAGATTGTCTCCCTAAGAGCCAATGCATTTTTCTAAATTTTATGTTTAGTTCTTCTCTCTTCTTTTTTATGTGTTCCTTCCATCTAAGTTTAGCATCTAAGGTCATGCCGAGATATTTAGCAGTGTTTGCATGCGGTACTACTATCGAGTTTATCATTATTGGTATATGATCAACTTTTAGATTTGTAAAGTTGACTTGAATTGATTTTGCTTCATTTAATTTGATTCGCCATTTCTTTGTCCAATTACATATTTGGTTAGTAGCTTTCTGTAATTTACTAGTGGAGTCATGGATGTTCTTTGCTGTTGCAAGTATTGCGGTGTCATCGGCAAAAGTCGCCATTGTTGCTTCTGTAGTTGGTATATCTCTAGTATATAGGAGATAGAGGATTGGCCCAAGAACACTTCCTTGTGGTACTCCTGCTGTTATTCTTTTTAGTTGGGAGTATTCATTCTCATACTTTACTCGAAAGTGCCTCTCTGATATGTATGATTTTAAAATTTGAAAAAATTGCTCCGGAAGATCTCGATGAAGTTTGAATTCTAACCCCTGATGCCATACTTTGTCGAATGCTTGCGCTACGTCAAGGAATATGGTTGAGCATATTTGTTTGCTTTCTAGTGATTTCTCGATTACTTCAGTAATTCGATGTACTTGTTCTATCGTAGAATGGTTTTCCCTAAATCCAAACTGATGTGAGGGGATAAGTTTCCTTTCTTCGATAATTGGTTTTAGTCTTTTAAGAAGAACCTTTTCAAATAGTTTCGATAATGTTGGTAGCAGCGAAATTGGCCTATATGAAGCTTTATCATTCGGAGGTTTGTTCGGTTTAAGTATCATAATTACTTCTGCAACTTTCCATTGTCTTGGTACATACATTAGTCGAAATGCTGCATTAATTATATGCACTAGCTTCCTCAACGCTTTATCAGGTAACACTTTTATTATCTGGCCCGTTATAAGATCATATCCTGGAGCCTTATATGCATTAAGATTATTCTTGATTTCCCATTTTAGTTCTTTCAACGTTACAGGTGTAATTTTTAGTTCATCCTGTTTATTTATCGGGATGATATTTTCCTCTTCCGTTTGTTTGGGGTAAGGTTGGAATGTTTCTTCAAGGTGATTTGCAAACAAATCTGCTTTCTGTTTAGCATTCCGGGCCCAATTTTCTTTATTTTTAATTTGAGGAACCTGAAGTTTGGGTCTTTTAAGATTCTTAGTTGCTTTCCATAATGAATAATCAGTATCTTTTAGCCCAGTTAGAGTGCTGAGGTATTTATTAACTGATTGATTTTTAATGTCTTTTATGAGGTATTTTAGTTGGTTACACAAATGGTTAAATACCCTCTTATTTTCCGAATTTCGATTTTTTTGCCAATTCTTCCGTGCTTTTCTTTTATTTTTAAGAAGTTCTCTCACTTCCTCTGGATAGCTGATATTGCGCTTCATTTCCTTACTATTATTTGGAGTGCTTTCCCACGCAGCACTTTGGATATTATGGATGAGTTTATCTAGTTCGTCTTCTATTTGGGCTGGTCCCTGTATTGGGTTTTGCAGACTAATTCTTTCTGTTAATTGTGTTTTGAAGAGATCCCAATTGGTTTTGAAGCTCGTTAATTTCGGGTTGCTTTCTTTCATAATTATTGTTTGGCTAAGTATCATAATAACTGGTGAATGATCTGATGATAGACTTTCACTGCTCTCTATATGTATATAATTATCTGAAATCCCTCTTGTAATAAAGAAGTCTATAAGATCTGGAGTCTTACTGATATCCGTAGGCCAATAGGTTGGTGTACCACCTGAGTGAAATTCGCATTTTAGTTGTTTTCCTGCTGCGAACAGTTTTTTTCCCTTAGCAGTCGTTAACCGTGATCCCCAATAGGTGTTTTTTGCATTATAGTCCCCTCCAATTAAAAAGACACTTCCTAGTGTTTTTAGAAGATTAGTATAATCTACTTGTTTGAGATTGTATCTAGGTGGGCAGTATATTGCTGATATACTACAAGTTTTACTATTGTTTAATTGTATTTTGATTGTTGTGACTTGCATGGAAAGTTTCTCGACTTTAAGTTCTTCGTTATGTTTTATATAATCTTTTATGATGATAGCTGATCCACCTCTAGCTTTGTTCTCTGGATGTAATGCATGGTAGCAATTATATCCTTTTATTTTACAGAATGAAGTTTTGGTGAAATGGGTTTCTGATATGAGACATATATCTATATTATGCATGTTTAAAAATATATCTAGTTCTTGAATGTGGTGCAATAGCCCATTCGCATTCCAGGTTACGATTCGCAATGTTTTATTCATTTCTTTGGTTTATAATTCGATTTTATATAATTTATATTTTGATACACTCGATCAAGGTTTTCCTCTACTTTTTTATTGAAACTTGTTTGTGATTTCATTTCTTCTAGTGTGTTCTGCAGACTCATGCAGGGAAATGAGTTCCTGTGAAATGAGTCTTTTGTTGAGGTTCTCTAGATTTCTCAGTATGTCCTGTAAAACGAGATCCACTTTTAACTGTTTCTGCTCTGATTGCCGAACTATTTGTGCATAAGTAACGTTTTCATTTAGTCGCTCTCTTTGTATGTTAAAATTAGGAGTTGACGATTTAAGCTCCGTGGTTTTTTTTGTAGATTGTACATTTCTTGGTGTATCTGGTTTGCGTGATTTATCTCTCATTTTTTGTAGCTCTACTGCTACTTCACATCCTCTGTAGTTGGCTGGATGCTGGCCATTACAGTTTATACACTTCGGTGTTGTAATTCGGGGAACTGTGCAGTCGTTTCCTGCGTGTTTTCCTGCACATTTAACACATCTTGCTTCACGATGGCAGTACTTTTGTGTATGATTATAATCTTGACAGTTTTTACATTGAGGTATTAGTCGAGTGACCTTTCTCGGTGTTTCTATTTTAACTCTGAGGTTGAGGATAGCCTTAATATTATAGATATTTTCGATTTTTTCTTGGTTGTTGAAGGTTAGCATGAATAGTGGGAGACCTCTTCTCATGATTTCAACATTTCCCTCTCTGTTTTCTCGTCTCTCTTTTCTGATGATGTTGACTGCATCGATTATTTTCAGACCTTTGTTTTGCAGGTCCTCAATAATTTCATCTTTTGAACAAGTTGGATGAAAACCTCTTGCCATTACTTTAATTGGTCGATCATTTTTATCCTCGTAGGTATACCATTGGTGACCATCAGAATTTAATTTGTTAGCTAGAGCTTTATAATCTTCAGGCTCTGTTGTATTTATTTTCCAAATATTACTACTGAGCGATATTATCTTGTAGTCATTACGTACTACTTCTTTCATCAGTTTCTGAATACTACCGTGGTTTGTAATTCCTAGAATATTGATCGGGGGTGGGGCCTGTTTCTTCTTTTCTGGCTCGTGCACTTTTAATGCATTAGTTGCAATGACAGTTTTAGTGTGAGTTTGAATTGGCTCAACTTCTGGTGATGATTCAGCTTTCCTCTTGCTTAGGTTGGTTTCTTTTCTTGGTTTCTTATTTGCTCTCTTGGATTTCTGTAGTATCCAATTGGTTTCCCTTTCAAGCTCATCTTCATCAGTGTGATACTCGACTTGATCTGTGAGTACTTGAAATTGGTTGTTCATTAATGCTAAGTTTCCTGCGTTGTTATTTTTATTTACAGTTTCCTTTAGCATAAGGTTTTCTTTTTTTAGCACGGCAACTTCATTATTCAGCTGCGCAATTAATTTCTCCATTTTTTCAAACTTATTTATTAACTCCGCGTTATTTATTATAACTGATTTTGCACTGGGCATGGCTTCAGAAGCTTGTTTGATAGCTATTGGGTTATGCTTCATAGTAGAGGTATTTTCCTTCTCATTGTTAAGTTCACCCAGTGTGGTGATCTCTGGCGGTGGAGTGGTTGGTGGTGTTCTAGGAAGTGCCGTACTTCTTTTACCAAAGAGCCATTCATTTGTCGCTTGTTCTGTGCTTCCAGTAGTACTAGGAAAAGGATCAGCCTGGTTGCCTACCGATAATTTCCTTTGCAATGTCGCGTTGCTCCCTCCAGAATCCGTGGAGCAGCCCGATAGATCGGGGTGGGATTTAGAATCTAAGTTCTGACCCACCTGGAGTATGTTATTGTTTATACCCGACATCTCATCTTTTTGTTGACTATCTGCTATACTGTTTCTCTACTACGTAGGGATTGGATACCACAACCGTTCGATCTACAGTACATTGCCCAGGATGCGCCACATGGAGGCTGTCAACTAGCACCCCACATTTTCATTAATGAAAGTATTAGTTGAACATTTTGAAGCGCCAGTAAAGCCCGGTTATCCGGCATCCAATTATCTGGAACATTAGTTAACCGGAATTTTAATTTTGAGTTAGTTTGTTTTTGCTTTTTTCTCTTTCATATGCATTTTTAATTCATTTTGAAATTTGCAATTGTTTTTTGTACATATTCATTAATGAAAGCTAGCATTAGTTGAAAATTTTAAATGGCTTTAATTTTCATATTACAGTAAATGCCCGATTATCCGGCATCCAATTAACCGGAACACTCAGTTACCCAGCAAACAAACGCTGATAGCAGAATGAAATAACATATAAAGTAAGTATACAAAATTAAAAAATGTGTAGTTGTACTAGAATAACAATACACATTTGGTACATACAACCAAAACCAAACACAATCAATAATATAATATGATTGTGTTTGGTTTTGATACAACAAAATACATTAAAAAAATATTATTTTCTGGTAAACCAACTGTTAACAGTTATATATGTATTATACTCAAATCGAAATGAAAGAGAGATAAATTAATTTTTAGGGGAAACAAAGCCGAGTTTTCGGTCGACAACAATACGAATAGCATGGAATTAGGTGCATCAATTTGAAGTAAAAATTGGGCGCTCTAATTATATGCTGTTTATGCGCTCTTTGTGCGCTGATTTGTACTACTGGGTACTCAGTTAACCGAAATTTTATTTGCAATTTTTTTTTAGCATTAAGGATGAAACACACCAAGAGCAGCGCGACGTATTCCAAGCAATCCACATTAACGGCTGCATGTGGGCGTGCACACCAAGCAGCGCAGCAGATTGTTTTGTTTTAGTTGTAAATAGAATTTTGTCAAATTTATCGAGGTTATGAGTAGCAGCCAAGTGCAGTAAATTTATACAGCTGTATGTGGAACCTATTGATGCCGCGACAGATACAACTTCATTCAATATAATTTCTTTAAATCTAAATTATTCTATTAAAATTAGAAAATATTTGATTTATTTTATTGGAAACATCTATATTTATACTCAAATTATAATTTTGTATCGTTACATAAGCGAATAAGCTAATATTTAAATTTGCTGCTCGCTGCTGCTGCTTGGTGTGTTTCATCCTTAAGTTGAAAATTTTGCATGGGTTTAAAACTTTCATATTATATTAGAATTTTTTAATTTGAATTATAGATGGAAGATTTGCAAGAATCGCAACAATCAGTTTTGAACTTAATGAGGTTATTGATTTGAAAAAATCAGTCATCTCATCAGGCCGCGGCGACTGACGTTGATATTTTACATAGGAATATTGTCTATATATAGAACAATACCATGCACATGTAGCACTAGCGAATTACTACCTAGTCTACGGAATTCGATTCTTTCATATTCTCCATCTATACTTCATTTTTACCAATTAACTTTTCGTTGTGTACGAATTACATTTATATTTTAACGTTGTTGTTGTTTTATTGTAATGGTTTTGTTGTGATTGTTCCGTACATTGGTCTATTTCAGTATATCTCGAATTAAAAAGTATGGGGTGGTTGGGAAGTTGATTGTGGCTAAGTAAGTATGAATCATCATAGTCGTTGTCACACAGATGTAACGCCAAATGGAAGAATTTCCTACGATTGTGTATTTAATTCGAGATATACTGAAATAGGCCAATATACGGAACAATCACAACAAAATCATTACAATAAAACAACAACAACGTTAAAATATTTCATATTATACTGGGCCTATTTTTTAATTCATCCCGAGCAGGCAGTGCGCTGTTAAAAAATACTTCGTATTTTTTTATTCAACCTGTGTAATTTTACTCTGCACACTGCGTTTTTATTTGTGAACTGTGATTACACAGTGCATACTCGGTTCTTCAAATTTTACTCTGAAATTAATATTAGTGTACGAAGAGTGTGCAAAATAAAAAACAATTTATTACTCTATGCACACCGGATAATTTTACCCAGTGAAACCTTTGCTCGGTGTACACTACCCGGTGTAATCCTGCTTGCTCGGGTTGAATTCAAAAATAGCCCCAGTTAAAGCCCGACTAACCCGAACGCAGTTAACCGGAATTTTAATTTTTAAGATTTTTTTGCTTTTTTCTCTTTCACAAGGGAAAATTTGTTTCATTATTCGGGGATTCACAGAAAATATACTTTCCTTTACTTTTTTCTGTTTTATGCATTATTCTATTTGAAGTGAACGTGTAAAGTATGTATTTATTATTTGCAATAAATTCAATGAACTGATATATAAAAAAATGTTTTCTGGTACATGATTTGAAAATAAATAAATGAGAAACCTAAAAAATAATGAAATCAAGCGAAATTCTTGTAAAATTTCTAATTTTAATGAAACATTCAATTATCCGGAATGCCAACCTCAAGCATTCCGGATGACAAAGCTTTTGTAAAGTATATTTTCTGTGAATTCCCGAATAATTAAAAAAATAATTTCCCTTGCGGAAGAGAATTTTCCCTTGCAAAAAAAAAAAAAATTAAAAATTAAAATTCTGGTTAATTGAGTGTTACGGTTAGTTGGATGCCGGATAATGGTCTTTTACTGTAATATGAAAATTAAAACTATTCAAAATTTTCAACTAATGCTTTCATTAATGAAAATGTGCAAAAGTAATTGCAAATTCGAAAATGAATTAAAAAATGCATATGAAAGACAAAAGAAGGAGAGAAAAGCAAAAAAATTCTTAAAAATTAAAACTCCGGTTAACTGAGTGTTCCGATTAGTTGTATGCCGGATAATCGGGCTTTTACTGTAATATGAAAATTACCAGACAACCGACTAGTGGCGCAGTGGTTCGATGCAAAGCGAATTTTCGTCATTTTTTTTCGATTACGGTCGATGATGTTAATAAACACTATACTATAACCCTCTATTGGAGTGCAGAATTCAGCGCCGACCCACCGCCCATGTCAGTGTGCAGGTTGACATCGAGCTAGCAATGTGCAGGTGGTATACTGTAATGGTGGTATTATGACCTTGAAAGGAATTAAATCCAATGACAATTAATACTTTCTTTTATTTCTAAAAAAATAAAGAAAAAAGCCATTCAAAATTTTCAACTAATCCTTTCATTAATAGACTGAGCAAAAACGCAAATTTCTTCAAAAATGTATATTTTAATTCACAATTAATACACAAATAATAATTCACATATGAAATTTATGATATGCATGTCTTTTATCTTTCTCTTCAATACAACAAAAAAACTGTAAGAAGAAACATTTTCTTAAAAACATTTAATTTCGCATGCATTTCTTTGTTATTAAAAACAAATGTAAATGTTTATAATGTGAAATAAAATACATCCAAACCTTTTTTTACACGGTAATACGTGCCAACCGTGTAAAAAAATCAACGTTCGTACAAATACCACTTTTTTAATTCTCTTTTCTTAATTCAACTTTTCTTAATTTAGGGAGCCTGACGATAATAATAATTGCTTATTATTAATAAAAATAATTAAAACAAAAAAAAATATTGACAAAATAAAAAAACTAAACATTTTCCAGAATATCAAACCGGGGTATTTCAAACCGAATATTTCAAACTACAAAATCGACAAAAATATGAAGTTTTTAAAATAAATTTAAAATATTCAAATATTAATAAAATCCTGGAATATGCAGATATACAGTATGTGCAACAAGAGCGTGTACGGCGAAAACCTAAGTAAAAATAAAACTACGATTTTTTTTTGTTTTTATTGTGAAAGTTTGTTGTCTTTTCTAGGGCGCTATCAACTAAAACATAGTAAAGTCACCATTACTGTTAATAATTGCCTGGCTCCTTTTGTCCATACTATCAACCAATTTTTCTGCATATTGTGGTGATACGTTTTTCCATATCTCCCGGACCACTCGCGCTAGAGCGCTCAAATTTTTTATTTGGTGCCTTTTTAGCTTGAGTGCCCATAAATTTTGATCGGATTGGAATTAGGTGCCTGAGATGGTGAATCTAATGTTGTGATGTCCTTTTTGAGTTTAAATTTCGAACAAAATAGGCTATGGTGTTTTGGATAGTTGTCTTCTTGCAAGACCCAATTAGAGCTCCCCGCTCCAAACCATTTCAGGATAGATGGTAACAAACGTCATGAATAAATTTTATTCATGAAAAGTGCGTTTAGGTTCCGTGTGGAAACGATTAATTTACAAAAACCTTGCTTGGTGAAGCAACAGCATACATGGAGCTAGGGCAGGTGCTCCACAGTTCGGACAATCGTTTTTTTTGCTTAGTTCGCCAAACACGCCTTTTAACGTTAAAATCCCAAAAGGATGGCTCATCGGTGAACACAATATTCGTAAAATCTTTGTTTTTATGTTCATTCATACTGTCGTCGCTTTTCTGTGTATTTTTGTGTTGCCAGTGGTTTGACCAAAGTACTTCCATATGCGTAGCCATGTTATTTCGTATGGTTGTTTTTGGTAAAATAGTATTCTTTTTTGCAAATTTTACCACAGTTGCAACCGCAGCGTAAGCGAAGAATTTTCATCAAATAACTGTATGATGCCCTCATCCGTCGTTTTTATAGTGGTTCGGATTTTGCCTCTATCTGGCAAATCGTCCACATTTTTATACATTGAATAATCCTCCTCTGTATAAATGTCTTCATTTTTGGTCGTTTCGGATGTGCACTTATAAACACCGCTTCAAATCGTTTTTTATTAATCGCCTTCATTTCTTTTATGTATGTTATCCGCTAAACAGTTGCAGTTAAACTAATGTTTGTTTTAGAAAACTGATTTAAGCCCCGCTCATATTTGTTCCTTTAGTTTTAAGTACAGTTATACCGTACACGCTCTTGTTGAACATACTGTACGCAGTAAAAAACATTTTTACTTACAAACTTTGAAGCCAAAAACTAAATCTTGTTGATTTGGAAAATTATAAATCCAAAACTAAATCCTAATCCACTTTTACCAATGCAATGCGCTTTATGATACCGGTTTTAATTGAGACTCATTTTTCAACAAACAATTTTTCTGTGACACAGCTTCAACAAAAATGAAAAGAATAAAACAAATTTAAGGCCATTTTTGAGATGTAGATTTTAGTTTAAATTTTATTTTCGAGAGAGCAGAATAAATTCTCATCGCAGTTCATATTTTTCTCATAAATAATTCCAGTAACATTTACGGAATTAAATTCATTCATTTAAATTTTTTAAATTTGATTCATTTAATAATTACTGTAAAACTAAATTTTCATTTTTAAGTTGGCTTTCATTCAGAATTTTACCATTTCCTCTATTATATGTCTTTCATTTGATTATAGTCGTATAATATATAGAGGAAAGTTTGGTTTGGTTTTCAGAAAACCGGTTTTATAGGTAAAGGGGGCAAAACGAAGAATGAGGCCGGACTCAAAAGACCTAGGTCCTGTCCCAAAAAGCATATCCACACTAGAGTAACTTGTATCCGATAAGTTCTTCGATTCTTTCCTCATTATCTATAAAATTTATTTATTTTATAGGTAAAGAGGGAATAAACGAAAAAGTTGACGGATTCAAGTTACCGTAGTATGGATATGCACAAACGGATAGTTATTTCAAACTTATTTACTTATTTGCCGCCATCTTTAAGGAGTAGCACAATCGTTCGAATTGAGTTTGCATACTTATTTTGATAGCAACATGAAAACATTGAAAGTTTTCAATTGAAAATTCTACCAATATTCTATTCGTAATTTTTATTAATTTAACGTATACAATTTAATAAAATAACGAAAATGCTTGGTGACAATTTCGAAGTAAAAAACGAAATATTCTTTAAATATCGCATTTATGTTGATATGAATTTTAGTTGGTTCACCTTAGATTTTATATAACATATTTAAAAGGTTACTTAAGGCAATCAAGAAAGGGTTTAGTTGGGTTCTTAATTAATAGAGAAATAATTATTTTACGTGTAATCGGTGATAATTGTCACGTACGGAACCACACACAAACACACACGAAGCGATTTTTAAAACCTCATCTTTTGACTTCGGTGATATAGCGAATTGTAAATCTGCAAAAATCTCTAGATCAACATTTTTCATGATTACTATACTCTATTGTACTACGTAAAAGAAAACTAAAGCAAAACAAAAAATAATTGTGCATATAAATTTTTCTAGACCAATTTGAGTTGAGTGAAAAACATATATAATTTTCGAAGGGAGAATCGAAGTGCAAAATTCCATTAGAAGCTTTAGCTCTGTATATATTATGTTTTTCTATTGTTCAAATTTGCAACGTCCCGGTTTTTGATTTTCAGTTTAAAAAAATATCTAAAACAGGTTTGAGTTCTTGCCAGAATTTGTATCCCTTCGAGTTTTAAAAAGCGTTTTAACATAAATTCCAAGCAATTATACCAGTTAAATAAGTCTAAGTTGGCTGTTCCTGGTTTATTAGCTGTGTTCCAATGGAGAAAGCAAACTACTCACAAGTACATACTTGTATCTACTCGTAGCTACTCATACTCAAACGATGGTGTAGATGTTGAAAGCTGTTACTCATAAATTTGACGGTAGGTATATTAGTTTCAAAAAATCTAAGAGATGGCTTTGTGATGGTTATTTTATGTTGAAATGTCAGATTTTTTACAATTTTTTGTTTGTTTATATTTAAATGGTTGACAATAAGCGATTTTGGTGGAAAATTGATTACAAATTACAATAAAATTTGTAAAACTACAATTATTAAATTGATCCAATTGTACATACACATATACAACATATATATATATATATATATATATATATATATATATATATATATATATATATATATATATATATATATATATATATATATATATATATCGGATCCGCTCGAAACGCGATATTTCAAAATGCGATATCTCAAAACGAGATATGACAAAACGAGATATGGTACAAAACGAAATATTTCAAAATGCGATATTTCAAAACGCGATATGGTACAAAACGCGATATGGTACAAAACGAAATATTTCAAAACGCGATATTAAAAACGCGATATGGTACAGAATATGCGTTGCGAAGCGACGGGAGCGCAGCGACCCACCTGATATCGATCCTATGTACTATCGTTCCTATCGACTTTTAAATTCCTATAAACTGAAATTAAATTTCCCCTTCACCCGCCTGATATAACCCGATCCTAAACTCCCGTTTTGTACCATATCGCGTTTTGTACTACATCGCGTTTTGAAATATCGCATTTTGAAATATCGCGTTTTGTACCATATCGCGTTTTGCACTGTATCGCGTTTCGAAATATCGCATTTTGAAATATCGCGTTTTGTACCATATCGCGTTTTGTACCGTATCGCGTTTTTAAATATCGCGTTTTGAAATATCGCGTTTTGATAAATCGCGTTTTAAAATATCGCGTTTCAAATGGGACCCATATATATATATATATACAATTATTAAACTGATGGAAGGAATTGATTCGACTACTACAGTGGTGGATTTTTATAATAAATATACGTAAATTGATTTTGTTAATATTTTCACTATTAAAACCTCAATACTCTTCTTTCCTGCCAGCGTAGGCACAGATTAAGGTTTTGCCTTCATGGTATGTCCGATTTTTGACATTATTACCAAATTGTATGGAAATATTCAAACAAATTTAATTTTGTATAACAAAATATGTTGCTGTCATAATTTTGCCCGTTCCTTTGGTTATCTACTCACAAGTACTTGTGAGTAGCAAATTGTTTCCATTGGAACACAGCTATTAGTGTGGAAGCTGTAGTTTTATAAACTGCATTTTTTTTCTGATCACAATGTGTTCAGAGAATACCAAAATGAGAGAATACCAAAATTGATTGCCCTCCCGCTCGTATACGATTTATTACTCAGAATGGACACGCCTAATATAAAAAAATTGCGGATGTACATGTTGTGGCCAACACCAAACTTTCTGTTAGTTAGAATGGCCGTAATAATAGCGTATAACACACTTTAAGTGTTTTTTGTTCAAACTAACTATAATCGCTTTTGTTTCAAATTCAGCATAGAATCTTTAGTTCTCAGTCGTGAACAATATGAATGTTCCAATCCTTTTAGTCAATCCGTGTAGACTGTAGAAGATTACGAAGAGACTAAGTAGAGACTAAGACTGTAGAGAAATATAAACATTTAAGTTTGCAAGGAGCCAGAGAGAGAGAGAGAGAGAGAGAGAGAGAGAGATATGAATGGGAATTCATTCTTAAGTTATTTATGGACAACAAATTAAGACAACTCACTTAATTTGACAGAAATCGAAGCTCGCACCTACGTCGAAGCTTTTCATTCCATGCAAATATTGTTAGATACATTTATTAGAGTAAGTTATCATCTCATTATATAGACTATACTCGTACATAAATTTGTACAAAATTTCAAATAAAAGTTTTCAAGTTTCGTTGTATTTAAGATAAGCCACATGTAACCAATCTACCGGTTAGATTAGATTAAATAACTAAATAACTCATATAAATTTCAGGTTTGAATATTCAGCAGTACATACAAAGCTGCTCGGCTGGTTATGATGCTACCCGAATAATGAAACACCCAGCCTTTATCCATAACGGCGATCAACTAAAATAAAGACTGACAGCAACACCAGGGGCGGTATGTTGTACCATCACTTCGAATCGAAAAAAGTCGAATTCGAAAAAAGTCGAATCGAAAAAGTGAAAGTTGTATCATTTTTGCTTTTCGAAAATGATACAACATACCGCCATTCGACTTTTTTCGAATTTCAATTCGAAGTGATGGTACAACATACCACCCCAGAATACTAACGCAATGATAAATTACATAAGTATGTACAAATTTGAATTGATTGGTCCTCTTTACTCGAAAAATTGTATAGAACTTTTTGATGATCACTTTATAAATATTGCGTCGATCCTAAATTAACATTGACATTAGAGTTTAAGATCAATGGTATTGATTTAAGATAAGCATGAGCGATGAAAATATCAATAAGAGAAAAAATGTATTTCGGTCACTATAGTTCTGTTCATTTTTGTGTCTTCTTCCTCTGTTGAATAGTTTTTGGTCTTTGAAATCGGTCGGTTTGTTTTAAGATGAATATAAATAAAAAATAAATTTTATAAATTTAATTTGATTAATCAAATATTTGATCCTTTATTTTGTAGTGTATATATGAGTGTGTATGACAATACAGGATTGTTTATAAGAGAAATAATTCATTTATTGGTTTCAGTTTTTAAATGCAACGATTTTTGGGCATCTCTACAGAGAAAATATAAGAAGATGAACTTTAATAATCTAATTCGATTTCAGTTCTGATCTTCCCAATTGAATAATAGAACAACTCAGGTCGGCTGCTAACCTGGGTGCGTTCATGTTAAATTCAACTCCCCTCCCCCCCCCCCCCTCCCCTCCCCTCAAATGTGGTTTTCCATAACATAACACATAAGTCCATTCACACAGATGCATTCTACTATATTGTGTTCGCCCGCCATTTTGGATATATGTGGCTTAGTCATTCCTGTTTTATGACATTAGTTTCAGTCATTTACAGGCTGTCGTTTCATGTGCATTATTTTTAAGAGATGGATGTCGATATGCAACATTTACGATTCAAAATCTGCATTCAATTCTGTTTTCAAATGAAAAAACTGCTCCTCAAGCTATAGACTTGATTAATTCGACTTTGAATGAACATTTTGTAAGTCATTCAAAAGTAAAAAAATGGTTTGTAAGATTACGCATGACGGCAATTTTAGCCTTGAAGACGATCCACATCCAGGTGCAGTAAAACAATTTGAAGAACCACGAAGAACTTAAAGTTTTACTTTTAACAGTTACGAATTACTCACCAACCAATGCCACCTCGATTGCATCCAATGGGAAAAGTACAGAAGGAAGGAAAATGGATCCCTCATAAACTGGCCGAAAAAAATAAAAACCGAAAGTTGACATCGGCTTGAATTTACTTTCTCGGTACAAAAGAAAGAATTTTTTGCAGAAAATCACTACGGGACGGGTGATGAAAATTGGATTTTGTACGACAATCCTAAACGCAGGAAACCACGGGTTGATCCAGGCCAGCCATCAACATCAGTTGCAAAAATGAATATTCATGCCAGGAAAGTGTGTTTGGTGGGATTGGAAAGAGCTTCTGGAACCTAGTCAAACTGTTACACCTGAACGTTATCAGATATTTGTTTTTTTAGTTTATTATTATTTAATTATTTATTTATATTACGACTGAGTCTTACACATTTAGTAATTTACATTGCATAATAAAGTATTTTGATTAGTCGGCGTAATCAAGTGATTATCCCCAGTTTCGTGTAACTCCTCCTCAGATTTTTCGCCACAGTAAGTCTACTGAACTCCTGGTCGCGATAAGTTCAGTGGTTTGGTTCTTTGCAGTCTTCTTGTTGGTGTGGTAGTCAGCATACAGCGTATGTCCAGATTTTCGTGCTGGTACAGACGTTGTAGGTGTTTTGTAGCATGTTGCTTAATTTCATTCGCGACAAGCTCGATCTTTAGATCTCGATGGAGGTTGTCGTTTCGAATGTACCACGGTGCGCAATACATCGCAGGATTTTATTTTGAACAGTTTGTATGATTTTGATATTTGTCTTCTTGGCACAACCCCAGAGTTGGCTACCATATGTCCATACAGGTTTCAGGATTTGTTTGTATATCAGCAGTTTGTTACGGATCGCTAGTTCAGATTGTCTCCCTAAGAGCCAATGCATTTTTCTAAATTTTATGTTTAGTTCTTCTCTCTTATTTTTATGTGTTCCTTCCATCTAAACTCATGCCGAGATATTTAGCAGTGTTTGCATGCGGTACTACTATCGAGTTAATCATTATTGGTATATGATTAACTTTTAGATTTGTGAAGTTGAATTGGATTGATTTTGCTTCATTTAATTTAATTCGCCATTTCTTTGTCCAGAATTACATATCTGGTTAGTAGCCTTCTGTAATTTACTAGTGGAGTCATTGATGTTCTTTGCTGTTGCAAGTATTGCGGTGTCATCGGCAAAAGTCGCCATTGTTACTCCTGCTGTTATTCTTTTTAGTTGGGAGTATACTTTACTCGGAAGTGCCTCTCTGATATGTATGATTTTAAAATTTGAAAAAATTGCTCCGAAAGATCTCGATGAAGTTTGAATTCTAACCCCTGGTGTCACACTTTGTCGAATGCTTGCGCTACATCAAGGAATATAGCTGAGCATATTTGTTTGCTTTCTAGTGATTTCTCGATTACTTCAGTAATTCGATGTACTTGTTCTATCGTATAATGTTTTTCCCTAAATCGAAACTAATGTGAGGGGATAAGATTCTTTTCTTCGATAATTGGTTTTAGTCTTTTAAGAAGGACCTTTTCAAATAGTTGCGATAATGTTGGTAGCAGAGAAATTGGTCTATATAAAGCTTTATCATTCGGAGGTTTGTTCGGCTTAAGTATCATAATTACTTCTGCAACTTTCCATTGTCTTGGTACATATCTTAGTCGAAATGCTGCATTAATTATATGCAGTAGTTTCCTCAATGCTTTCTCCGGTAACATTTTTACTATTTGTCCCATTATAAGATCATATCCTGGAACCTTATACGCATTCAGATTATTCTTGATTTCCCATTTTAGTTCTTTCAATGTTACAGGTGTAATTTTTAGTTCATCCTGTTTATTTATCGGGGTGATATTTTCCACTTCCGTTTGCTTGGGGTGAGGTTGGAATGTTTCTTCAAGGTGATTTGCAAACGAATCTGCTTTTGTTTAGCATTTCTGGCCCAATTTTCATTATTTTTAATTTGATTTTAACCTGAAGTGTGGGTCTTTTAAGATTCTTAGTTGCTTTTCATAATGAATAATCAGTATCTTTTTGCCCAGTTAGACTGCTGAGGTATTTATTAACTGACTGATTTTTAATGTCTTTTATTAGGTTTTTTAATTTGTTGCACAAATGGTTCAATACCCTCTTATTTTCCTGGTTTCGATGTTTTTGCCAATTCTTCCGTGCTTTTCTTTTATTTTTAAGAAGTTCTCTCACTTCCTCTGGATAGCTAGTATTGCGCTCCATTTCCTTACCATTATTAGGAATGCTTTCCCAAGCAGCACTCTTGATATTATGGATGAGTTTATCTAATTCGTCTTCTATTTGGGCTAGTTCCTGTATTGGGTTCTGCAGACTAATTCTTTCTGTTAACTGTGTTTGGAAGAGATCCCAATTGGTTTTGAAGCTCGTTAATTTCGGGTTGCTCTCTTTCATAATAATTGTTTGGCTAAGTATCATAATGTGAATGATCTGATGATAGACTTTCACTGTTCTCTATATGGATATAATTATCTGAGATCCCTCTTGTAATAAAGAAATCTATAAGATCTGAAGTCTTACTGATATCCGTAGGCCAATAGGTTGGTGTACACCAACCTATTGGTATAAGTTACCAGATTGAGCAAACTAAGTGACGCTCTGGAGGAAAAAGGCCATCCACATACAGCAAAATCAACGCAGAATCTCACCTTCACTAGACTTGGCTCCTTCTGATTGCCTCTTATTCAGGTCGATGTCATCATATTTGAAAGACAAGCGGTTCACGAAAGTTTTTTTGCTTCGAAACCACAAAGTTTCTATCGCGGAGGCATTTATGACCTGATAAATCGCAAAAGGCCATAGATAGTAATGGTGAATATTTCGATAATTAATCTTTGTAACAATAATATTTTCAACAAAGTTGAATTTGACCAAAAAGCAAAATTTCCACTTGCACACCTAATACACGATTTTCGAGATTAGCAGAAAATGTAAGATTTAGTTTAAAAATATTAAAAATTTCGATTTTTTATCGATTAAAAACTTACATCAAACAATAAATTTTACTGTCCTTAGTTGGCAAATCACTTAATAAATAATGTGCCGAAGTAAGCAAATTATACCAAATTTTGGAACTCAAATTTATTAAAGAATCAAACCGCAGTTGCATACATTATATGGGCATTTAAATATCGATACTTAAAAGAAATTTGGTTTTCTCAGTACCATACAGCCTTAAAGTTACTTATTTGAATAAAGGTTGAAGCACACCAAGCAGCAACAGTGAGCAACAAATTTAAATATTAGCTTATTCGCTTGTGTATTGATACAAAATCATAATTTGAGTATAAATATAGAAATTTTTAATGAAGTAAATCAAATATTTTGTAATTTTAATATAAAACTTTAATTTTAAAGAAATTATATTGAATGAAGTTGTATCTGTCGCATCATCAATAGGTTCCACACCCAGCACCTTTAATTTATTGCTCTTTGCTGCTACTCATAACCTCAATAAAATTGACACCGTTTGATTTTAACTCTAAAATAAAACAAACTGCCGCGCTGCTTGGTGCATGCACGCCCATACACAGCCGATAGTGTGGATTGCATGTAACACGAGATAAAAAAAATTCAAACATATTTTGTGGCGACTACTTGTTCAAATAAGTGACGTCGGTCACCCTAAATGCAAAAACTTTGTCTTATGACTTTTGCGTTTTACCAAATATTAAATACATAGTATTAATATAGGATACTGCCTTGTAAAATTGTGTTCCAAATTTTTCTTTCTATAAGACAAAAGTTAAGTTAGGTGTTTTAGTACAAGTTGAAAAAAAAAATCGAAAATCAAAAAAGCTAATGAAAAAAAACTGTAGGTTATTTGTCAAAATAAAAAAGTAAATAAGTACTGTCACTGTCTAGTCAAAACATGTCCTCAATTAATTTTTAGTGTAGTTTGTTAAAATGCTAGAAACGTTGTTTAGTTCACCGTTCTCAATATTGGAAGTTCCTAATTAAAAATCTAAAGTCCATCATGGTTTCATCAGCCATACGCAATTAAAATACAGTGGTACCTCGCTTAACGATCACCTCGCATAACGAGTAATTTACATAACGAGCAAAACAAATTGTAAAATAATAACTCGCTTAACGAGCGACGTTTCGCATAACGAGGAGAAGTCCCGGTTTGTAAAAAAAAAAATTAACGTAACCAAATTTCAAAACAAAAAATATTATGTACATTCATATACATATGTATGTACGATAGATATATGTACATACAATTTTTTGAGTATTTTTTTCGGCATGGAACATATTATCGTATTTTATATTAATTTAAATGGGAAACGTTGTTTCGCTTAACGAGTTCTAGAACGAATTATGCTCGTTAAGCGAGGTACCACTGTATTTACATGTTACTGTTGTCGTATTTTTTGGTTACCGGAGCATGTCACTATGTTCGATTGTAATTCATAGGAATTATTTACGATGTAAATGTTGAGCCCTCAAGTGGTAAATCAACTCATGAAGACGGGCAATACATTATGGAAGGTTTGGCAAGTTGTTTTCTGTTTACGGTCGTCTGACTGGACAATTTGAGACGGAATTTTCACGCTTCGAAAATTATCGTGTCCGTGCTGTGCTGTTCATATTACATGTTGTTTCAACGAACTGTATACGTTAGGAGGGGTACGTATAATGTTCAGGAACCATTATGTAATTTTATTGATCCGTTATGTTTTAAACAATTCTCAATAAATTTTGTTTTGTTATATTTTAGTATTGCTTGCCGCACTAGAAGAGAAATGTGAGAAACCTAACCATAATAGCTCGAAACATGAAATACTCGTATGTGAAATATATATTAAAAATGAAATATATATTAAAATTTTATGTAAATGTAATTTCATGAATAAATGATAAAATTTGATTATAATTCGAATATTTCTTCGAATTTCGAAAAAACGACATCGTGTTCAAATCTAATTACGATAAATACGATACTAGAAAAAGAACACGAACGTCCTATATATAAGTTATGCTTTTACCTTATTAAAGAGCATACTCAATATAAGCTTATAGAAACGCTTGAAAATAGACGACTTCTCTTGGGCGCGGCTTTTATTGGTAACGTTTTGCTTGGTCACGTTGATTCAGCTTACATCTTGGAAAACATATCAATTCACGTGCCATGCACAACATTTCGAAACCATGAATTTTTAGCTCTTGAACACCATTCTACCAACTATGGAGAAAACAACCATTAATAGGATGTCTAAATCGTTCAACTCAATTGACAACCTATTTGACTTTAATTTATCAAAGAACAACTTTAAAAATATCTTGAAGAACTATTTTTTAAATTTTTAGTTGTCAAACTAAAATTTGGTTTACATTTTCTTTTTTTTAGTTTTTTGTTTCAAATTACTGTTTTAACTATTGTAAAAAATCTGAAATCATACATGTAAATTACAAAATAGATTTCTTTAAATAAATAAATAGAAAGAATAAAATTCGAACTGAAGCATACTTCATTATTATTTATTTGTTTACAAAATGTTGACATATGTATTAATTTTTAACCTCCCAAGTTCTCCAAAAATTGTTTATTTAAACACTTATTCCAGTACATCTCAAATACATATATTTTAGAATTTTATATTTTAATACATATCAATTAATTTGGATATCGTTCCGTTTGAATTATAATAAACAATTGGCATCAAATTTAAAACGAGGTTAACTTCGTTGTATTTTTCATAAGGAAAAAATAAGAAGTTTCATAATTTTTCCCACAAGGCAACCACCAACCTAACGAGCAAAAAAAATTTTTCCCTCAAAATATTTGTCATTCATCATTTCTGTAAGGCAAAAGTCATGTTTTATATTGGGGATGGGGTCTAAGCATTTAAGTATTCGGGCTAGCCTTTAGTATCGCATCGCAAATTGACTGTCGCGACATTTTTGTGAAAATGGTCGTAATTTTAACTAAAAATGTAAACTTTACAGACGCCATCTTAGATATATTTCAATTTTTTATATATTATTTATAATTTTTTCCGTTTTTGTTAGATAAATGTCAATTTTTTATATATTATTTATAATTTTTTCCGCTTTTGGATAAAATTTTTCTACAATTTTTTTTAGGTGGATATAATTTTAACTAAAAAATTGTTAATTTGATTGACTGCCATCTTAGAGATGTTTTTATAAATAAAATAAATTTGAACTTTATACATATGAACTATTTTAACTAAAGTGTAGATGACGTATACATCGCGAAAATCGGATAAGATGAAAACTTTTTAAAAATTTTTTTTGTAGATTGTGTATAATTCCGGAAAAATTATCACATTTTCCGGGAAAATTATGACATTTTTATTTATTTTTTTTTGTGACAAGTTATACATAGATATCATCTAGATATCATCTTGGAAAACATATCAATTCACGTGCCATGCCGAACATTTCGAAACCATGGATTTTTAGCACTACAACACCATTCTACTAACTATGGAGAAAACAACCCCATTAATAGGATGTCTAAATCGTTCAACTTAATTGACGACCTATTTGATTTTAATTTATCAAAGAACAATTTTAAAAATATCTTGAAGAACCATTTTTTAAATTTTTAGTTGTCAAACTAAAATTTGGTTTATATTTTCTTTTTTTTTAAGTTTTTTGTTTGAAATGTTTTAACTATTGTAAAAAATCTGAAATCATACATGTAAATTACAAAATAGATTTCTTTAAATAAATAAATAAAAAAACAAAATTTAATATTTAATATTTTAATATTTTTTTTAGTGTAGGTGTCATTAATAGATTCTATATAATCCGCTCCTACGTGCGGCACGCAGTGCGACATGTTTGAAGATCCCGGCTCCTACGCCCCCCGAAATTAAAATAAAAAGAGCCCCGCAGGGCTACGTGGAGGAGCGTAGGTGTCATTAATAGATTCTATATAATCTGCTCCTACGTGCGGCACGCAGTGCGACATGTTTGAAGATCCCGGCTCTTACGCCCCCCGAAATTAAAATAAAAAGAGCCCCGCAGGGCTACGGGGAGGAGCACAGGTGTCATTAATAGATTCTATATAATCCGCTCCTACGTGCGGCACGCAGTGCGACATGTTTGAAGATCCCGGCTCCTACGCACCCCGAAATTAAAATAAAAAGAGCCCCGCAGGGCTATGGGCTACGAATTATATTTTTTTTAATTGAAATATTTTTTTTTTTACAGGTGATGTGAATTGAACCAACCTTATATGATTTCTTTTTCAGAGTTTATTTATTGATCAAATGATTTTCATGATTTTTAGCATCCATGTATCCAATTGTATTATTTCCTTCCCTTCCCACTCTTATTGGCATATATCCGTAAAAAAATATTGAATTTGATTTATTTGTAAAACAAATTTTGTATTTTTTGATTAAAAATTATTTTACCACCAATGAACGTATAAAATTTTAAACTTTAGTTCATTTATATTGCAATAGATGGCACTAGTGTCGCATTGTAAAATATATACTTAGCGGAGACACGTTTTTAGTTTCAAAAATATCCGCTTTTGATCAAACTGGCGCCTCCATCGTTTTACTGTCAAAAAATTGCGATGCGATACTAAAGCTGTTCCAGTATTCGTTTCGGAAAAGGCTTTATTAATTTGTTATAGTTTGATAGGTTTACACGGCTTCTTCAACAGCTATCAGAATACTACTGCAATCTACTTTCTCTTTCAATCCAAATTATCAGTTATCTCATCATTATCATCATCTAAAATATCACTACTGTCAGTATTGAAATATAAAAAAACATCAAAATATTAGCATGCTTTATACATGCTATCTAGTTCTGCCGACATAGCATGTATTCATAGCAAACAGATATGTTAGCATATAAATATTATTACGAGCCTCCACTTGCTATTTGATCAAAATTTTCTAGCAAAACTATATGTTTAGCAATAGCTATGAGTCCATGTTACCCTATAGACAACTACAAGTGGATCTTACGGCAAAAAATTAAATTTATTGGATATATTTTGTAATATTAATTTTTATTTTCATAAAGTATGCCGTATGGTATCAAAATTTCATGGAGAAAAATACTCAATGACTTTACCTATGGTTCCATTTGAATGAATTGCAATTATTTGCAAAGGGAAATTCTTGTATCATTTAGTAGTATTTGTGTATTATTTTCATTTGTATATGTGACGTTTTACAAAACAAATCTTTTAATAACGACATAAATAAAACTAATTTACAAGAGATTTTTGGTTAATGACCACAATACAATTTAAGAACGACAGTAAAACTAAAACCTACAAAGGAAAAGCACGACGCAACGAGTTTCTCTATTAAAAATATTCATTATTTTGTGGGAGAACAATTTAAACCAATTAAAACAATTTCCTATATTAAATAAAAATTAATAATTGAAAAACGGCGATGTTTACTATTAAAATCATCCTACGACTATTTATTAGCACAACATTTCGACATTACAAAGTAATGTTTGTTTTCAAAACAAACAAGTTGCTGTGCAAAACAATCATTGTGCTCATTGTGCAAGCTGCTAATGGTTTCGGCTGATAAAACTCTGGTTCCGGTTGGCTTTAAATTGTTCCTGCTGGTTTAATATTTGCCGTGTTTCTTGACGCTAGCAAGCGCCTTTGTGTTGTTTCATGAAACATGAACTGAACTGGATCAGATCAAGCGTCGAGAAACACAGCTATTATTTTCGGATTATTAATCAGATAGTACACAATTATGAACGATGCGTTGTGCTATACTTGTCCCATAATCGGTTTGGTTCCGGCTAGCATTTTGCGAAACCTTATCAGGTTTCAGGAAAAATCAGATATTGCGCAATGATACAGAATGCATTATGCTACTTGTACCATATAGTTGGTTTGGTTCCAGCTGGTATGATTACGGCTGAAAAGTCAGATAGTACACAACAATGTACAATGTTTTGTGCGCTATTTGTGCCTTAGTTGGTTTGATTCTGGCGGGCATTGTTTCAGGTGGTATGATTCCGGCTGAAAATTCATATAATGATGCACAATGTATTTTGCTACTTGTACCATAGTTGGGTTGATTCCGGCAGATATAGTTCTAATTGAATAGAATAAATAGCTGACGAAGAGAGAACTCTCAAAACTAGTCCAAACTCCAAACCAAACTAAAAAATCAAACAAATGAAAAATTATCACATATTCTCACTTTATAGTTAAATTTAAAATTAAAATTAAATCTCGTGATAAAAAGGCACAACAGAATAATGAAAAATAATAAGTGAAAAATTAGCTTATCTAAAACAAAACTGAGCTGTAGTGTCGTTATCTGACAGTAGCCTAAACTACAACAAACAGTATATGAGTTTTGTTTGAAAACCGCGACTCGAGAGTTGAGAGTTTTCCTGGGCTGACATGTTGTAACTATCACTATTTTCGCTTCGATGCATTTTCGATAGAATAACGGTTTTTTGGAAGTAAACATTTTTTTTTCTATCATGTAAATTTTTAAATTTTCATCAAAGTAGCTCGGTTTTTTCGTCGAAGCGAAAATAATGATAGTTACAACATGTCGGCCCTGTTGTTTCATCAGCACACTAGATGTAAATATAAAATTTAATTCTTATTTACATCAATCAACAATAATATTAATTCTGTGCATCTAGTAGGTTATGAAACAGCAGCAAAATTCTCAACTCTTAAGTCCCAGTTTTCGAACAAAATATGCACTCTGATCTGCAAATTTGAAGGAACATTTGAGAGTCTCTGCAATTTTAAATTATTTTATTTATTTATTTTGCTGCTGCTACATCCCAATTAGGGATTTGCCCCCTCCATTATTGAAGTTATATATAACCAGTTTATCTTCGGAGTTATGTATGACTGTTCCATTGTATACTAGCCAGGTTCCGAGGCTGCTGGAAGGGGCATACTGCTGGTGATGATCTTGTTTTTTCCTTCCATTTTTTACATTTATGCTTTTACCGATTATTGGTTGCTTCTTGATGGTGAAGTTTTTTTCGTTTTAATCTCTGCAATCTGTTCTGGCCGAAGCACTCCCAACTCTTTCGAGACTGGTTTTCCCGTCCTACCTTACGCAGTTGCCTACCAAATCGAAAACGTACGGCTATAGGTCCGATTTACGTTACCACCCGCGCATTACCATACTGGGCATGGAAAATGGCCCATGAGTTTTAAAATAAAAAAAAAAATAAAAAAATAAAAATAAAAAAAAAAGTTTAGCACTCGATACAAAAACTAAATTAAAATTCCCTTGTACAGTAATATTTTCTCTTTGTTTCTTAATATTAAAATTGGCAATTATCGAGACTGGCCATCTAGTGCCCAGTGGCTCATCCGACAGACACGTAAAAATTAAATTTAAACAAAATATCTATAACCACAAAATTTCAAAGAAACAGATTATTATTATTAAGATCGATCGTTAGACGTGCAACTACTGCAGAAATATAATGATCACAAATAAATAATACGCGAATGATATAATTCCATTCAAGGACATCTGATCAATCAAATAATAAACATATAATGTTAAATTAAGATAATTTCACCCAGATATAGAGAAAGAACGCTCAAAGAATTGGAATGAAAGCTGTTTGTGTATAATGTTACTATGTACGCTTACCATATAATCTTGAAAGAATTTTCAGACAAACCAAACCGAAAAAAAAATATTATGTCGAGATCAATCAATAAAAATTTCGATCAATAGAACATCGACCATGAGCACACAGATACAGAAATCCTAAATTTCCAAAAAATTGTGGATGGAATTGATATTTTCGTTTCTTGGATGTCTGATCCGCCTTATTCGATTTATAATTTTAATTTGAATTTTTTGTTTCCATCCGATCATCATTTTGATCATGATCACAACAACGAAGTTGATGTTGTGTTTCGATGATCATCATCGAACTGTGTAGTATGTATAATAAGTAGTAGAATATCAAACGATCGGTCTTCCCTCATCATCTTAAAAAAATTGATTTTTTTGTAAGTGCTTGCTTTCTGATGATCAACATAATCATCGCTCATTTAATTCATATAATAATCGTCGATTGCGAAGAAACACACATAAATATGTATCTCCCTACCCTACATACATACGAGTATGTTTTAGATCGCGCATATAAAGAGCCTGAAAACCCAAAAAATATTGTTTCTTGTGTGTAATATGAGACAATTGAGAAGAGCTTAAATCACCGAATTCGCGGACATTATTTTTTTTTTGTTTCTGGTGGTTTTTTAATACTTTTCGGTTGTCATTTTTCTTATTTTGTCTGATGAGGAACGAGATTCGTCTGTTGGTGGAAGGAATATAAGAAAAAATGTAAAACAAAATATTGATTTATTTTCGTCCAAATTTACGTATTGGATTAAAATGGAAAGTTATGTGAATCGACACAAAATTTTAGCCTGGTGACATTTTGTTTTGCTCAGCCGCCAGTAGACTATGACGAATTGGTTGAAATTTGTAACTCGTCCGTAGCAGACATTGGCTATTTTATTAATACACTCTAAATCTATTTACCCGTACGAGTTAATTAATTGTTTGAACGCTATTAAAAAATTCAATAAAGTTTTATGAGCGGTACTGGTCTTGATATCTTCTTACAGAATTAGGTAAAATATTGCTTTTAATTGTCATATATACATTTTTCTCTGTGGATTATCACCCACACAGGTATATGCTGGTATTTCTTGTATCATATATTTAGTAAAAGTAAAATAATAAGGAAATTATTAATTCGCATGTTTATGTTAATTATAAATTAACCAGAATTTGTTGCGCCCAATATTTTGTTGTTAATGTTTTCGCTAGGATAGACCTTAGTGTGTTATTTGTGATATTATGTAGTTATTTACTTGTTAATATTTTAACAGTTCATTTGAAATCGTTAAAAAGGTATTCAACCTTAGTTGTCCCCCTACTCTACCTATACATATTTCCAGTTAGTGTTTGACAAAAGTTGACAAGTGTTCGTACTCGACTTAAGGCGACATACGCTTGACCCGGTGCAATGTTTTCTTTCCGAAGTCACTGCATCTTATGTTCTGTTAAGTACCACCACAACATGACAGGTAGCATCCGTCGTTCTGCTGTGCCAGTTGAAAATTTAGCGAAGATTTGCATCTCCATCGGATCAATAATATGCACGCCAACATAGCCAAGGTGAATGCGAAGCGATGCAAGGTTTTGATTGTACATTTGCGCTTTCCGATAATGTGGCCATAATATTTCAAAAATGATTTCCATTGCACCGTTCAATTGGCTTTGAACATCTATAAGGGACATGCTTTATTGTTTACGATTTTATATTATTTGGTTACCTTACCCCGATATTTAGTGTCAGTAAAGCTTCCCGCTAATTCAAAAATTTAATTAATTTTTATTAAGAGTGCAATGGAATATTTTATTTTTGCCGGTTATACAAGTTTTTCCACTTGTGAATTTAATAGTAAGTAATGTAAGTCATTTCAAAGCTCATTAAAAAGGCTCCGATGTCCGTCTCTGACTAATACCACAACACCAAATTAAATAAAAAGAGCTAAAAATTGAATTCATTGGGAAGAAGAAAATTTATTGCAATCAATATATTCTATTCCGAAATTGTTTAAGTTCGTGATTACATTAACAGCTACAGCTCCCGAAAGTTCAGTAGTTCACATAAGGTTTTCAATGTGGGTTCATCCTTAAGTCATTTGGAGATACTCGACGTACAAGAGGCGCTATTTCATCCAAACAAGAAATAAATTTTATCAAATAACGTCGCTACAACTTCTGAATCTACTGTAAAGCCCGTGCGGTTTTTTGAATTGGTTGGCAATCCTGTAAAATATGCTTGCCTTCTGAAAATACTCGATTGTTATCAGAATTAACTATAGTAATTCGATTATTAAGCGGCTTCAAGGCGGTGGATCTTTGCTAGCTAAAGCTCAGTGGATGGAGTGGGTATTTGAAGCATTAATAATCCGTGTTTGACCGCCATAGGAAAAAGTGTGGATTAGTAATTAAATTTAAAAAAAAAAATAATCGGAAACGAATTATTCCAAATACACTCAGAAAAAAATACGATAAATACATGATTGCATTTACCATAATATTATTATTGTATGTTAAATACAATTATTTAAATGATTGATTTTATCATACTATGATATTCTTGACCATTCTTCTTGATCTTCTTCATCATAACAATGATGATCAATGAAATTTTTTTTTTCAGTGATCATCATTGTTATGATAAAGAAGATCAAGAAAAATGATCAAGAATATCATAGAATGATAAAATCAATCATTTAAATAATTGTATTTAACATACAATAATAATATTATGGTAAATGCAATCATGTATTTATCATATTTTTTTCTGAGTGCACCTAAGTAAGAACCCGTTAATCAGTCAAATTTCTCTTCCAGAGTAAAAGAGGTACCAATCATACTATGACAAAGTTAATCATTCATAAACAATTTCCAGTCAGTGGGGTTAAACCCAAAATAGTATGTTCGATCAACAGGCGTGATAGATCCGCAAAACTTGTGACGAAGATTCGTCACAAAATGAACCACCTTCTAACAACATGTCGATTCCAATCAAGAAACTATCATCATTGACTCTGCAATCTGTTTTGGTATTTTCGGTGTCTTTGTCATCACTGTGAAAGCAAAAGTACCTTTTTGTGGATCTGTGCTCCTTTACAGATAAGTTATCTCCGAATTCTAAATATGTAGTTCAAATTTAGTCCGTTTCTTGATAGTGTATAATTAAATATGGGTGACCATCCGTTTTCGTATTGAAAATTTACACTGTTGTGCAAAGGAACGAAACCCTCGATTTTCCAGCATTTTTGGTGAATTTTCCGAGCTGGGTGGGTTTGTCGAAAATTATGATAACCTTGGGAGTTTTCAAACTTTAGCATTTTTATATTGCGCTTCCTAACCGAAAATTAAATTATCTCAATTAAAGGGTTCATCTGCGAATTTAATGACACCAATTTTAATTACGATATAAAACTCTCAGTGTTCTTGTCTATCTGAACCTATCTGACATTTTAGTTTACTGTACTACGTCTACATCAAAAATGAATTTAATCGCTTCAATATTTGCAAATGCGTTTGTAAAGGCTACCGTAACATATACGAGGGTTCCGTTAAATATAAACAGAAGATTCAGATAAGCTAAAGATGTTTCAAATTGTACGAATTCCGATATATTTGCGTGCTTTTCTCGTTATCAAAATAAAGCAAACAATACTTCTAGTTTCAAATACTCGTAATTATTCACAACTTTATCTGTCTTTGTTATACTTTTGACTATCACTGCTAACAAACAAATTCGACTCGTTTGAATATACAAAATTTATGTATGACTAAGTCCTTTCCAAACGCCAATAGAGGAAAGCTATTGCAATTTTCCATTTAAAATAGAAAGTCTCTATTAAAGTCTATACTGTTGTTTCAATTATAGACAAACCGAATCTCCTTCTATAAAAAATTATGAAAAGTTTGTTTAGTTATCACAAAAATTATCGCATTTACCAATTGAGGTTGAAGATGAACCCGATGAGGCTGATGAAAATTAAACTTTCATTTTTCATTTCGTTTCTTAAGTTTTTCGACATAACCATAATTGAATGTTCTTCTAAGGCTTTCTTTCTCTATCTTTCTGTTTCAGCCGCAGTCTTTATTTATTTCTTAATTAACTTCTTAAACGACAGTTAATTGATTGTCGGTATATCAAGTTTGAGTCTTGTCTTAATTGTTTTTTTCCATTAAGAGTAAAAGTTGTGGAATGAAACAACAGCATATTCAGCAGTGATATTGTTTTTTATAAGCTCGATACGGTTGGTGTATATACTCATACAATACCTGTGAAATTTCGTATAACACATACTACACCTATATCACAAGACCTCGTGCGTATTTGACATTCATAAACCTCATTGATTTGAATACAACAGAATAAAAATATTTCATTAATTGAATTCAATTTTCATCATCCAAAAAAAAAAAAAATGAATTATTTCCAAAATCATTCAAATTACATACACAAAAATGTTCATTTAACTGTCAATCATTTCAATTAAAATAAAATTTTATTAAGAAATTTTTAAGAAGTTACTTTTGTTCAATTTAATTATAAAAAATATTATTATGCATGTGCGCTTTGGTAATCTCTTGGACGGACGAGGGAATGAATAATATACACTCCAGTTCATTAGCTTAAGACCAATTTAACTTTTATTCATGTTTGCGATTCTAAATCCAAATTGTATTTTTACAATGAACAATTTTCAGTTACATTAATGTCAGTTAAGGGTTATAATTTTTGCTTTTTCCTTATCATATCGTTAAACAGAAATTGCAGGTAAATTTATAAAGAAAATAATCTCAAGAAACCGATTGTAGGAAATAAGATTCTTAAAATTATTATACAAGTTAAATTTAATTCATCCAACGTTGAGATTACGGACTCTAGGAAACACGCTCGGCCGCAAACTGTCTCAATCCGAAAAGTACTATGGCCAATGTAAACTATCAACATTTACATGAGTCATCCAGTTTTAAACAATAATGCCATTGTTAATTGATCCTATTCTCACAAGATACCTTTAATTTTATACATTAACAATTACCTGTTTGTACTGCGGTGATTATTTTGGAATAGAAGGTAATAAATTCTAGGTTATGATACAATAAAATGGCTTTATCCTTCCACAAATCCTGCTGGTAGTACTTTGTTTGTACCAAAATTGTTCTTTTGTACGCATTTTTAATTTTTAATCAAGTTATTTGAAGCTATTGTTTCGATGATTTGTAACAGAAGTAATATCTAGTTTCATTCGGGCAAGATCATGAATTGATCAATTCAATCACCTCATCAGTGGTTTATATCTTGTGGTTTATATGTGTAGAACACCCATGTATCAATAACTCTACTGAATTATATGATAACTCACAAAATTTATTCTTACGAACTTTCATCTCATTCTGACCGAGTTCGATTAATGTATGGTTTTGTCTATACGCTACAACACTTTATATCATCATAAGTTGTGGTTTTTTGAATACGCCCAAGTGATCAATAATTTTAAATGATTCAATCAAGTCATCAATTACTTGGCCTTAAGCTGTTGAACAAGAGTGTATATATGTCGAAATGTCATATAGATTTCTCATATAGTCCATTCAATAGGGCCTATTATGGAGATTATAAGAAACTTTCACTGTCATCTTTTGATGTAATCGTTTCGTATCTAAAGCACGTGCTAATTGTTCGACCTCATGATTATCTCTATAAAGATAAATCTGTGTTACTGTTCCGCCGAATATAACAAATATTTAAATGGCAAGCGCATACCTGTATAACTGAAATGCCTATCCAATCGATCGCATCAAAATAAAATAAAAATTCACACAATAAATTAACATACTGTGTGCCCGCCTCAGCCGCGTAATTACAATTCATCATCATCGCATATATGTGGTTTATCGCCAATACATGTGTTGTGTACCTACACTTTTTGATATTAAATTGCTTGTTACACTACTTTGGGCTGCTGGTTCATATATAAATTGATTTAGCCACTGAGGAAATACCAAAAATAACTATAATTTTACAATAAAATATAAATTAAGTGCGTAACGATAATCTACAGTTTATATAACACACTGTTTAGCATACCCTAAGATGCAGAAAATAGCAACAATAAAGTTACGTTAACGTTGTTGCACATGAAGATTAAATCAAAACAAACAACTACTTTGTTATGCTGTTGCCTTAAATTTTTTTGGTTTGGTTTGGTTTACTGCTTAAAATTTTGCCGTCGGCTTTTGATGATATCGTGATAATATATTTATAAAGAACAGCAGATTGCACACACAAAAATATCCTTCTTCGTTTTCTCAGTCTCTCCCTAGCGGAATAGTAATACATATTGGTCCATAAAACAAAAATAACAATAAGTAAATAAATATAAACTGGAAACCTTCTTATTAAAAAACACGAATCACTTCCGCAACTAATTTTAGCATATTATGACTTTATGATCAAAGTAATGATGGGAAATGCAAGACTTGGCTCCTCTATCGTATACATGAAACTTCTACAACCGCTAACCAGTTTTTCGAAGAAACCTCTGCAACAACCTCGGGTACGATTGTTATTATTGTTATTATCATAAATAGAACACTCAGCGTTTAAGTTACAAATTTTATTTACACCAACCCCTATAACAACCCCTATAACATTTTGAACAATTCTCTATTTCACTATTTATCACTGCTCACTATTTCATTTCCACTCTTACTATTCACTTTTACTTTACGCACTGTAGACTTTATACTTCTTCATTTGTTGTTTACTCCAGTCTTTTCCATGATGGCTAGCGACATAGTTTACAATTGATTTCGTTATTTCCATATACCCCTCAACAAGGAATACCATTCTACCAGTATTGGAGAAGTCATCGCCCAACAATATTACTATATTGTATTGTCCGAGAACTAGCGACCTTTAGGTTGATAAAACTTGGTGGTGTATACCTTGACCACTTGACCACCGAGTGTTGTATCTGTCTAGAGTAGAATTCGAAACATTTCCCTTACCCTAAATATGTTTATCCCAAACAGACATTTCCCATGTCATATTGCATCGGTCTATCGCGTTTGACGACTTGACTCGATACACATCGTTGCTCATCTTCTTAACAATTTTTTATGAACCCTTTCAATTACGTTGTATGCTTGAGATCTTCCTTTTCGTCCCCTGGAATTGTGCAGCCATAGTAGATCACCTCGTCGAAAATCGTTATATATGCCACACTGATTTGCTCTGTTCTAAAGTTCGATCTTTGTGCATTTCCGTCGCAGCTCCTCATTTACGGCTTTTTCCTATCTGGTTATTCTGTAGATTAGACTGCCAGCTCATTCTATTCCTTTCCTTTTCTATGCCTCGTCACATTCCAGCAATCCTCTTTCTCAACTAAAAATTTTTCAACTCCACTCTCATCAATCGTACTGGAACCTTCTGCTTGAGCCAATTCATCCTTTGTTTTCCCTCCCTTTGCTTCTGGTTTTGGTAGTTTCTTGAACCCTTTGTGCTTTTCAGTATTCCTGGTCTTTATTCCAGTTTTCATGTTGCTTATCTTGGGAATCTGGCTGACTCATAAAATGATCATTCATTGCTGCTAATAGTCTTGGACATAGTGGCAATAATGTTGAACAACTTAAAAGGAACATTATAAAAGAAATTAACAGGATAAAGGGTGAAATGTGTGAGTGATGAAATATGTAATCACAAAAACATTTGGCAGACATTGTTTTTCATACATAATCACAAACATTAAATAAACGATCCGTAAATATTAAATCTATTTTCTTTTATTTAACCAATTTTTATAGGCAAAAAAGTAGTAAACCTTTCGGGTGGACACCCTGTATCTGTCGGAATAAAGAAAATTCCCATGAGCCTAACTGGATACCTTCTCTGCACTAACCCACTGTACTACACAAACTACATACATATGTACTTGATTTTTTTTCAGGTTTTAATTATACAAAGCATATTTTTGGGGTTAATTTTTCATGGCCCACGGATATGTTTTCCTCTCATAAGTTACGTCTCAGTATGTGATCTCGTAGGAGCTAAAATGGTAAGTGGCTTTGGCGAGTTCTATACTTTAGTGTAAGAATTGTTATTTTCGTTATTCAATTTTTATTTATAAAAATGTTTGTATTTAAAATTGTTTTGACGGAATTTTGGAGAGCTTCTTATAGCGCTCAATTTTAAATTTTGTACAATTTTGAACCAAATTCTGGAAAGATGACGAATAACTCCCAATTTATAAGAATTAAACAATCTTAACAAGGATAGAATTGAAAATGATACGCATTTATTTTGGGGTTTTACTTAGGGGCTGTTCACAAATTACGAAACGCAATTTTTGTTGTTTTTTAACCCTCTTCCTTCCCCTTGCAACAGATCGTAACAAATTGCGAGTACTCCTCGCCCCACATAAGAATAACGTAACAAGAGTTAAAACACTTTAATTATTTTTAAAATAATTTTTAAAACAAAATTCATTAATTAAAATGAAGGAAAATAATAAAAATACTATTACAGTCCGATCCGAAATAAAAACCAAGCAATTAAAAACACTGTTGTGTTTTATATATTTCTTGCATACCTTATTCAGCGTCGCACGGAGAAGTAAAGTATTCATTCATTGATAAATCAGGGATGTCACTTCCTTTAGATTTATCATTGTTTGTCAAATCAATGTTCTCTTCATGGATTGATGAGCGTCATCATAACCTTCCTGCAAGGAAATAACAGCCATTAATCCACGTTGTCTTCGGGCTGGAACACACACTGGCATAGTTTTTTTTTATATTGATCGATGATCACACATCCTTTTGACATGATCTTTTAGCATCACTTGAGGAGCAAAGTACATTTCACAATTTGAGCATATTCTATCTTTCAGAACATTTTGAACTGAAGGACAATAAATAATAATCGCACGGAAATGATTTCGGTGGTTAGAGGACCACTCGGAATTTCTGAACAAAATATTGTTTTGTGGGATTTCCGACTTATCTGGTTCGATATATTCAGCAACTGTTGGATAATATCAACAATTACGCTACTCCATATTTGTGAGAGAGTCTCGCCTGCAAATTTTATGTCTCGCTTTTCTAATTCAAGGTTCTTTGTCCGCCCGTGATCGTCTAAGTGGCTTTCAAGATTAGTATGAGGCAATATTGATCCTGATAACTTACGAACTACAGGTGCTATTCTTCGTTCCACCCATTTGAACGCACTGCGTCCAGGAGCATTTGTAGCTATGAAAAGAGCATCTACACCATGCTTCAAAAAATGATAAATGGCAACGTTTTTGATATCGTGGGTTTTTGTTGGAACCACCGTCAACGGTAAACATAATTATTAGCTTAACTATATTATTATTTTTGGCAATAACATCGAATTCTGGAAGATGCAAGGAAGTGAGTTGAGGAAGAGTACTTCCCAGAACGCACAGCGACATATATGTCGGGCTAGAGTAACCCATAGCCTCAATTTTGCCTCATCCATCTGGTTTTATGTTGAGACGCGCATATATGTATACAGATGGGATTAGTTTATGTCTAGATGCAACGACCCAATCGTGCTCAGGAAGACTAACCCTATATTCAACATTCATTAAAATTGGAGCCTGTTTTCGTGCAGTTGTCAACAAATACTTAGCTACTCGGGCTTTGTCTAATGATTGACTGAAGAAGCAGATTTCGTTCGGACCAAGAGCAGATGCCAACTCTTCAAGATGCTTAGTGTCGATGTGTAAAATTTTCTATCAATGTGCTTCCAATGAAAATCATTTTGCGATCGGATTAATTTAACGGGAGCTATTACTACGTGTTATTTCCCTTCAGTAGAGAGACTTTTCGCGACTTTGGAAGTAACTGAAGATAAATTCAATTTATTTCTTCAGTTAATTCATCGAGTGTTTTGATGCTCTTGTATATATCGCTTTGTCGTTTATAATGAGCTGCTGATCCATGAATAACAATGTCAGTGATCGCTTTTTAAGCAAAGGGGTTGCCCGTCTTTAAATCTGCGTCTACCAGCTCTTTCTCTTAGATTGAGCAAATCTTTTTTTTCAGGGGTCGCCTCTATCAAAGCAGCAAGATTCCTCTTAGTATTTTCTAATTTTTTTTGCCTTCACTGATTAAATATCTTTGTTTTTAAATCACATTCTAATTTTTTTTTTCGATTCAATTTGCTGTATTTCTTGTTACTGCTCAGAAAAGATCATTCCTGTATGTTTACGGTTATAAAGACCTACAAGATCGGCATTACAAATATCGATTTCTTTTTTCAACTGTTCTTGGATTAGAGATTTGAATTCTTTTGATAGTAATGGTTGACTTTTAGATGAGCAAGGTTTATCGATATCAATTGTCATTGATTTAGACGAAGTTAGTTGATGAATTTCACTTTGCTCATTAGTTAAAGTCGGTCTAGTATAGACGGTTTAGACCAAAATTGCATTAAATTTCAGCGCTTTATAGTTTTTTATTAGATCAGAAACTTTTGTAGACAAATCATTTTCGTGTTTTATTTTGTTCTATATATCATTTACATCTTTTTGGGAGTGCTGTTTGGACTTGTTACGTAAAGCCCTCAAATACTTATCGTACAACGACTTATATAGCAACGACCTATTCATAATTAGGGTCTAAATAATATATGAAATAAAATGAACACAAATCTTTTAATTTCTTTGTTTTTTTAATGTATGAATACCACAATAATAATTTTGAATACTGGAATTTATTACACAAGGTTACAAAACTTTAAACACTGAAAAATATACATAGTTATTTTATAAGGATTGAAATGTGATTGGTCAGTGATTTTAATTTGATTACTTATATGTTACATTAGTTTACTATCACACAACACATATTTTAAACACATTAATACATGATTATATTTTAACACGTTCGAGTAAGTTTTATTCGATCTACGGGTGGGTGAATAACTGCAATCTTGTTTATTTTGTCTCATTCTCGCACCACGTTACTTTTGGTTTTATTTTACGATAGCATACCACGTTCACGAACGTGAATGCTATAACATTCATACACCTTTTCCATGTTTTAACAATTTCGCGCAAATCAGTCATACAATTTTTTCGGTTTTTAATAAATAAGACGACATATTTGTCAATTCTCAACAATACATTCGTTTCCGTGACGAAATATCATTGCAATTACAAAAGTTATCAAATTTGTGTTAAACACATTTTGAGAGTGTCCGCGAACGCGATACTAAACGAAAAATATTTCTCTCTTTATGCCAACGTTCGGAAAGGTTCACAATAGTATTTTAATTGTTTCCCCGAATTTCGTCGTTAGCTAGAATTTATAAAATAAATTCAGTGAAAACGTAAATCAATGCTCATTAAAATCGTTCAGATTATTGCTAGTTATTTGAATAAAAACCGTCGAGTAGAAATTGTTTTGATTTTACTTAAGCAGTTAGTGCTTTTATTGGCGCGGCAGTATTTTTGTTTTGGATAATTTTGAGAATTTTGTTGTATTAATCTTTAATATTGACTAATAATATGAATGCTTACTTGACGAATGAGAAATGTCTGAACCACCAAGATCATTATTTTTAAGTTATGTTCGGTGGCGATGGACGATTTTTTGCCACTTGCAACTTCATTCGATGCAATTTCTTAAAATTACAATTTTTCTATTAAAAATTTAAAGTTCGTCTTTTAAATCGTCTAGTCCTTTAAAAAAGAACTTATCTCGCGAACAGTAAAGATTCTTTAAACACCAAAGCAAAGTGTGTACTATGTGGAAAGTAAATTCAGTTACAGGTTAACTATTATGATTCAGAAAAAAATGTAATTTTTTAATAAAAAAGAAGAAATTTGGTTACGTAACATTTTGAAAAACACCCCGGCCCCCGTAACAAACAGTAACAAATTTTCATTCCGATCGATTTTTTCGACTAAATTATGAACTAAACTAAATTGCTCAGTAGTTCACACTAAACAAACATTCATAGGTGGCAGAAACATCAACAAAACAAGCTGTGCCTGACTATTCGGAATACTAAATTGTCGACTTTTCGTGGATAAAGGAAATGTTAAATTAAATTAAAATAATCGAAGATTACATGGAAGTTGTATTATTTGCAAATGTTATTAAAAACTACGAAATGTTTAAAAATAAAAAAAGTCACGTAAAAATTTGTACACTATAACACATTTGCATTAAATACCAAATAATGACATTTGACAACTAAAGTGAAAAGTTACCTCGCGAGGAAACTTTTCGTTTGTAACCTGGGGGCGAATCATAATTTAGCCGAAAAAATCGACCTGACGCACACAGCATTACAACAAAAATTTAAAACGCAGCAAGACGAATTCTTGTTTATAACGTCATGTCAAAATAAATGTAGTGTATTTCAGGTGATAAATGTTTGTTTTATGGATGCATTTATTTTTCATTTTTTTGGTATAGCGACACCAGTGAGTAATAGCTGCAGTTTCAGTAGAAATTTCCCATTTGGCTCCGGATAGTGCTCGAAATTATAACACGGCTGCTCAAATTTTAAATATTTTTTGCGTGACAAGCTGGGCACCCGGAGGGTAAACCTAATTCGAGTATGCTGAATTCAATGGTGCTAGTTCCATTTCAAAGTTAGTCCCCATTTTTGAGATATCGCTTTCGACATATTTTGCCTCTGAGTCAAAAATTTGTCAAAATATACACTCATATTCACGTTGATAGCTCCTGAACCATTAAGATTTTCGCTATGCGTTCTTAAGCAAAGTTGTTGCGCAAGCCAAGACATACAACTTTGCCGAACATATCAAGGCCGAAAAACGACATCTACAATCACATTTTTGTGTTATTTTATTTTTTGCTTTTCATTTCGACGAAAAACCCGTTTTTTATCATTTATTGTCCATTTATTGAATTTAAATCGATCGAATAAACATCTCATCGGCAAATATAGATACAATAGAAGCTATTTAAAAGAAAACTAAATTGATTCAGTTGATTTTATTGTGATTTTTCTCAATTTTTTCCTAAAAAATTAACATTTTTTTTAACTTTCAATTTTAATTTTCTGATTTGCTCATGTCGTCTTCGAGTTCTTCTTCCTCTTGCAAATTCCAACAAATGTCACCCAGTTCCGTTCGTTGTATGGGTCGCCTTTAAAACAAGTATCCCATAAGCACATAAAACACATGTTTTTAGTGTAACCCAATTGCATGCCACTTAAAAGAGCTATCACTTTTCAAATCTGCACAAACTTTCCATTGATGGTCATTGTATTTAATCAAATCGATGATTTTTTTCATTGATGCATAGGTTTCCTTTGTGTTTGTGCTGCGTGCAATTGGAATGGAATTCTTTGAGTTGGTAATGTGAAGGAGAACTGCCTTCAAGCTGCTTTTAGAGGAATCGATGAACAATCGCCAATCTTCAGGATTATATGCATTGTGCATTGTGGATACCAAACCTCGGATATCAGTGCAAAAAACGACTGAATTATTCTCAATTAATTTGAAAAAATTCGTAAAATGACGATGACGATTTATTGCTCTATATATCCGAACATTTAGAGCCAAAATGTTCACTTGTTTTAAATCCTTTGACAAAAGAATGGCTTGCCGCTGCGATAGTTTCAAGCGTCGTACCATAATATCCAAACGACTTTGCGAGATTTCAATGTGATGAGTGACATTTGATAGTTGATATATTGATGTAGATGTTTCTTCGGTTTCACCTGATTCAAATGTTGTTGGTAAATAATCCTCAGTTGGTTTTCATCTTTCCGGAACAGGTATTTCATCTGAATGCGGCAGCGGTAGATGAGTATTTCTCGTTGCAGTGTATGTCAAAGAACCAATTTTGTTTCTGTTTGTACTGATAATATAATTCATGCACCCATAACATTGAACTGCATCATGTCCTTGTGGATCGGCCCATATCATCGGGACACCAAATGGCATTGCGGCTCCAGTGTTTTACCATCTATGCCGAACGAAAATGCATGTTGTCCAAACAAAAGACGGTGTCCAATTAATAACATTTTGTGAAAAGCATAGTCGATTTAAATCAGCGGTTTAATCACTTATTTTGCAACGATTGCTCATAATTGTAAATTCTCCACACACATAACAAAAGCACTTCAGTTTAAAACACGTATCCATATTATTTATTTCACAAGATTTCACAAGACGATTTTCACTTACTTTTTGTATTCTTTTGTCACTTTATATATTTAGATGAAAAACTTTTTATTTTTAATTTTATATTACAGTTTTTAGTTCTTACTTATTGTGCCAATTTTTTAACTTTTTTAGAAATATCGATTTCGAGAATAATCTCTTCTTCGGTTTACTTTTTGCTACTGTTACATAATTTATGTTGAAGCTCTTTATATACTGTAGCTAGGCGCTGTTGTTTGGTACCTCCTTTGTTTTTAAGTTATGGAGGTCGTAAATTTTATTGGGGTTTTGTGTTGATTTTGTCGCGAAGTAAATTGTGGGTGTTTTTGTTTTTGTATATTTTCAGGGTGTGAATTTTGGCCGTAATTTGACTCACGACTCATGAGTCAAATTGGTACATCTGTTTAATTTTAGTCCTTTTTTGATTCTGTGCAAAATGGTTACATTTTTATTGAATTTAGTGTATGGTTTTCAGTTTTTATCTGTTGTACGAAACTTGATTTTATGTACTTGTGATGTGTTCTTTGTATCTTATCTGAGATGAGCGTCTTGTTTGGCCTAAGTTTGCAGAATTCCAGTTGTATTTAGCCTTACCTGTGTACTTATGTCTCTCGAAAGGGCAAGGTAGGAGCCGGAGTCTTCTGTGAGAAGCTTTTGCCAAAACTGACAAGACCCTTCCTTTTTGAGGAACATGCGAGAAGGCTGGGTCTACAGACGAATAACTTTGTAGAAGTTTCATGGAGGAAAAGGAAGAAGAGACTTTAGATAACTTCCTATTCTCGTGTATCATACCGGCACTATCATATAGAAGGCATAGGTATTTGGGCGTGTCCAGTGTGAAAAGCCTTTCAGATCTCGCTGAATGTGGAGAGCAAGATATTTTGCGGTACGTACGTAGCTCCGAATGGTTTTGAATAGGGGTAAAGGGGAAATATGTTCCTCTGGTATCACAACGGGGCACTCCTGGTCTAAGTGTGCGGAAGTGCCACTCCAAGCTAACCTTGGCCTAAGTAAAACACACATATATGGAAAAATAACACAAAAATGTGAATGTAGATGTCGTTTTTCGGTCTTGATATGTTCAGCAAAGTTGTTGGTCTTGACGTGCGCAACAACTTTGCTGAAGAACGCATAACGAAAATCTTAATGGTTCAGGAGCTATCAACGTGAAAATGAGGGTATGTTTTGACTCAGAGCCAAAACATGTCGATAGCGATATCTCAAAAATGGGGACTAACTTTGAAATGGGACTAGCACCATTGAATTCAGCGTACTCGAATTAGGTTTACCCCCCAGGTGCCCAGCTTGTCACATTTTTCAACTAGCACAGTGAATTAAATATTTAGATGCTCGTTTATGTATAAAAGAATGAAATCTTATTGGAACAGAAAAAATAGTTGTATTTCTCAATATTGCATTCATAAGCGGCCATTACACAATCGGTTTCATATGTACACGATCAGTGTTATTGACAGTTTTTGTGACATTTAGCGCTCTTCAAAAAATATTTTGTGTTTTTATTTCTATTTTTGAATAGTCGTTTCGTATTAAATATTTCATTCTATAATGAATAAAAAGAGAACAGCATGTATTGCTATCATTTTAGCTTATGGATTTAATAAGACATAGTTTTAATAAAGAAATGTGGAGTTTTGATTTTATAACATAATCGGGATGTGTTGGATTCCACAATCCCGGCATAGTTTCATACTTTTCGATGAATTCTAGAAGGACTTCTTTACCTTCTGAGATTCTACTTCTTCTTCAGCATCCATTTGAATATTATATTTTACGTTTCTAAACATGCGCAGTAAAAATTATTACTTTGAAAATAATTTTTGTTTTTATATTAATAACACCAGATGTATACACTACACACAGTCAGTAATAATGCCAGTATTCCCAACAAGCAGTCATTTTTTGATGGTCTCAATATTAATTTCATCAACGTACACTATCAGTATTAATGTTTTTACCAAAAAGAAATGGCATTAATACTGATTGTGTAATGGCCGCTATAGCAAAGCAATTACAATCATAATCATCATTGACAAGTGAGGCTAAGAACAACATATTCAAAAAAATAGAATCAGTTCGCTTGCTATCAACTTTATATGCACTAATATTATTGTGGTGCAACATAATAAATAAACATTAAATGTTTAATTCAAAATACGGAAGTGTACAATACCACAAAAATAAGGGTGTTTCCCTCATCTGTACTACAAATTTACAATGTATGTAGCTTAAGTAAATGCTGGATATGTTATCGTTATATTCCCATAAAATATCAAAGTGAAATTTTTTAATTAATTTACAAAAACAATGTAAAATGTTGTTGGTTAAAAACGATTTTCCTTTTTATTTATTTTACTTTAAAATTAATTTAATTTTTGTCTTATTTGTTCTTCTACTTAAGAACGCAAGGTAAATATTTAATATTTGAAGAAACTTTAAAAAATTAAATATTATAAAAAATTCGATAGATCCAATGTAATGTTGTACAGAAAACTGAAGATAGACAGATGTGTAGTTCAAAGTGCTTAAAATTTGGTGTGCGGGTTCACGGAAATGCCATTCATTCACTAGAATAGCAACCACAAAGTTAGATTAATTCGAATTTAAACATTGCGATTAGATAGTGAAGTCAAATTTTCTCCTCCGTCAACCAAAATTACCTAACGACCGGAAATTAATTTTTCTTACATTATTTTTAGTGATGATGCAGAGTTTGTTTGTGTGTGGTGTATGTTTAGAAATTTTAGAACCGAATAGTTTTCATGTTACCGCGCGCATTAAAGTAGTTTTTTTCAGATTTAACAACTGTATAGTGGCAGACATATTATAACGATTTTTTTTTACAAATATCATCGAAAACCTAAAAAAAATAAAACTTAATTATAGAGAAGAAACCAAATATAATAATTTTTATTTTTGTCTTAAAAAATATTGTACGGCTATAAGAAATGAAAAATATAAAAAAGTAAATAAATTATATGAAATATAACAACGCATGCGAGATGGAGTTCAAGGTGTTCTTGGTATATACTATACTCAATCACATTCTAGTATAATTATTAAATCCGATGACCAAGTGTGGTTTGGGTTGGAATTTGATTATGGTTGCTGTCTTTAAATTTGAAAGGAATGATGATTTGTATGAATGATCGGGGCCAGCATTCGTTCATTTTTCGTGAGTTTAAGGATGAACTTCCAAATATTCAATAATTTTGAAAACTATGTCAAATTCTACAATTAATCTTAACTTAATTCAATAATTAAAATCGACATGATCTAACGTGTACAATTTCAGATATTTTAATACCAGTAGCAGCAAACTCCGTGGTATTTAATACAGATATATTTCAAATCAAAACGTTAAACTTGTAAACTTGTGTTTGTTTTAAAAACGAACATATAGAAATTTCACGATGACATCTAGAGAGACGCGCAAAATGCTTTCATTTCAGTCAGTGTGATGCCGATAGATTAAACCTAATACAGTGTTTATCGTATGGTAGTCAAGTAGTATATGTAGTGGCAAGTGTGTTGTATTTCTTTTGATAGTTTTTTTGTTATTGTTGTAAACATATCTCGATGTTAATTTATCATCTTAAAGAGCTTAAAAACAATCAATTAAAAAATGTTTATAGAAATAGACAAAAAAAGTTAAGTTTTTGACAGTGAATTAATCAGTAAAAACTTCTTTTTTTGTTTGTTTGTTGTATGTATATTAAAGTCGTTTTTTAAATAAATTGTTTATTTGTCATCACTATAAACTAATTCATAATTATGACCACACATACTTTTGTATAAAATGGAAACATCCCCTTTAATATTTGTGTAAGACTTTTCTTGTTACAATAAATCTTAATAATACAAATATTTGTCAAAATATTTAGAGCTGGTCTGCAAGTCCCGTGATTCTAATTCCATATATAAAGAAACATTTTATTTTGCTCTGGAATTTGTGAAGAGTTTTGTTGGTCAGGATTAAAATTCAGCTGAAAACCTATTAAAAATTTCTCAAACCGAAAGATTGAATCGATAAAAAACAAAATCAGCATCGATAATTAAAACCAAAATAAAGATATATAGTTTGTTTCCCCTGAAACATGCCACTAATCAAATTGAAATATCAAAGCCACACCCAGTACCTAATTAATTAAACATTAAAATAAATCGTAGTAAATTGAGACATGAATAATAATTGTAAACTTAAGTTTAACGTTAAAAACAAATAAATTGAGTTAAAGATTATTCAAATTGGTCTACAGCTAAGAACCGAAATCAAATCAGATTGAAAAAAATTAAAACTTAATTAATCTGATAGAACTAATTTAATAAAAAAATAATTAACTCTTATCATGGTATAAAAACAGTTGTTGACCATACTGTGGTCCCTGGTTCGAGCTAATAAATAATTTTAAGTTTTTAACAAATTAGATAATTTACGGAGTAACGTAACTGTGCCCCACGCCTCTGTGGCTAAAGTTTAATTATTTTAGCCAGTTATGCTTTATTAGTGTTTACTTCAGCTGATTTATATTTCACATGCAAAACCTAAAACAGTCAGTATAAAGATGGCTGTGACATCACTTTTTCACGCAGCATGCGTTTTGTTTGCTCGCATACTACTTTCAAATTGTACTGTACTTCTTACCTGTGTTTACAGTTTCTGCTTTTATTTTATTTTTATAAAAAACTTAATGAAAGATCTAATTGGTTCACGTGACTAGCGCTGCGCAAACCAAAACGCAGCAAAAATAAAAAAAAAATGAAATACAAATAAAAAAATAGGGAATACATAAGGTAAATCTTTAGAAAAAAATGAAATTATGAAACAAAAGTTTTTAAAATTGGATTAAAAATAGTCCGAAACTTAACATGGATCAATTATATTTATGTCATTGAATAAACCTACGAAAACCTTAAGGAAATATAAACTAAATTATATACTCAATTCCCTTAGACTTATCACTTCATGCGACGTACTTCAATACACCTTGAATTTTGTTACTCAGCCGGTGACTAATCGCCTACCTGGTATCCTCCTTCCCTTCTTTTTTATTCAGACTAACAGTTAGTAGAATAGTAGATTAATTTTTATTATTTAAAAAATAGGCAATTTTTTGTCTCTCCTTCTTTTATTTATTTTTTGCTTTTTTCTGCTATATATAACAAATTTGTACTTTTACAAATCAGTAGATACTCCTGATGATGACATAACAAGTAGAAATCGATCGAGTGAATTTTTAAACTTTTTGAAAAAAAATTTTAATTAAAATATTCAAAAATCTAATTTTGCGAAATAAAAAACAAGTGTTTAATAAAATGTGTTTATTTTCGACTTAGTTTATGTCAAATTTTTCATGAATAAAATGGCAGCCTATTTCTTAGAAAATCACACGTTTTCTAATGTGTTCTCAGCTTGCTCGGGTAAAACGGCCCTCTATTTCTTTTCGACGATTTCTAAGACTACTAGATGAATCGACTCTATTTATCATTAAATAATTTTTTCGTGATATGGTTATCGAAATGTAGAAAAGAGAGAAAGCTCACAAAAAAATCAATAGGTTGAAATCACGATATAAAACACATATAAATGTAATAGAATTTTAATTGAAGTCGAAAATAGTGATGATATAACATGCCGCCCCTGCTGCTCTTTAATATCGATTTTTCAATGACAACTCGATAACAATGTAAAAACTCCTCTTCGATATATTTTATGTAAAAAATTGTATTTACTATACAATATTCTTGATAAAAACATAATATTTTTTTTTCTCAATAGTCAATTGACCAATAATCTTCTATTTTACTTCCTTGATACATAATCTACTATTATTTCAATTTTAGTTCTCAATTTTAGGCCTGAAAGATTGTTGTTTTGGTTTTTCATTGTATCACTATTATATTGACAGTGCCATTTACTATTTTACTAGACTGTGTCTGATGAAATTATAAACCCCGACTGAAATGATTTTCAAATTCGCCGATCGATTTTCAAATTTCATCATAGTTCTCAACGATTTTTATATAATTGATTGTCAAATTTTTTATTGCATTATTTTCTAAAATCGAAACGTAACTTCGGTGGAGGAATGGTAATTTCTTCTCATCTTCTTCCCATGTGCTTCATAATTACTCGAATGATCTCCCGTGTACACGGATCTTTTGGAAGATGTTCTAATTAGTAAACATGATGGTAGTATTGACGAAAATTGTACATTTCAGTGGATAATGAATCTCGCGAGAATAACACCTCTCGTAGAGGAAGGGGTTCCCGAGATCCTTATTCCAAAATAGGATACAATTGACTATTGATTGGGTAGATACTCGATCGGCTAGGTAGCAAGTAATATGCTAGCCGAAATCCTGACTATACTCAATCAACTTTAGCAAGGAAATTTAAATTTCAAAATACATTTTTCATAATTTTTTTGTTTATTTTTGCGATGTTACAGTACAATTTATGGCTTCAAAAATTAAACAGCAAGTTTTTGTGTTGTTCTATTGTGCAATCGCAAAAAAAAAAGTAAAAAGCTTATTGAAAATATGATTTGTAATTTAAATTTCCTTGGTAAAATTGATTGAGTAGTCAGGATTTCAGTTAGCAAATTGCTTGCTTGCTAACCAATCGAGTATCTACCCCAATATGTGTTGAACTATTTACGAATTCCGTTTATAAAGCTAACATAAAGCGTGTTTTTTTATTAGCTCCCGATAGCTGTATGCGGAGCAGCCAATTTTCTAAGTCAAAACTTATATTTAGCGAGCTATTTTTTCATATAATTAATTTGTTTAACTGTAAACTAAGATTTTTCATTCAACTTTTTAATTAAAAATCGATAAAAAAATATCTTACTCTACCTATTTATCGGGAGCCGCTATCGGGAGTACTATCCATTTCAGGGGGAAACCTCAAATTTCCCTTGTTTTGTACAACCCTTAAATAAAAAAAAACTTCAAATTTTGACGTATGTCATTTTTTTTTTGTTTTGTAAAGTAAAAAATGATTTTGTGTTTAAAAAAAAAATTAAAAAAAAAAATTAATTTATAATATAATTTAATTATTATTAAAATTTAAGTACGCTACGTGATCAAATTATTTAGCCGCATTCGCACGATGTAATGTTTCGACGGGGTCGGATCAATAACGACCGATTTTTGGAAATTGTACAATTATCATATCTAGAAAATCGGGACGTGATCTAAACGCTATCGATGTGCTATCACAAACCACAGTTTTTTACGAATGTACGCTCGCTGTTTCGGTCGATGTCGAAGGATACATGTAACAATACTGCTGAAAATCAGGAATCACATTATTCACCGTATTCCATCGTAAATCACTATGGAAACACCATGATTACTTTTTACAGTTCGATGGACGTAGCGGTTATGAATTTTGGCCAATCAGTGGAGCAAAAGAAGAGCGTGGGTCATAGTTTTATTAACAAACTTTTACAGAAAATTTTCCGGTGGAAGAAAAAGGATAAATAATTTTCCCTATAAAATTGCCTAATTTAATTTAAATTTATATCACTGTAAAATTTTAATCATTAAAAATTTTTAAATTTTTGTACAGATCTTGTGTTAGCGGACAGTCGTCCAATTTCATAACATCTATCTATGGATTTAAAATACATAATAAAATCGTGAAAAATAAGGAAAACTTTAATAAATTATGTTTATAAATCAAAAATATTTTGGATATTGATAAAAAAAAATTTATTAAATTAAAAAACACGATTTCAACTGTTCATTAGTTTTTCCTGAACCGCGTCGAAATCGTTCATTATTTCGCGTATTGATGAACCCTTTTTAGGCATGGTATACATATTTGCCGATCGCGGTAACACACTATTTATTAGTTCGATCCTGTGAGCATCTTCGTGGAAAAATAGTAATTGCTCTCCGAAATATTCATTGGCACATAGACGACATGGGAACTGATCAATTTTGTCTTGTTCATCCAGAAAATATTCGGCTTGGTTGAAGTTTGGGAACCTTATCGGAGCATGTGAGTTTTTCATTTGGTAGATCTTCATCTTCTTCAAGGCGCTCTTCGAGTTTGTCATCCGGTTCGGACGTTAAAAGTGGAGATTCAACATCTCGAGACTGTTTAGTTTGTGGTAAATCATATTCTTCGAGAAAGATAGGTTCCATTCAGGAGATGGACCTTCACATAAATTTGTTGTCATTGGTTTTTCAGTGTGCTGTCTCTTAAGCAGACTTATTGAAGGCATTTCGTTCAAGGTGATATCATCCTCTGTGATTTATCGTAACTGGATCGAGGAATCGTTTATCTCCTCCGGGCATAATTTGTTCAATATTTGAAACAAATATTGTTGGGATTCGTACAGTAACGGGCCGCAGTGTTTTCTTGAATCTCGAATTAAGTGGCGGATCTTGACTGCCCATTTCTGCGCGCTAGAAAAGAATAGTACATTGGATTAAAATCCTCTACCTACCTACAGAATCGAAATAATTCAATGGAACTTACTAATCCCCATTCTTTGGAAATTCGAAATAATGAACCATACGGTTTTTAAGTTGCGAATTATAGCATGAATGGGCACAACACCGTTTCGACATTTTCACACCCATAAATCCATTATCACTATCGCTGTCATCTATATTTATGCTACTATCACCTGCGGTTGATTGCAGCATTCTGAAATTAAAAAGATCGTCATAGCGCGATTCCTTACTTAGATGGTTCCAGCCAAATACGTACTTATTCAAGTCGCATGGCTTATAACTAATATTGTATTCCGTAAATATTGTCCTAATTTTAACGGGCCGTCCCGTCCAGCTTTTTGTAATTCATAAAATAAAATTTCTTTTTCAACGGGTGTCCTCATTGAGTATAAAATCATTTGGTGTATTATCCCAGTACGGATTATCGTAATCAAATAAAATTTCCGAGTTATTCAATTCCAGCGTATTTAGAAAAGCTCCATTCGAACTATTCATAACGCTTAAATTCGATTTTATATCGGCAAATACGGGATCCAAGAAAGATACCGTATCTAGTTTACCATTTATCATTCCTTTACATTTTGTTACAGTTGAACTTTGTAGACGTCGCTTTCTCGATTTAGCCTTGGCCCTTGCTTTTGGATTCTGCACATCATTACTACCGTTAGCAATTAAACTATCCGTTTCGGTTCCCCTTCATTCTCAATTCATTCTCAAACCACCAGGCCTTCAAATCACTTCGTTGTAGACAATATCGACCCGGTAACCATAAATTTTACTCGATGCTTCCAATGAGGCACCAACTACTTCGGAATTTTTGACAAATATTTACGATGACCAGTAACAAAATTGGTTAATGTAACGATTAAATTTTTTTGAAATGCATTTTCTGTGTTGATATTCTACGAATATATAAAACACTGATTAATTTGACAGTTTGGCCAATCGATCCTAAGCCGGTTATATCTATCACCGCTCAGAAGCCTATGCGAGGATGTTCTGTTAATGGTTGCTAACCTGTACATTATCTTTTATAACGTACAGCTTAGTTTCGTTACACTACTCGTACTAGTGGTCACCGATTTACTTCGTCGTATTTTATCTTCATCGTCATTCTACAAAAGAAACACAAAACAAATTAGGACATTTAATTAAATTCACGATCAAATCTAACTTATTTACAACTGTGGGCAACGATGTTTTGAATATTAATGACGTTCGAGAGGCTTTCGTTTGAGTAACCATTATATTTATAAGTATCACACAGGCACAGCACTCAAATTTTAAATTTTACTACTCAGATTAGTAAAATGAAGACTGAAGATGGACGATAATCCGAAACCGGTCTCTAAATAAAAATTTAAAATTATCACACAATAAAGAAAGTCATCATCTACTTAGTATATAAGAATTTTTACTCAAGAAACCAAATTTTATTTCATTTTAATATTTATAATTCATATTGTGATAATTAAAATTTGAAAAAGTTTACGTTTTTTAATAAAAAATCTTTTACAAATAGTGTTAATATTTTTTTATGTTCAAAAATATATTTCTCAGCTATATGAAATAAGTATTTATAATTTTAAAAGATATTTTTTTAATAATAAAATGAAGATTTTCTATTTTTAAAATTGTTTTTACATATTAATATTTTTGATAAATAAAATAATATTAAAATTTATGTTAGTGCTCGAGATGAAGATTGCTAAGAACTCCCACGATATTAACTATACACGGCTTATGTCATGATATTTACTACGCTCGGCTCCTCTTACTCTTCGATCGTCATTAGATTTCCTATAAACAAAAATACTGTTGTATATTAATTCAAAATACACTTGCATTTTTTTTTAATTTGTCGTATCACATGCATTACACATTTTTTTTATTTAATTGAAATATGTACTACACTATTCAAATAATTAAACTACTACTTAATATTTCTATAACTATTAAATTGCACAAAAATTAAATTTAATTAAATCTAAAGTATCACAAGTTTTGTTTTGCTACAAAAAAATAAAACAACGGGATTTAACAATTTGTTTTACAAAACATAATTTAACGTAAAACATAAATGAGGTACCATTATTATTACAAAATGGTTCTTAAATGCAAAGACTCTCTTTTTACAATTTATCTTTCACGACAAATAAATATTTTCTTTAAATTTATAAGGTATTTTTTAAATATGTAATGTAATTTTACAAATTATTTTATTAAAATCACAAAGCTTTTTTTTAATTTTTAAAAATTTCATTTAACATCAAACAAATCATTTTTAAATTCAAAAAGAGTTTTAAATTTTTAGAAATCAAAAATTTTGTTTTTCAATTTTACAAGCCAAAATGGTGGCTATCTGGAGCTAATAGTGGTATCTGGAGCTTCTGAAAATCTGTGGTGGGCTACTAGGAAGGCTTTTTGGTTGCATCCATAACATATGGTTGTGCTGGGTGGATGGAGAGGATAAACTGTCAACCGAAGCGGTTATTTTTCAAGCTGGAGTCATCCCCATCGATGTATTTGTGAGTGTACGATTGGCTAGCTACCCAATAAGGGAATAGCTAAATGATAGTTACGGAAATGTTCATATTCTAGGCAATCAAATAAGACTAAATATTCTGAGTAAGAAGGATATTGGAAAAGCGTCATCGGAACTTGGCAAGATAGATGGAACCAATCGAGTGACGAAAAAAACACTTACAGCTACATGCCTAATATAGCAGCAATACTCCAATCACATCAGTGCATTCTAGAAATTCTGTCCAATTAGACTGGAAATGAATAAGAAGATAGTAAGCGAGTATGCCAAGCGGGCAGCGTTACTGCATTTTAACCTGGCCAAGAATACCGAACACGGACTAACAATACAGAATAAGGACGACGCAGCGGGAATCGGATATAGGCTCGGCTAGGATGCCATTCTCACAAAAAATACGTTCACATTCCACAACAACAATGGAATTAAAAAAGTTTGAATTAAAAAAGTTTTTTTTTTCTGAATTAAAATAAGTGTTTTTAATTCATTTTAAAAGTGAATTAAAATCAGAGTTGGAAAAGAAATAAAAATGTTCGATAAAATGAATTTAAAAAGGCGTTTCTTAATTCAGTTTTAAAATGAATTAATATAAGTGTTTGTAAAATGAAATAATATAAGCCTTTTTATAAAATAAAAAAAAATGTTATTTTCATTAATGAAAATTTTTTGGCATTTAAATTTGAATTTGGCACGTAAAAATTTTGCAATGAAAAATAAGGTGTAATTTTACTTTACGTATACATCGGAAAAATCATTCAATCAATTTTTCCGGAAAATTTTTTGATTTTCCTGAAAAATTTTTACTTTTTTCAATATCATTTTTTATTGCCAATCCTCTATCTCCTATATACTAGAGATATACCAACTACAGAAGCAACAATGGCGACTTTTGCCGATGACACCGCAATACTTGCAACAGCAAAGAACATCCATGACTCCACTAGTAAATTACAGAAAGCTACTAACCAAATATGTAATTGGACAAAGAAATGGCGAATCAAATTAAATGAAGCAAAATCAATTCAAGTCAACTTTACAAATCTAAAAGTTGATCATATACCAATAATGATAAACTCGATAGTAGTACCGCATGCAAACACTGCTAAATATCTCGGCATGACCTTAGATGCTAAACTTAGATGGAAGGAACACATAAAAAAGAAGAGAGAAGAACTAAACATAAAATTTAGAAAAATGCATTGGCTCTTAGGGAGACAATCTGAACTTGCGATCCATAACAAACTGCTGCTGTACAAACAAATCCTGAAACCTGTATGGACATATGGTAGCCAACTATGGGGTTGTGCCAAGAAAACAAATATCAAAATCATACAAACAGTTCAAAATAAAATCCTGCGATGTATAGTTAATGCACCGTGGTACATTCGAAACGACAACCTCCATCGAGATCTAAAGATCGAGCTTGTCGCGGATGAAATTAAGCATCATGCAACAAAACACCTACAACGTCTGCACCAGCATGAAAATCTGGACATACGCTATATGCTGACTACTACAACAACAAGAAGACTGCAAAGAACCAAACCACTGGACTTATCGCGACCAGGAGGTCAGTAGACTTACTGTGGCGAAAAATCTGAGTAGTTACATGAAACTGGGGATAACCACTTGATTACGCCGACTAATCAAAATACTTTATTATGCAATGTAAATTACTAAATGAGTGCAAGACTCAGTCGTAATATAAATAAATAAATAAAATTTTATTAAAAAAAAAAAAAAAAAAAAAAAAAAAAATTTTTTATTTTTATTATTGCTTCGTCAACCTTGCAGACACAGATCAAAGAGTTTCTCTCGTTCTTATCGCTTCTCCTGATAGTGCCACAAATGTTAAAAGAATCCACTTTCGTATATATGTATATGTAAATTTTTTTTTAATGTAATTTTAATTCGTTTATATACCTTAGAGGATGGGGGCTCCCAAACCCCCGCTTTTCCACAATTTGTACAATTCTTTAAGTAACAAAATTGAAAAAATTTTAAAATTCTCCTGGAAAAATTGAAAAACTTTCCTGGAAAAATTATTTGTACTGTTGAAAAACTGTTAAGATACAATCCTAATATCCAAATTTTTATAAAGATTACACATTTGTAACATTTTTTTTTTTTTTTGTAGTGAAAATTTTCCCGGAAAATGGGACAATTTTCCGGAAAAATTTAGCTTCCCCCTCCTAAAAATTGTTGATAAACAATCCTGCATTTAAAAATTTATACTGCTTACCTGATTTTCCCGATGTACATATACGTAAAGTAAACTTTAGCCCAAAATAATGCACATTTCTGAATATTTGTTAAAAGTCGAATTAAGATTTTTTAATTTATAAAATGAAATAAAATTTGCCTTTTTTAATTGATTTTGAAAATGAATTAAGGTAGGTGTTTTAAAAATGAAATAGTGTAAGCCTTTGTTAATTCATTTTTGAGTTTTCTCATTTTTCTAAATCGCTTTTTTTAATTCATAATTTTAAGTTAAAAATATGAATTAAAATAATTAGCAGATGTTCAAACAAAAATCAACTTTTTTAATTCATTTTTAATTCAGACTTTTTTAATTCGGTACCCCCAACAATGGTAATCACATCATGTTACCGTACGTTCATTGCAACCATAATTTGTTCTGTGTTTAGTTACCAGATGTTCCCAATAAACGAACACTCCTAAAGTTCTCGCCTATTTTCCACGGTTGTCAGAGTGTACATTTCCGGCCACCCTTCGAAGTTAAGCAATGCACAAACTTCTTTTGGGTACTCTCTATGTTGCGAATAACATCGCATGAAAAGCCCCCGGTCTAACAAAGGAAACACATTTTTTTTGGCTAAAATACATTTTATTCATCAACATGATTTCTTTCTAGAGCGATACAATTAGTCCAACGTTCAATGTGCAATTCGTGCGCCGTTTTTGATCCATTGTGAGCAAACGCGGTACTCAACTCACTTCGACCACAAACTTCTCATGGACAAATCTTTCTGCAAAATTTGACCAACACGTTTCATTGATATCTTTACAATGTCACCTATCTCACGCAACTGCACTTTACTGTCTTTCAAAACAATTTCGTGGATTTTTTTCGGTTTTCTGAAGTCACAGCCCCATTTGGGCGTCCTGAACGTGGTGCGTCATCTTTGGTTGTATGACCACGTTTAAATTCAGCATACATTCGATGATGGTTGATTTTCCTGGTGGAGAGTCCGGATAACACTTATCTAGCAGCTGCTTTGTTTGAACGGTATTTTCTCCCATCAAACAGTGTTTAATCAACACACGAAATTCTTTTTTTATTGTTTTGATATTAACAAAAGTAGTGTCACTAAATCAACTGTAACTTGTAAACTTAATGGTCGAAATGTCATGAAATTTGAACAGGTATCATTTGAAGGTTGGTAGAATTTAACAATCATATATGGGTTTTAAAGTTGTGGTTTAAAAAAACAGAGAAGCGTTTAGAGATCAGATACTTATTCGACACCCTTGAAGTAAAGCTAGCTGAAATGTAAAGTACAGGACCCACCTACAGCAAAGTGTCGTGCAACGTACTAGCACGTCCACTAGACATGAGTGTGTACAAACGCAGCTCATGAAGAGGCCTGGTTTCTTTTCAGAAAGCCCATAAGTGAAACGGGTAGTAAAGTGTTACACGCAGGAATAATTTTTGTTCAAGACTAAAAACCCACAAGCGAAAACATCAAATGGACCGTGATTCAACAACCTCAAATGGACATTCACTCTGACACGTCAGACGTCTGGAGTAAGAAAGTGAAACAGCGATCGAAGTGCCATCTCTGGAGTACCAGTCGATCTATCTGGCCAAGTTTATAGGTTGGTACGGATCGAAAAGGATTGTCCCGAATCTTGTCTAGATGCTGTTGTATCTACCGTTTTATAATGAGGTCAGTGATATCTTGGACGGGAAATAGAGCAAGATGTTATCCATCAAATGCACAACGCAAATAATTCACACTATTACGCGCCCTCATTTGTTCTTCATAAACTGATTACTGTATGTCTCTCACAGTTTTCACATTTAGGAAGATCATCTAAGGGTTGGACACAATTTCTGTTATTATGTTTACATCACATTTGACAGTTTTGTCACATTTGACAGTTGTGTACATTGATGTGCCTGATATATGGCTCAATGTGGTATAACCATAGATCGTCTGTTAGAGGTTCAATAATCGCTCTATGCTATGGTATTATTTGTTGTTTGTTTTCCGGGTCTTCATATATTTGTTTTGATTTATTTAAAGATTTTCTCTTTTTTTATAGACAAATATTATTTAGTATGATTTATAATTAAGGCAACCAAAAATATGCTCTTAAAAATAGGTTTTAGGGGTATATCCTCTATCCGGTCGCAAATTATTTAATTGTGAGCCAAAACATGGTTACTAGATTTGTTTTGCCATGAAAATTGACACATTTTTTTGAATTTAAATCTGTTTTGCGATTGTAAAGTAGAAATACATGACCTCGAAAAATGCGTAACAGTCTTTTTGTGTATTTCTACTTTACAATCGCAAAACAAATTTAAATTAAAAAAAAAATATGTCAATTGGCATGGTAACATAAATCTAGTAACCATATTTCGCATCACAATTAAATAATTTGCGACCGGGGACCCAATTTTGGTCGAAAAACGGGAATAAAATTAATGAGTTTTAACTTTGTTTCACTTACGTACTAGACGTAAATATTGAATTTTCCGGCTGTTTGTATCAAACAATTATATGATTTAATGTTTTAGGTCTAGTTGGTACGTATAAAACAACTCTAATTCTCATAATTTTTATTCCCATTTTTTGGCCAAAATTCGGCCCCGGATAGAAGATATACCCCGAAAACCTGTTTTTAAGAGCATATTGTTGGTAGCCCTAGTTATGATATTTACAATGTTTGCGACTTTTCGAGCCAGCAAAAAAATAGGCCATCTACTCATAACATATCTACCACAAAAGATAGAAAATTCACTCCTCCCCCCCCCCATTTGTAACCCCAGGGTACTTGTGTAAAGATCCACAGAACCCTTACAAAAATGAGAACTTCCTCAAATTCTTTCTTGGTAGGTTTGGTTTCGTACTTATAAAGTTGGTCTACTCATCAGGTTGCAACGACCAAACTGTAAAAATGTACATCTTGTATAAAACATCCAGTATAAAATAAGAACAAATCGTTTTAGTGAGTGAATTATACCACCAAATCAGAACTTCTAGAAACTTTCATTATGTATGTGCCCGCACACTAATATAAATTAAGAAGTTTAGAAATCTTGGTGATTTTCGATCAACCCAATCTCTAGGTTAAAAAAACCAACAAGATCTTAGTTGAATAAAATTTTAAATTTAAACAACCAAAACGTGGTTATTTAATTTTTAACTTAGTTAATATAACCAAAAACATATGGTTAATTTAATTGATAGAAGTGGAAAATAATTGGTAACAGTGATCTAGTTGGTTTTTATTACATTAACCAAGGGGAAAAATTATTTTACTAATGACTTGTTAATTCTACCAAATTTTCTTAATAAATGTAACCAAATTGGCGGTTAATGTTGTAAACGTTTTAGGTTGAACACATTACATCAAGGTGAGGTTACCAAACCAACACGTTGGAAGTTTGATTTCGAACTTATGAAACATTGAATTCTTTATATTAAAAAATCGGTCGCCTCATCAGACTGCAGCGGCCAAACTACAAAAATATTGCAAATACTTTAAACTTACATTCAAAGTATAATCACAATGCCTAAGCGAATTTTATTGATTCGCTACGTAATTGTCAACCCAGTTGTAATTTTTAACAACTCTTAGTTTAAATGATAAAACTTATAGGTCAAAATAAGTAATTAAGATAAATAACTTGGTTATTTATAACTATAATTCATTATTCGTTCACCTAACAAAATTTTTTTTGGTTAAATTAAACAAAACTTCGTACCAACATCCTATGGTAACTCAAATTACATTCACTTTTTATAGTAACCAAGTAAGAAAATACCAAACTTCTAAATTAAACGAGAGATTTGTTTATCTAGCTCAGAGTTTTGTGCTAAAACAACCAAATTAATTTAACTAAGGGTTTGGTAGTAATCGTTTTTCTGAGTCTCAATATATTTTTTGTAGTTTTTTACACGGTTTTACGTGGTTTTTTACGTTGTTTTTTTTACACGGCACGTATGACCGCGTAAAAGAAGGTTTGAGTGTACAACTTTTCAGAGTAGTTCTGAAGGAAATTAAATGACACCCCGGGTTTGGATTAACCCACTATTAATAATAAATTAAATATAATCTCAGACTCGTGGACTTCATTAACCTACTCAGTTTTGCTTAAGCAAGATTAATAATCGTCCTAATATATATTTAATATATAAAATAATAGTCTCACTATAACCATACAAAATTGAAAATCTTATTTCCAACTTCTATTTATATATTACATATCTACTAATTATATCCTCCGCACAAATCAAAGTAAAATTTTTGTGGCACCACAATAATCACAACACCAAGAACATTTTACAAACTACCTCAGCATTATAATTTAATATCTCTATAGATTATTGACATAATTTCATGTCGTTATAAATTTTAATTTTATTGTTTCTTACCGAGTGGCATTTGAAATTAAAATAAATCAAAATACCGCGCCTAATTATCTTAAAGAACCTTAAGCCAAATAAGCGATCTCCCAGAAGAAACGATACAAAAAAACTGCAACTGTGCAATCATCAATCCTCGAAAATTGATTTAATAGGAAAACGGGAGGGAAATAATCATATAATCATAAGGCTAACACAATTGTGTAAGTTATATTCTTCTGCGTGTTCTTCGTTGTTTCAGAATCGTGCGCCGTCTCATTTTTTAGCATAATGCCAAATCGAAGAGACGAAACACTAACATAAACTACTAAAACAATCAAATACAAATAAATTTAAAACGTCAAAGCAGCCAAGGCGTACCAAATAAAAGCTAAAACTTTATTTTCAAAAATCTTTGAAAGTCATAATGCAACATCAAAATACTTCACCTATAACTGTTTAAAGTATTTGATGCACAAGTTCAACCAGAAACTAAATCAAATCATGAATAGATAAACATACAAGACAATTTTTTTAATTTCTTTTCGGTTTGTCGATTTTTGCAATTTTGAAGAGTACTACACACACACACACACACACACACAATACAACAGAATCCAAATATATCTATATACATCGTAACGAATTGAATTGAACATAAGAAATCAACAAGAAACGGGAAAAGTATTTTTTTTTATTTTGTATATTTTTATATACCACAAAGTGAATTGAATAGAATTCGATATTTGACTGAAAGAAAATGATGATGATCATCATCCAATGATCATGGTGTATCTGTATTGTATAAAGAAGACTAAATAATAACCTTAAGAACATAACAATAATAATATCATCCCAAAAATAAGAAAAGAAAACATCGGAATTTTAAAATTTTTTAGAAGGTTGGAAATTTCAAACCTCTTAAACATGTCGCTTGTTATTATTTTATTTATTTTGTTTTTTTTTCTTGTGATTTAACTCTTTCTTACATCACACGGTATATATACGGTCGGAATTTAATGTTTTTTCTTTCTAAGTCACACACGCAATGATGTGTTAACGAGCCGCGCACAATAGTCAATTCATGTTTGGATAAGGATTAGTAATTTATATGATCGATTTGCTGAATTGCAAGTGATTCCTATTAAAAGCAAATGTGCCGCGCTTATACTGTAAATAAAAGGAAGTTAGGAGGCAAAGTACAGTTTGTACAGCTTAGACCATTAAATACTCCGAACTGATAGCGGTGTCTTTGTCCTGTCTGTCTGCAACATCTGCGAGGGTCTCAATTGATTTTGTGGTAAGTTTGATTATTATACACAGTCAATGTTATTGTAAAGTGGTAATATTTGTAGAAAGAGTAAACAAAAAATAATGCATGAAAATAATTCTCTAATTGCCCGTTTCGTCAATTGAGAACTCGAGATCACAGAGACACAAAAGTTTTAATTATTGCAATCGATTTAAAAATACGCTAGGGGAATTTTGTTCGATAAAGGATACGCTGAACCTGGTTAATTTTTCATTAAAATATCTTTATATTAGATCCCATGTGCCAAAAAGTACTTAAAAATACAAATTTTTTGGCATTAGTGTATTACATTATAGAAAATTAACAAACAATTTAGTTAGGTTAGAATAAATTTTAGTGGCTGCTTACGTACACTTGGACCGTTGGTTGTGATACCACATGATCTTTCTCCTTTCCTACCTCTACAGAAGCCGTTCAGACCTACTTTTGCATCATAAAATGAGCTGCGCTTTACAGCTTTACAGGTTTAGTCTAATTGCATGTTTCCGAAAAAGGCAGTGCCCTGTGATAGTCTCTACGCCCTTTTTTATTGTCTTCGCACGGTAAATAACTTTAGCTTGCTGCTCCTACAATACAGTCTTTAGCTTGGAGGCGTAACAGAAAAATTTTACCGTTTCGGTTTTCGGGAACGGTGAGCTGCGCAAAACCTCTTATCGAAGCATGAAGATGGTATAGTGTAATCAATTCGCCAGTTCGTCATTCAATGAAAAAATCGTGTATCTTGTCTTGAGATCCGCTATTATACATATATGCCTGTCTCTGAACCTTCTCCATCATCTTTAAATATGTGATTTTGTTAAAGGCTGGCCACCATACAAATACTCAATGCGAAAGTGCGGGGCTTGTGGTGTTGTGTAGGGCCAGTGTACAAACTTTGGTTTTAGAACCAGATCTATTCCCAATGGCATCCCTGCATGAGTAAATAGCTAGAATGACTTTTTCACTCTTTCTGAAAAAAATGGCCTCCAGCTCAGTTTACGGTCCAAGATAATTCCCAGAAATCTCGCTGTACCAGTAAAGGTTAGTCTAGTGTCGGCTAAGGTGGGAGATATAATGTTAAGAATTTTTTATGCCCAGTAAATGGAACCAGCTCTTAGATTTGGCTCCAAATCAAGTAATCCTTAGATTACCATGTTATACCAGAGGAGTGAAACTCCCTTGCGGTGTACTTCTAATCACCAGTTTCCTAATGGTAAAATTCGTCAAATATTGCCTTGCTTACTTATCCAATTTCCTCCACCTATAAATTATTAAAGGCACCATCAATGTCGAAGAACATTATTAAATAATATATCCTTGCAAGACTAGCGAATTTTCTACCATGCACACTAAGGAGCGTGACTGACTTCCCCTTTCAATACGCATGTTTAGACTGGGCTCAGCTAATAGGCCTACCTCTTGCTCGAGTAAACATTACTGAAATGTTTCTGTTAATCTGTTGGCAGCTGTCAAAAAGTACTTTGGATCGGCGGTTATCTATTTGTATAAAATATTGATCAGATAGCTTGTATTAAATTTTGATATAAAATTGGAATACAAAATAAAGTAACAGAAATTTTAAATATTGCTTTTGGTGAATTTGTGGTAAGTAAAACAAGGGTTTTCGAGCGGTTGAAGCGTTCCCAAGAAGGCCGTGAAGACGGTGAAGATGACAACGTGCTGGACGCCCAGCACAACCGATTGAAACGTAGAAGAAATGATTATATGCATGATTATAAAGGCCTTTAGCACCGCACCTTCTCACACTTCATTACTAACCATGCATTTTTAGCCAAAAACGAAACTGTAATTCTTTATATTTTAATATTTCCCTTCCCAAATTTAATACTGAGTTAATTAAGTAATTCAAAGCGATATCGATCACGAAATGTTAAAGGGCAATTCGAATGGAAATATTAAAATATAAAAAATTACTTGCATTGATGATTCGATTGAATCCAGCTATGAATGAGTGTAAGTTTGTAAGAAAAAATTTAGTGAGTTATCATACTTTATAATCCACTAGAGTTAAGGATACACACTGTTCTACATATATAGAACGCAAATTGTGATCATTGTGGCATGATGAGATGATAGAATTTTTTCATGATCATATCAGATCGAAACTGAATATTACTTCTGTTACAAAACTTCATTGAAAAAAATTAGCTCCAACTTGATCAAAACTGTAATTCATCAGATATGGCCCCGTGTATTTTTTTCGATTTCCAGAAATAATGAGTACCTGAAAGCGTCGTCGGTTTCAACCGGCAACCGTTATAGTGATAATCAAGGTTCTATTATAAAATTAGTTACTTTGAATTTAACTCAGAACTTAAAAACTGGTACTCACAAATTTCTCAAACGTTTTTTTTTATCAAAAATTAATTCGTTTATCAAACACAGGACCAATAATAAGGTAAATTGATTATAAGACTACAATAAAAAGGTGTGATTGCTGAGCTTGTGATTTTGACGTGAGAAACGCAGAACGTGAAAGACCACCAAGAAAGCTAGAAGACAGAGAATTGCAAACATTGTTGGATAAGGATGACACTCAAACGCAAAAACAACTCACGAAGCAATTGAATGTGTCGCGAGAAGCCGTATCCATACGTGTAAAAGCCATGGAATAGATCCAAAAGCTGGAAAAATGGGTTCTGCATAAACTGAATGAAAGGCAACAGGAAAATAGAAAAACCACTTTCGGGCCTGTAGCCGTATTTTCTCGATTTGGCAGGCGACTGCGTAAGATAAGGAATGCTTCGGCTCCAGAACAAATTGCAAAGATTAAATATGTAATCAAAAAACCTAATAAAACAAAAAGTTGTTGATTAAGTGGCAAACAAAATTTGTGCAGATTATTTTTTATTTGAAATTATTTAAAATTTGGCATCCCTGCCTCACGTGGATTTTTTTTTAGCTAAATTATGAACTAAACTTTTTGAGGTGACCATACGCTATTCGATGCCAGGTTACAAACGTAAAGTCTCCTCTCGAGGGAACTTTTCAATTTAGTTATCAAATGTCATTATTTGGTATTTAATGCAAAAATTCGAAAAAATATTCGAAAAAATCGACAGAACAGAAGAACAAAAAAAAGGAAGATATTGGCTTCGGGCCTATACACGTTGTTAGTAAGTATTTGTTTGGTAAAGCGTTCCAGCTGAAAGAAACCCGCGTGCTGATGCACTTGTGAGATTTCCGCTTCTAATGAAGCAGCTGGTAGACCCTTTACCAAATGGGCCCGCGTTTGTTAGTAGTTGATGATTTTTTTATTTATTAACCATACTTACCAAAACACGTTTCGTTCCACAAAAACAAAAAAATACTAATTTATTTTAAAAAAGAATAATTAATTTATTTACTTATATAAAAACAAGACAAACTAAACAAAAATTTGCAGCACTTAGGCTTAAGCTCTGTGAGTAATTAAGTTGCTTTTCAAAACTTGGCTCCTCAAAACAACTAACAAGAAGAAAAAAACTTTTCCAATTTTCACGGTATTTATACTCATCTTTGCTGTTGACGATTGTAGGAAAGAGAAGAAAAACAGAGATCGAACAACAAGAAAATTCCGACAGTCAAACAACGCGTCTGCTGAGCAAGCATAAATATCGCTCACAAAATTATTCTACAAATTTACTTGACGATCAATATAGGATGTAAATCAAATTTCGTAGAAAAAGAAAAGACGTTTCGTTTGTAAGCATTATCGTATGCAGTCAGTACAATGCACTGAATATCTGTAGAATACTCATCCAGCGACTAATCGCAATATCGCCTATAATTCGCAAATATTGTCGCACGAATAACTCTGACTCCACGTACGAAAATCTATGAAATTTATCTTTTCTTTTTCTTGCGCTTATCTTTTCTAAATAGGTTCGAGGTGTCCTAAAGATTATCTGTCGAATATCGCTAGTACTACGTAGAACGAAACTTTCGTAAATCTGAAGGATGCCTTGCACATACTCGTCAGTATATTGCATATAATTTTCAAACGTTATCGACAGATTAACTTTCACCGAATCTGACAATGGTAAATAGTATTCCGCTGGTACAAGCTTTCGTAAATCCGAAGGATAACCTAATTCTAAAATGTTGTCGCCAAAATAGTTAGGAAATTTTTGGTCAGTCTGGTTTAAGCCAGATAGATAGTGTTATTTACATCAAGGTGAGGTTACCAAGACGTTGGCAGTTTGGTTTTGAACTAATGAAACATTGAATTCTTTATATTATAAAATTGGTCGTCTCATCAGACTGCAGAGACCAAACTACAAAAAAATAGGAAATACTTTGAACTTACATACAAACTTATATTGCAGAGCGTTAACTTTTAAAACTCATTGCGAATAGCATTTCGCATTTACACTTTCGGTAGACATATCGCAAGAAGGATTCCACACTAATTTTATTTTACCGTCATTTCTTTATAACGCAAAGAGTTCAATTTCAATTGAATTGCGTACATTTTTTGAATATCTGCCGCAATGCGGTTATTTATAAAACACATTGCGAATAGCGTATCGCATTTATGCTTTCGGGAGACATGTCGCAAATGAAAAGTGATCGCAAAAATCTTGCTGGGATTTAGGCTTTCCCATAGAAAGTATCTCATGTAGATAAGTTCAATAGCTTGCAGTTGATAAAGTATAAACAAAATGTGGGAGAATTGACATGCCGCTCATTTAACTTAGATAAATTTGGGAATATTATTTCCCAAGGCATGTTAGAAAGAAGTACAGCAGAGAGTTGTGAACAAATGTGGCTGATGTTCTCAGTATGCGTCAAACATACTTTCAAAATCTGCTAAATCGGAATGACGAAGTGACCCCTATTAGAGCAATAGCTCCTCCAGGTGAAGAGGTCTTTGTCGAATATCCCACAGTCATTTCCCTGTGTAAATTAACAACGTCTGGGTTTGTATGTAGGATCGAAATTGAAGGAACAGACTTCATTTAAATAACATCTGGTGCTCGACAGGGAGATGCTATCGCGCCTGTGTTATTCAATTTGGCGCTTGAGTATACGTACTGAGGAAGAGCAATATTGAAACTTCGCGCTGTATATCAGGCCAAATTCTTTGATATGCAGATGATATCGTGCTTCTTGGCCGAAAACCTAGCGACAACAAGGACAGTTTCATACCGCTCAATCGCTGTGCAAGAAGTACTTAACACCCGGGAAATGTTTTGTACTTAACACACAGGAACATTTCCATGTCAAATCTCGAAATTGGCGATCATAATTTTGATAGCGTCGAAAACTTTAAATACCTCGGATCAGTTATAACAACGTCGAATGATATGCAGGCAGAAATAAAAGCCCGAATCGCTACCGGCCAACGAGTTTTCTACGCCCAATCAAGACTATTGCGATCTAAACACCTATCGCAGTCGTGCAAGTTAGCACTTCATAAAGCACTCATAAGACCTGTGCTAACTTTCGGCAACGAGAGCTGGACCATGACCTCTAACGATTGTAGATTGTTATCTACCTTCGAAAGGAAGGTCATCCGTTTAAGTTTTGGTCCTATTAAAGTTGCGACCAACCAACATCGGGTTCGCATGATCCACGAAATAAAGCAACTTCTCGGAGGTTGCAATATTATCGGCTTCAACAAATCCAATCGAGTTAGATGGCTTGGCCACGTTGCAAGGTCTCCACAACAACGAATGATTAACAAAGTGTTCCATCAACAACCAGTTGGAGTACTTCGCAGAGAAACATCCGAACTGCCCTGGCGTGACGACGTCGAACAAGACCTACTCTTATTAGGATGTCGCGACCCCTTCATGGGACGTGAAAGCTAGAGAGAGAGCGTTCTTATCAAACATCCGCTACAGGTTCAATTTTTAAGGCAGCGGATCTTGAAATTATTCACTCAAGGTTCTTGATTAAGGGCTTAGCCTACTCCTGATTTTGCCAGTCTGAGAACAAGAGCTGCCCAGACCGCTTTGATATGATTGGATTGATTTGGAAAATTCAGATCATCTTGTTGATTTGGAAAATTCGGATCATCTTGTTTCGTATAACTGAGGATTTCTGCTTGTGACGTTATCTGGTTGTTTGACCGATTATCGTCATCTATCGGGCATATTTCCTACTTTTCCATTTGTATTCCCTGTACCAAGCATCTACCCCTGTAACCTTTGCAAACGCAAGTGGAGTTATCAACTTCGGCTTCGAGTTAATCCTTATTTACAATCGTACTGTAATGTTTAAAGCCCCCTTTAGTCTCCCCCTGTTAGACAACCTTCCAAATTTTTGGATCGGGAGGCAAACCTTGCTGATTTGGATAATCATCTTGGGCTGTAAGAGTTTCCTCGCTGTTAACAGCCGTGGGGGACGCGGTAGGCCATAGCTCACCAACTTATAAAAATATGAAAGGATCTAGTAAAAATAGTACATAGTATAGGAAAATGAAACATTCCAATTAACTAACATGCCAAATTCACAACCTGTACTCATTAAATTCAACGAAACTCTTTGTTTACAAAGAAACTTAATATTGATATAGTAAAATCTGTAACTAGCAACGCATTGCACCTCCATAAATAAATTAGGCAATTTCTATTATACACAATTTATAATATGACAAACAATAAAATTAATTTTTAAATACAGCTATCAACAACATCTCTGATGATTAGATAAAGTCTCTAATAAATCTAAATTTTTTCCTAAATCTATTCGTGCGCGCGTTTTTACAATATTCTGAAGCCAGCCAAAAGTCGTTTTAGCTATATTTTTTATTGGTTAGGTTATTTATTAGATGATTTATTTGTTATTAAAGATCAAAATCTATTATCTTTTTAAGAAAACAAAAAAAACGGCGTAAGACGATCCATTGTTTCATTTACTATTGTGTATATGCATGCGTACGTTTGTGTATATGTTGGTATATGACTCAAGATAACCATCGACTTAGCTAATTATTCTATTATTTATTACCAGGTAGGAGGCTAGACGCATATGTCAAAAGTTTGCTGCTTAAAATATTCGCACATTGATTGCCTCATAAAATCAAACTGCCAAAACTTGGTTGGCTCTGCGACATGCGTCATTAAATTCAGCTCGTTATTCTTATCACCAGCATAAAACCCGAGCTTATTGCAGCGTAGAGTTTATTATCATTCAAATTGAAATCAACTTTTTAACTTCATAATATAAATCAACTGATTGAATATATCAAGCGAAACACAACACACAACTTAAAACGATAAGTAGTAACAATTTAAGAATATATAAGATGATCAGCGTGATGATGATGATGATCATCATCATCTTCGTGAGCATATAGAAAAGAATAAAACAATTTAGAAGAAAGTTACTGTATAAAATAAAAAGTGATGGAAAGAGAAGATACGAATGCATTTTTTCCTGGATCTCGATAAGTTGAAAGTGTTAGAAATTTTAACACCCTTTGAGATCATCGGTATCAAAGGTGACATGAATTTTTATATGGATATTGGACGCGTACTTTTGTCGCAAGTATTATATTTACACCGGACCCCAATTATTTATCGATTGACCTTCAATGTGCATTAAGAAAAAAACCACTTCTATTGTTAAACACATTACATCATTCAGACAATCCACGATCTTAATCGCGCACATACATCAAAAATTGGTTGTTTTCTATTCCTTTTCTAATTTTAAATTTTGATTAATATCTTTTGTGATAAAAATGTTATTTTGCTGCCGAAATTTTAAAATTTTGTATAGTCAAGTCAAGCGTATGTTCGTAATATAAATAAATCGTCTTATAACTCAGTTTCAATATTATATTTATTGTATGTGTATGTATGGTATATACGAGTTTTGTCCGTTTGATGATGGTTGTGGTAATTATTTATATTGTCAGTTACTAGGTCATAAGATCAGATTTGGCGTGTAAGTCATGTGTTAAATTCATCAAAATAATGTTCTGCTGCCATCGAAGAAATTTGGTTTTTGATTGTTATTGGGATTATATAAGGGGCTTGGCTTTATTAATTGACCTCGAATCTCAATCAATTAATCTTTAGAGTGTAATTTGTTCTAGTAGCAATAGCGACCTATAAAATAGAATGAGATAGTATGTATTTATATTTTTCAAACAAATAACGATTACAATTCCTTGAAACAATTAATCGTTACAATTGGCGCTTGTCTTGAAAACAATTCGATAGGTGCGAATGAAGGTATTCAAAATTCGTATTTTGTTTCGCAATACACATTTTATTCCGTTTTCGCTAAGTTGACAATAGGGGTCACCAAATAAAAGTTAACTTTGGTATATGACCTTATAATTTAGTAAATATTATCAGCTTATTGTTATAGTAAATTACAACCTTAATTCAGCTGGGAATGAAACAAAGATTAGAAAAATGTAAGAAAAGCTCTTTCACTTACACTTTTTTATGATTTTAAATAAAATTGGTGCAAAATTAAGCGATAATTAAAATGCTAAAAAAAACTTAAATTTCTAAAAGGACACCATGCAATGAAATTTAAAATATAAGGCGATTAAACAGGTGTGAAGTTTTTAGCACGTATGTAATTAAAAAAAATATCGAAACCCGTACCGATTAGTAATCAAGCAAAACGTGATCAAAATGCTTAACTAATGATAGTTAATTGATTGCTCTGTGTTGGCTGATAGTCACTAAACTAAACTCTTTGGAAAGAGGAAACTGTTTGTGTCATTTAATTATGACGAACTGTGCTCCGATATGAAATGATCCAAAATTATAGTTAGGTCGCTATGGTCGTTATATCCTGTTAAATACGGGGTATTAACAGTCGAATGCGAAATATAGTTTAAAGCAAAAATGGTAAGAGGTCGAATTTTATTGATGAATGTATTTTTCCAATCGGGACAAGAATTCTATAATTACGAATTCCATTACAATTACGAGGTCGTAGGAAATATTTCTGCGAATCCCTTGTTGCTTGTAAAAACATTGTATTTATTATTATTACCACCATCGCGGGCTCAAAACTGCGGAGAAATTAGTAACTGTTCTTTATGGGTGAACAACTCAAATAATTAATTTTCTCAGCACTCTTTTGAGGTAAATTGTATATCGTTACTAAAGTTGTGCTGTTAACGAAAAATATAGTCTGGTGATGAAAATTTTAGCTGTTTGCGGAATGTTTCAAAACTTTCCAATCAAACCCTCCCAACTTTGGAAGGGGTACCGAATTAAAAAAGTCTGAATTAAAAAAGTTCTTTAAAAATGAATTAAAAAAGTTGATTTTTGTATGAACATTTGCTACTTATTTTAATTCATATTTTTAACTTAAAATTATGATTTAAAAAAAGCGATTTAGAAAAATGAGAAAACTCAAAAATGAATTAACAAAGGCTTACACTATTTCATTTTTAAAACACCTACCTTAATTCATTTTCAAAATGAATTAAAAAAGGCAAATTTTATTTCATTTTATAAATTAAAAAATCTTAATTCGACTTTTAACAAATATTCAGAAATGTGCATTATTTTGGGCTAAAGTTTACTTTACGTATACATCGGGGAAATCAGGTAAGGAGTATAAATTTTTAAAATTGTTAAATGCAGGATTGTTTATCAACAGTTTTTAGGAGGGGAAGCTAAATTTTTCCGGAAAATTGTCCCATTTTCCTTGAAAATTTTCACTTAAAAAAAATTGCGTATTATTCTATTCAAAATACGTAGAAATGTGTAATCTTAATTGTAACAGTTTTTCAACAGTACAAATAATTTTTCCAGGAAAATTTTTCAATTTTTCCAGGAGAATTTTGAAATTTTTTCAATTTTTTTTTTATTTAGTTTGACACTTTAAGAATTGTGTAAATAAATTGTGGAAAAGCAGGGGTTTGGGGGCCAGCCCCCATCCTCTAAGGTATAAACGAATTAAAATTACATTAAAAACAAATTTATATATACGAAAGTTGATTCTTTTAACATTTGTGGCACTATCAGAAGAAGCGATAAGAGCGAGAGAAACTCTTTGATCTGTGTGTGCAAGGTTGACGAAGCAATTATTATTAATAATAAAAATATAAAATAATATTGAAAAAATAAAAAAAGTAAACATTTTTCCTGAAAATCAAAAAATTAGTAAAGAATCCTGCATTTAAAAATTTCCAAAATTTATATTCCTTACCTGATTTTTCCGATGTATACGTAAAGTAAAATTACGCCTTATTTTGCATTGCCAAATTTTTACGTGCCAAATTTAAATTCAAATTCCAAAAAATTTTCATTAATGAAAATAACATTTTTTTCATTTTAGGCTTATATTAGTTCATTTTATAAACACTTATATTAATTCATTTTAAAACTGAATTAAGAAATGCCTTTTTAAATTCATTTTGTCGAACTTTTTTATTTCTTTTTCAACTATGATTTTAATTCATTTTTAAAATGAATTAAAAACAGTTATTTTAATTCAGAAAAAAAAACTTTTTTAATTCAAACTTTTTTAATTCATGTAGCCCTTTGGAACATGACTCCTTTTTTTCTTATCAATTTTGATAGTTTTCTTTTCATTTTCTACTGTAAACACATCTCGACATACAAATATTTTATAATTGTAGAAAATTAGTTTCGTTTATTTCTCTATTTTTCTCTAACTATAATTAAAAAAGTTCTCATGTAATCAGTTTATTAAACGAATCATGCGATTCTCTTAACAATAATTTTTCTTCTAATTCTGTTGTTCATGTACAACAAATAAACAAATCCAATAACTTAACAGCTTAAGGTACTGTGGCGGCTTCTCATTAAAATGTCCCTAAGATTCGCTAGTCAATGACACTAACATAGCAAGTCCAAATTTACGTGCTCTTGCGTGCTCGATGGCTCCGGGGTTAAATTAATACTATTCTTTTGTAGCGTTGTTTCAGGGTAGCATCCTCTAGTTTGGCGGGTCCAGATGTAGAACTCCAGTACACTATCGCAAATTTTTCTTGCGGAAACATTGTCATGGTTTTTTCATTTAATATTCAAAGATATCAACAAGATTGCTAAAGATAGGTCACGCTCCTCGTTAGAACCGAAAACAACAATTACTTCGTCTGAATTAGAATTCGTTAGTAAAATTATAGAAGCAAACCATTTATTCACAGTCGACCATATCAAACACAATTCGTTGGTAAACCGAAATTAAATAAGTCGATCATTAATAATATTTATCATTTTTCAATTTAAGCTCCAACGAGATTTGCCAAAACAACATTTTGAATTGCTAAATTCTTACATCAACGACTTACTTCCGGGTGAGACAGGAAGGGGAATACTCAAAACTAAAGAAAATATTGGCAGGGGTTCCACAAGGCAGTGTTCTAGGCCCCGTATTATACCTCCTGTATACAAATGATCTACCAAACATAGAAGAAGCTATATAGAGAATAGCTGGACAAAAAATGGAGAATAACGCTTAACGAATCGAAATCAATACATATCAAATTTACAAATAGGGAACTAGAATATATTCCAATTCGATCGAATTCGCAACAAATTCCATATCCTGATAATGCTAAGTGCCTCGGCATGACGGTAGACTCTAAGCTCAGGTGGAAAGTGCATGTTAAAAAGAAAAGGCAAGAACTGAATTTAAAATTCAGAAAAATGCACTGGCTTATTGGCAGAAACTCCGAACTGACAACGCACAACAAACAGCTGTTATCTGCACGTATGGTATTCAGCTTTGAGGCTCCGCAAGAAAAACTATAGTGAAGACATTCAAACATTTCAAAACAAAGTACTACTAGCATTGTGAATGCTCCTTGGTACATTAGAAATGACAATCTCCATCGAGACTTAAACGTGGAATACGTCAGCGATGAAATACAAAAATTTAGAAGGAGTCATGTGCTGTCACTGCAGCAGCGAGGAGCTGCGGCTAAAAAGAACAAAGCCTTTAGAACTGGTGGTTCCCTGAACCGCTTAAATCAAACCAATAGGTTTCGTCCCACAAGAATCGACTACTAAACTAATAAAAAATTACTAGATAATTCATATGATTAGTTGTAATATTATACAGAAATAAAGATTTCTTAAAAAAAATAAAAAAAAAAAAAAAAAAAAAAAACATTTTATAAAGACGAATTTGAAAAAATTAAAAACATTTACATAGAAACGTACCTTAGTTGTTAAGTTTGTTATCACCCAAAGTTTATGGTTTCTGCTCTATAGAGCATATTCGTCCCGCTATTTATTCCACTTTGAATAAATGCCGCCGAGCCATAATCCCGATGGCCATTCACTCGTTCCGTTTCCTGAATTAACCTCGTCTTTTTTAAACACCTCCGGATGTATATTAATTGGACATAAGCTTACTCGCCTCGCTTTTCGGTGTCACTTCAACTTTAAAACTAAACTTTAAATCTAAACTCAACTTTATCTTAATATATAAAAACGTTGGTGCGTATGTGCGTCTGACCATCACTGCTGAATCACTGAAGATTTTCAACTTATGGCGCTGAGGTATATTTAGATATTTACGAAAATGTGGTTTTTGCTGTATATAATTTAGGAATCGATGGATATCCACTATATCGTCGATGGATATCCACTCAAACAATAACCAGAACGGTATTGAAATAGATAATAGATGGGTTGTACTTTATTGTCCTCTTCTATCGAAAACCAACAAAGCACATAGAAACGTAGAATTTCGCAGCTTTTCAGCTAAATATGTGCACAAAGGCAGTGACATGGCCGGTTTTGCCGTCCAAAATGTTAATGAAAATGACGACGTTGCGCGTTACTAAATGGACAGGTATATGCAGCAATGCGGCAGTCGGTCAAATTTATCGTTTTCTATTCACGAAGGAAAACCAGCTATCACTTATTTGTCGAACCATCTTGAAAATTGGTAGCGTGTTTACTTCACAGAAGAAAATGCAGTTAACGTAATTTTTCAAATTATGTCATCACCAAAACAAAGTTGGATGTTTCACAAAAACCATACTTTATTCAGACGTACTACCTTATTTTTCATGGAATACACATAAAAAACAATGGAAACCAAGTTCTTCTTTAGTTCTCGTTTATCAAGGAGATTCTCATTGGGATCCGGCTTTCACAGATGCTGTTCTCGGTTCGCATTCAGTTATGGCTAATGTGCTTAAAAGATGAATTAATCATTAGAAGCTTTAAATCGTACGTTGAAAGATTTAAAGGGCAACGATTTACTCTTTTGCGGTACTCGCATTTTATTTTCAGATTTTCGACAAACACTTGCAGTTATTCTATGTTCCACCTATGCAGGTGAAATAAATGCCTGTTTCAAAGCTTCATCACTGTGGAGCAGTGTTTACAAATTGAAGTTAACAACAAATATGCGTGTCCACCTGTGGTTGGAGGAGGCAAAATTAATGTAAATCAAATGAGCCAGACAATTAAGTTACCAGATAATTCTTGCATGATTGTGTCATCTAGAGACGCATTAATTCAAAATTTGTTTCTAAACTATCGAGATAAAATGAACAATCATCGATGGCTGAGCGAAAGGGCAATTTTAGCAGGAAAAATATTGATGTCGATATAATAAATACCTACATTCAAAACATGTTGGAATCTCCATCATTTTCATTCGAGTCAATTGATACTGTGAAGATGAAGGAGTAAATATTTCAACTAAATTTTTTAAATTCACTTGATTTGCCAGATTTTCCACCACATAATTTAATTTTGAAAGTTGGATCACCGCAATCATACTGCTATGAATGCACAAAAAATTATGAACGGAACGCAGTTGGTTGTCAAGAAAATTTTGGGTAACATTATTGAATCGGCAATTATAAATTTCCAACAGATTCTCCAATCGTATTTAAACACTTGCAATCCCCAATTCGTCTGACATATTTAATAACAATCAACAAATCTCAAAGTCAGCTGATGCAAGTCTGCGGTTGTGATTTGGAAAATTCATGCTTTGCTCATGGTCAATTATATGCAACCTGCTCCAGAGTTGGTAAGCCCAACAATTTGTTTCTATACGCCGAAAATGGAGAAACAAACAATATTGTCCACACGTTGGTCTTACAATAAATTATTATTTACTAAGGTCAGACGGACATTGCGTGTGAAAGAAAATTGAATTTATTAAACGAAAAGAAAATTTGCACTTAAAATAACATAATGGATTCCATTCCATTCTTATGAAAAAAATTCCTACTGTAATTAAAGTACATATCAAAACAAATCTTGGAATATAATAATTATTTTAGGCAGAACGGGCCAGCTAGTTGAAAATATAATTATTACAATGATTAATTATCGAAATATTCGCCTTTACTACAATTATCTATGGCCATTTGCCATTTATCAGGTAGACGATGAATGCCTTTGCGATAGAATTTTGGGAGATTCGAAACAAAACAGAAATCGAGCCATTTTTGCACATCTTCAAATTTTGTATATGATGACATCGATCTGAATAAGTGGTAATCAGAGGAGGCCAAATCTGGAGAATACGCCGCATACTGTAAAACTTTCCAATCTAAGGAGAAGATGATTTTTGGTCTGATTTTGCTGTATGTGAACGAGCGTTATCATGTAGAAATATGGAAGGTGATATTTCATTCTTCCTTGGTAACAGCCTGGTAATGTTCAGCTGTTCCAGTTTAATCAAGTTCCAAAAGTTCGTAGTAAATAACACATAGTAACGATGACTGATCTGGATCAACGCATATGGTTTTCTGCGTTTAGGATTATCGTACAAAATCCACTTTTCATCGCTCGTAATGATTTTGTGCAAAAAATTCCTTCTTTTGTACCGAGTAAACAAATTCATGCAGATGTGTACTCTTCGGGTTTTCTTTTCTTCGGTTAGATTATGAGAAAGTCATTTTTCTTCCTTCAGTATTTTGGCCATTGGATGCAATCGAAGTGATATTGCTTGATGAATATCTCCTAACTGTTCTCCAAGCTCTTTTTCAGTTTGACACGGACCTTCAATCAGTAAAACTTTAAGTTCTTCGTCTTCAAATTGTTTTACTGCACCTGGACGTAGATCGTCCTTAAGACTAAAATTGTCATCATCAAATTTTGTAATCCACTTGTTTACTGTTGAATGGCTCACAGAATTTTCACTTAAAGTCGAATTAATCAATTTCATAGCTTGAACAGCATTTTCTTGATTTGAAAACAGAATAGAATGCAATGACGAAAATGTTGCTTATCGACATCCACCTCTTAAAATTGTTTCAAATCGAACGACAGCTTGTAGATGGCTGAAACTGTTGTTATAAAAGCAGCAATGGCTAAGCAACATACACAGGGTTCAATTGAAAGTGGACGACAGCAATCTGTATTATTTCATAAATGTATAACATTTTTAACTAAAAAAAAGTTGACTGGAAATACAAGGAGCAAATGTAAGTTTACGATGGAAAAATGTCCTAAATTTGAATATAAAAACCAAATATTGGTTACGAACATAAGTTTATGTTATAAATTTGTTGCTCTATCTTTGTTTTGTCTCACTGCTGCTAAACGTTGTGGCATAGTTAGCACTAGATTTTGTAGGACTTTGATTGGTATTTTTTCCATTGTTCCTGAAGTGCCGCCCAAAAAGTATTTTTATCAATTCTAGAACTCAGTGGAATTTAGAGCCTAATATTGACCACAGGCAACGGATTCTATTAAGTTCTCCACTCAGTGAAAAAACGAAATTTAAAATTAAATATAAAATTTTTAATTCAAAAACACTGCTTCATCAGTAAGAACGGGCAAAACATTTTATAACTAAAACCACCTCTATTTAAATTGAAACGAAGCATTTTAAGTATGAATCTATTATATCAAAAAAATAAATGTTTAAGAAACGTTTTAGTTTCAAATTATATCGCATTCAAACAAAAGCTAAGAATTTTTAAATTATATACAATTCGTTTTGGTGGTAATTTTTTTTCAAAATATCTGTCAACATTGATAGTAACAGCTGTTTCCTCAAAAATGTGCAAAACAACATTACACAAATTTCAAACTTCTTAAGCCGGTGATATAATTCGCTAAATCGATATGTTCTTGTGTTATACTTTAGGTATAAATAAGATAAGAGTTTTTACAGTTTGGTCGTTGCAATTCAACCTAATGAGTAGAGTGTAGACCAAATTTTTATCAGTACGAAACCAAACTGCCAAGAAAGAACTTGTGGAAGTTCTCATTTTGTAAGGGTTGTGTACATTTTACATAATGACCCTGGGGTTCAAAATGGAGGGGGGAGTTCATTTTCTACTTTTTGTGGTAGATATTTATTATAACATGACTCCTTTGGTTTTTGATGACTTGAATAGGAGCGGAAATACATAATTTTCTACTTCTTTCAAACCGCATGTGAAAACGTGGTTTATTGTATTGAACATATTTGAATTGAAATTTTCTCCATTTAGATTCATATGCGATCAACGTATTTATATCATTAATTTGCATTTTAAATTTAAAAGAAAAGAAAACACTATTAAAATTAAATTTTTAAATTAAAAACCTCAGCAATACATTTCTATCTGTTAACCGATTTAAAATAAAAAATAATATCTCTAATTTAAAGTTGATTTGTTTTTAAATCTATATTTCAATTTAAAAAAAATAAATACGATTTTAAAATGATCATTTTAAAATCAAAATATTTCGTTGTTGCTTGGAAAACGTAAATGAAATTTTTTAAAACGAAATGATTTTTTTTATTTTTAAGTTGTTTTTTCTCTGAGTGTGTAGCTGGAAGTCATCCTTTCGTTAATTTTAACCAGCTTTCCCACTCCTGATTTAGAGAAACATCTCCAAACCATGATAGAACCACCTCCATGTTTCACAGTTTTTTTAATGTATAGTCATCTTAAGACGACGTTCTTTCCTGCACCAGACTCGTTTTCTCTTTTTTGGGTTATTTAATTCGAACTAGGATTCGCCACTTCAAATTATTTGGCTCCAATGGTGGAATGTTTTCATGAGCCTTTGCAAAATGCACTATCTTTGTTTTGTTAACAGCGCTAATTAGTGGACATTCACCAGACTATTTTAATCTTCGTCGCAAGGTTAATACCGAAACATCTAGCTCTGTATCTTCTTTTAGCATTCTCACAGATTTATAGGATTCCACATTGCTTCAAGGTATAATCATCGATCGTCTTGGTTGGTTGTCTTCCTTTTACGCCCACCTCTTTGTACACGGAAAAAAAAACTGGCTACAACGAAGAAAAAAGTGAATGATTCAAGAAAAATGAGCACTTGATTTTCAGCTAAGATAACTTTTTCATAATGCAAACTTCCAATTTCTTCATTTGATGTTTTTATTTAAATATTGAAATAATATTTTTTTTATCGTTGAAAGAAATTCAATTTCTGAAAGCAAGAAAATATTGTTTTGTAGAGTCAATCGTTTTTCTCAATTTTTAATATCTATTTCTTCATTAAAGATAACAAATTCTTGTTTTAAGGTAACCGTATCTCAAAATGCAATAAATTGAGTCTTGTATTAAGAAATATTACACATAATTGTATGGTCTACATTTCTTTAGTTAAGAGAAATTTTCTAATAATTAAAATGCATTTTCTGGCAGAAATGTTTTTTTTTCTTGATAAAAGAACCCATTTATAAGTTGTAGAGAAAGAATTGCTTAAATACTTCATACGTCTTTCTTGAAAAATATTTTAAATTTCTAGATTGTAGAAAGTTACTTCTTGAAAGCTTTAGTAGTATTTCTTGTTTCCAGCTATTTTTCCTGTTTATTGGAGCAACATTAAATATAATTTCCAAAATAATAACAATACGAATTTATTATATAGTTTTTATTTTATTTTAATATACGATATATAAAAATACATTTTAATATTAATAAGCTATGTCACACAAATTATAATAATAAAATACAAATATAATTAAATAGAACACATAATTTGTTTAGATATTTTTGTTCCATTTGGAATTCTCTACACGGGATGATTCATATAAGTTTTTTTCGACACAAACATAATAAATGCGAAGATCAGCATCGTTAGTTATAATTTTTACGCAATGAATTACCAAGAAAACTTGAAAATCTCTGGCAAATGAAATGGACCCATTGATGTTCAATATATCCTCTATTTTTAATGTTGCAATTTTCTGATTTGATTATTTGGGTGTTTTCATCAAACCCTTTGTTTAGTAAAACTGTGTACCATATTTCAATTTGATGTTTGTTGATAAGATAATTCCTGAAAATAACCCTCTATAAGATAATTCCTGAAAATAAGACAAGACAGATCGACAGAATTGTTAATTTAATAATAAATTAATTACAATTAATTAGGTAGTAATTATACTATAAAACTACTTGTAAATAAAATAGTTAATATTCTATAATCACACAATTAAAGGTTTCAGTTTTTTGAATATTTTATTAAAAGTGGGTTATTATTTAAAACAAAAACTAGTAATAAAGCTACATGCACAATAAAAAATGTGTAAAATTAATTTAATTATAAATACCATCTTCATTAATTAAAAATGATGAGCTATGTAAAACAAGAGTAGCATGTTCGTCAGCCATTTCTCTATTTATGAAAATTAAAATAAAATTATAAAACCATATGCACAAATAACTCTCACAAAATAGAGCGATCACTTGTTAATTTAAATTAAAAACATATAACTTACATTTAATCACTCAGCTTCACTTTAATTATTTTTCAAAACCACTTTAAAATATTTTATTTGAAAATCACAAAACGCACGTTATTTCTATACAACGTTCACGAGATAATGGGTATTACTTATTTTAGGTAAAAGTTGATCTAACGGTGTGCTCTATAACTAAATTTCTCAAATGATTGACTCGTTTTCTTGTTTTAAAAACTATAGAGTATAAATTTAAAACTCCTTTTCTATAATTAAAAGTATTCTCTCAGATTGAGATATACATATTGAACCAAGAAATATTATGATGAAGTTTAAAAAATTACCTTTTTGTGATAAGAAAAACTTTTCTCGAAGTAACATAGTAAATTCTGGTGTTCTGAGTTATAATTCCAAATTTTACAGAATTAAATGAATTTTTTGTGATAAGTTTAGGAAAATGTAAAATATGAGTTTGTACTTAAGTCGACTTTAGCACTTTTGACTTGCGACTACATAATTATGCATTTTTGATTTATATATATAAATTATGTAAAATAGAAAGGTATTTTCCATTATAACTGTGAAATATTTAAATTTAAAAATATATAAAGTATTTGAAATTTCTAAAAATCTTGATTAAAGAAAACTTAGAATGACTAAAGATTAATTATTTCGTCAATCAAGATAACTTTTTTGAAATTCTAGAATTCATTAGTTTATCAGAAAGAGAATTTTCTTTTCTACTATCAAGAAACGTTTTCAATTTTAAAATGTTGTATTTTAATAAAATTTATGGGTTTGTTTTAAGAAAATTTAAAATTTCTTGATTTAAGAAAATGTAAGATTAAATTAAAAGTATTTCTCTTCAAACTAACTTTTTTCTCTTATTATAGAGAATTTATAACAAGGATAAATACAAGAAAAACAATTCTCAAGATGGAATTGAATGTTAAATTTTCTGTCAAGAAATAATTCTCTTCGTTAGAAAACTTTTTTTATAACTAGAAAAACTGGTATATTCATAGAAATTTGGGTATTAAAATAAGCAAAAATATTTTTTATGTAATATAGAAAAAGTTTTCTTTAATATAGTAAGCTTATTTTTTTCCGTGTAATGTTTCAACATTTCCTTCTCTACAATATTTATCTACAATTTTTTATGAACCTTGCTTCGAAATGTTGAATTTTAAGGTTAATTCACCGTAAGTAGATCCATTTTTACGATCTTTCACAATTAATTTGCGAATTTCTTCAGATTTTCTCATTTCGGTATTGTTGTCTTCAATTTAGAATATAAATTTTATATTTGTATTTAACATATGTATATGTTATTTTACATATTAAATATAGGTGTACTAAATACATTAATCCAAAAGCCTTAAAAATAATTATTAATTTAGGTTATTTTCACGATTCTTTATAAAAACAAAATAAATTATGAATCGCACAGAGATGTTCGAAGTGGTTCTGAATTAATATTTGATGTAAGGAACCAATCTTACCAAAAACCAAACTTACCATAAGCTAGGGAATCTTTGAGATTATTGTTATTCGAGAGAATATCACTGAGCATAATATATACAAATATTTAACTCCTCCCCTTTGGGCGTTTAGGATTCTGGAATAACAAAAATCCCAGAAATTTCCGATCATGTGGTTAGGTTAGACTGGTTTCCTAAATTATTTTAAACTCACTTCGATCACCTCAAACTTACATTTATTATAAGTTCACTCTAAATTATTCCCAAAAATTTAATGTTTTCATTTATTACGTGTGCAAGTAGAAACTTTGCTCTGAAGTTGGTTGCATCAAAATATACTTGAACGCATCCAAATCGCCCGCCATTTTGAGTACACTAGGGAGCATTTGAAAGTTGACGCAACACATTCACAATGAAAAGCATTATTTTACGAAAACCATTATCTCAAACCTGATTCTATCGGATGATGCCACACTAGGGTAACTGATATCCGGTAACTTCTTCGTTTGTTTCCCCTTTACCAATAAAATCAAAAAATTGCGGCGCAGATAAAACCCATTTTATTGGTAAAGGGGAAAGAAACGAAAAAGTTACCAGATAAAAGTTACCCTAGTGTGGATATGCACATCGATTGTGAACATATTTGTATTGCGACTAACATCGCTTCCAACGACCAAAAACAAAAGTATATAAGATGAACGGAAAATTTTCGAATTTCATTAATTGCTTTGTTTTTTTCGGTGCACAAAAAAGTTGTCGTAGAGTAGTAGTCCAAATATATAAGTTGACTTGAAAATTGGTTTCTTACATCAAATATTAATTCAAGGTGACTGTTTGAGTGCGATTTTTTGTGCAAATATTTAGAATCACACTTTTCCGACAATCAAATTACGCCCATAAAAGATAAAATATTTTTAACTTTAAGCAAAATATTCGCAGACTATAATAAAAAAAAAAAAATAAAATTATGAGCTACATTGTGTCCAATAAATCGGTGGAAAAGTGTGATCAAAATGTGAAAATTCGCAAATGAACAGTCGCCTTCAGAGCCACTTCGAACATCTCTGTGCGATTGATAATGTGTTTTGTTTTTATAAGTTTCAGTCTAAAATATTCCCAAACATTAAAAGTTTTCATTGTTTTTAATTGTGTTATTAAAAATTTTCAAATACATATGAATACGAAAGTTCAATTTTTGAGTGTTTTTTCAATTCCAAGTACGTAAGGCACACAGTGTATAATTTGTTATGTTGGCATGAACTTTATTCCGAAGTCGGTCGAACCTACACACAACATTACTAATTCGTGTTTATTGCATAATTGATTGATTGATTAATTGGACTGTAAGACTGTAAGTACATCATAAGTGTCTCGGATAACGCCGGTCCTATTACAATAACCTGTTTACACATAACAATAGGAAGGATAGGAAAGGTATTTTTTTGGAACGGAACGACCCAGTTGCAGACACCTAGCGACCGTAAGGCACAACACAATTCTAATCTTCTCTAATGTACTAGATTTTCTAACCTTCTTCTAATGTACTAGAAGGATAAAGGCTTAATAGGTTTAATGAATAACGATGGTATTGTTCTTCAACAATTGCTTCTCTAAAACAGGAACCTGAGAAAAAATTTTATTATTTCACGTACACCTGGAAATTTCCTGAAATTTAATTCTAAATTAATATTTTCCTGCCTCCTAAATAATATAGACATATATTAATTTAATCCTCCACAACCTACAATAGAATTCCCTGAAACCATATAGTTATTTGACTTATATTAAAAATTTCTCTATAAAATCCATTAGTATTTAACCCTTGACTTGGACAACCACGCGATAGCAAAAAAAAATCAAAAAGTTGCAAAAAATATGTGAGGCATCCCAAAGGCAATGGTTCCCGGAAATGTTATTCAATGCCAGATATAACTACGGGATTGGATATTTTAAATAAATTAGGTTTTTCGCAAAAATTTCAAATGTTTTATTAATTTGGTGAAGAATGTTCCAAAGAATGTTCGTTTAATTGCCAAGTATAATTATACTGCACAGGACATATTTATGCTCAATGGAACTTTACAATTCCTTAACCAAATACTGTCAAATATGTTAAGCAGAATTGAATTGGCACTCTAATATAATGCTCAATGGAGCTAGGCCATTTCTCATCAAATGATGGTCAAATTCGGTGTACAAAGCTAAATTTGACGAAATTTTAGGGTTCGGATATAATGAATGAAACCGGGATGTTTCCTAACAGATGATACTTTCCATTTCGGTTTATAGAGCTGGGCTAGGATTCTAATAAACTTAGGTCAACTTGTATTTTGATTTTATAGTGTCTTTTGGTGGTCAAACAATTCGAACATTCTTAATGGAATTTGGTCATATCCCAAGAAATTATTGTGGGAAGTATAAGTATTGAGGAAATTTAAAAATGGATTTTAGAGAAAATTCTGGAATTCGGCAGTACTAGGCAATTTCTTAACTAATTATGTTCGAACCTGGTATCTTGAGCTGAATCGAGATTCCAACATAAATCCTGGATGAAGATCTGGATTTTTCTACAAATTAAATTTGAAAATAATCAGCACAAATAATTATCCAGTTCCTACATTCACCATAGTTGAACCAAACTTGGCATTAACCCGCTAAGAGATGACGTGTTTATTGCATAACTCATGTTTCTAAATTAAAGGAACTTTTTAAGTAGAGAGGAACAGTTTCATATGTGAGGCATTTCTAATTTGCAGGCGTCATAATCTCTTAGTGTATTAAATCGGCTCTTTGCTGCTACTGGAATGACGAAATGGTTTAGAATGTTTCAGAGTGAGAGAATAGTACTTATAGTATTTAAGGCGTAGCAAAAACATGGATCAGCATACTTGACCACATGATCTTAAACGGCTGAACTTGTGGTTTTTGCCAAGGAATTTAAAAGTTTCAAATTTAGACAAGTTTTACTTAAAATTGGTTTAGAGAAGTCAATCAATCTCGTTGGGCGACACTACTGACATTAAAGTTATTTCCGATCTGCGATCTCTTGTTAATATAATTACGCTAAAAATTAAATTAAATTGTTTTTTAAGGATCATTATTGGATTATACCGTTCGCGCCGTGTTTTTAGCATAACGTAAAACAGTAATATGCAAGTTTATGATCGGTCAATTAACTCGTCGCAATCGTTTTTCCAAATATTCCTTGACGAATTCTCTATTAATTAAACATAATAATATACCAAGCGCGTCGAGGAAAAAAGATTCATGTGTACGATTCCATTTGTACAAGATAAATCGGGTGTCTTGAGATAACACCATAAGAAATAAATTAAAATTTAGAGATTTCATCAAAATTATTATATTTCGGTACCACCACATAACCAAGAAGAGATTTAATAACCAATTTTTTAAAAATTTTATAGTCTGCGATAATGTTTCTTGTGTATAATTTCTTATGGGCACTTAATATTTTTTTGTCTTATATAGCTGTTAAAAAAACAAATTTAACCATTTCGCTTCGGTCGCGCACAATTTATTTTATATTCAAGACGTAGTACGTACTGTTAATCCGCACTCAATGTTTTTGCACAAATCTTGTTTCAGGCGAGGAAAACGGAAATTTGAAAAAATCAAAACAAAAAATTTATGAAACCAAACGTAGATTCTCCTTGAAAGGGTTAAGACACAGTGAAGCAACAAAAAACCGTAAAAGCGACTTAAATACTTCTGTTTTATTGTCTTAACGATTAACACATTCCTTTTTGATTGTTGGATGGTTTTCTTAACTTTTGGTTTTGTTTTTATTTATATATATATTTTTGGTCTTAAACTCTTAACTGCTTCGGTTACGATTGAAATTAATTAAAATGATAATTAAATTTATGCTGGTTTAGTCCAACGCAGAAAGAGAATTGAAGTTATCCAAAATATAATTAAAATATAAAAAAAATTTGATTTGCTCTCATCGTCTTAAGATATAAGATTTTTGTTTTTACACATTTCCTATGGTTTGATCAGATATTCTGAGGTACACGAAATATTACAACTTTTCGATCGAACATTGTATTTTATAATAATTGTTTGTGGTACACATTTAGCCCGTTTTGTGATTTGTAATGGTTACTTTTGGGTAAATGGGTTAGATATTAGCCGACAATGATTTGTTTCTCTTATTTTGATGGTGGTGTGTGTCTTGTCCGAAACGATTTTTCGTTTATTTTTCCTGCGAATTTATTTACGGACCATGGGTGAAAGTGTGTATTTTTGGTTGTCTTTTGTTCTTTAATATTGACCCGCCTCATCAATCTTACAGGTATAAAGATCAATCAGGTACTTCTTTTTAGTAGCACTAGTGTATTATTATTTTATTATTACTTGACAGAGGGTTTGGAGAATATAAAAGGATAAGTCGTTTGAAGTGGGGAATTGTGGAGTGTTTTAATGAGGTTAAAATTGTATAATTTATGGGCCCAAAAATTACTTTTTGTATGAATGAATTAAAAGTTTGTTATTTTGTCTTCATCTATTACCAAATCGATGTTTTTTGCGCGCCATTGTTCTACCATTTTCAAGCTGTTTGGGCCACATTTTTAAAAGTAGTGACTCATTAGCGCGAAGATGGTAATTTTTTCTTATTTAATATCATAATAGAGAAGCAAATGAGACACTTTTCAGGTATTTTTAAACACTTACTGATCAACACAAATTTCATTTGAGGTACCACAACGGATTACACACCGTGCATAATTGGCAGTGGTAAGTATTCCCCGATAAAGTATTGGGTGTGTGGATATGACTCCGCCCTTTCCCAACAGGTGTCGTTACTAGTACTGCTTACTGGTACTATAAATGGGCAATGCTGGAGCTCTGTAGTACTTGATGTCAGCTGTCAAACACAGTATGCCACTTTGGTTGAAGTGTACACAACTAGTATTTTTAACTTCTTCAAAATGCCGGATTTTATTCCAAATAAACATCAGCCGTGTTTTTTTATTAGCGCCCGATAAATGTATCCGGAGCATCCAATTTTCTATGTCAAAACTTATATTTAGAGCGATTTTTTTTGCATATAATTAATCTATTTAACTCCAAACTGATAATCGACGTACAAATAATTTGTTCTATCTATTTATCGAGAGCAGCTATCGGAAGCGCTATCGATTTCAATGCGAAATTTGAAAATGCCTTTATTTTGTAAATCCGTGAAACCATTATAAACGTAATCTTACAATACAAATTTAAAACGCGACATGATGAATTCTTGTTTATAATGTAAAAATAAATGTGAATTAGTATATTTCAGGTGATAAATGTTTGTTTTATGGATGCATTTATTTTTTATTTTTATGGTATAGCGACACCAGTGAATATTAGCTGCAGTTTCAGTATAAATTTTCCATTCGGCACCGGATAGTGCTCGAATAATAAAACACGGGTATCATTTGAGTATGGTCCATTGAGTATACAACGTGCATGGAATGGTTTCGACGATTTAAAAATAATGATTTTGGTATTGAAGATAAAGAGCATAGAAAACCACCAAAAATTTGAAGATGCTGAATTGGAAAAGTTATTGGCTGAAGATTCTTCCCAAACACAATCAGAATGGGCTGTAGCATTAAATGTTGATCAATCGACGGTTGCAAAACGTTTACAAACAATAGGAATGGTTTAAAAAGCCAGTTACTAGGATCCACATGAATTGGAAGGATGAGACCTCGAACGTTAAAACCATACTGATTCAAAGACAACAAAGAAAAGGTTTTTTTCATTGAATTTGAAACTGGAGATAAAAAATGGGTTTGTTATGCGAATTCCACACGCAAAAAATCTTGAAGTCTGGTGAAGCTGGTCCATCGCAACTAGATATATATTGCAATAAGGTTATGCTCTGTATATCTGATGAGATCAGAAAGGTGTGGTATATTATGAACTCAGGTGAACTATTATGCCATACATGTGAAGGTTGGTTACGAGCTATAGAGGAAAAACGACCAGAGTGGGTGAATAGACACAACAAATTAATTTTTCAGAACGACAATGCAAAACCACATATTGTAAACGTTGTGAAAAGTTATATAAAAAGACAGGAGTGGAAAGTTCTAGCCCACCCGCCATATTTGCCAGACATAGCTCCTTCAGATTATGACTTATTCCGGTCGATGCAGTCGTCTCTTTCTGAACAGAGGTTTAGTTCTCGCGCAAAGATCGAGAATTGGCTTATTGATTGAATCGCCTCCGAAGACCAGGATTTCTTCAGAGAGGGAATCCGTAAATTGCCTGAAAGATGGGGAAAAGTTGTATCGGCAGGTGGGGCATACTCTCAATAAATAATTCTTTAATTTTCTAAACAAGCAAATGTGTTTTATTTTTATAAAAAATTTATTATAGAAACTTAGTGGATCCATCTTGTCCAATCAATGCGAACCCAAAATTTAAATACGATTCATTTTCTTTCATTACATCTGTCAGTAAGCTTTAAAGTTGACACAGATTACTTTATCATAACCATGTACATATTTCCAGATTTTAGTTTTCATTTCTTAAAATAAATCTTCCTTTTGCCCCCTGGGGCAGGCATCCTGTCTAACGGTGTCGTAATTAATAAAATTTATTTAACCAGAATTAGGCTTAATTTTAAAATGATGAGGGATTTAGTATTCAAAAATAAATTACTAAATAAAATTCTTAAGGCTGGTAGCTTTTTTATTTAGGCAGATTAAAGTTATATTTTACTAGTTTAATAATAAATTTACCTTAGTTATACACTTTTGTGGTATTTTATTAATAAGTATAATTTAAATAAATGTTAGTTACGATGCTAAACAACTGGAGGCAAGCTGTTTAATAAAAATTATATTTAAGAAATGTGATGCCTTGTGCTAACCAATTTACTATATATTTACTAACAATTTTACTAACTAATTCATCAGTCAGCTGTCTGTAACCAGGTTAATTTATATGTTACTACTTATAATAATCCTGTCGATTATCTTAAGTGAACGAACGAGTATATCTGAGACCGACGTCATCCAAAACACTTGTTATACTTTACTATATAACCTAATTATTTAACTAACTAGAAATCCTAGCATACATTTAATTTTTACTGTACATCACATATTTGGTTTGGAATCTTCTTACCTTATAAACGGGTTGTGGTGGTTTGATCTCTTTTTAAGATTTTCTAAGTACCACAATTCACAAACCTGCATTTCAAAATACTACATTTCAAAATCTCACTTTTTAAAAAAGTCCAAAAAGTCAAAACTTTGTAGTATTTCAAGTCAGTAACATGCAGACAATAATACATACAATAATTGTTGAATCCTTTTCACCTGGATTGGAATTCTAACATGAATGTTTGAAAAATTTATGGATTTTGAACAAGCTAAAAGGATCTAGGTCATTTCTTAACATGGTCTTCTTAACATTATGGTCAAATTTAATTGCAAAGCATTCAGCATTAGGGAAAATTACTAAGCCATTTTTCCACGACAAGAACCATATTCTTTATTTTCAAATTAGTTTTAAAACTGGAGATTGATTTTTACATTAATATCGATTGTAAATTAATTTTTGGCTAAGAAACTTCATCTAAAACTCACATTAATTTTCAATCCATAGTTTTGCATCCTAAATTTGACCATAATTTGTTATGAAATATCTTAGTTTGATTCAGAATGGTTAAATTCCAGAACTTTGTAAAATATTTAGGTTTCTATCCTATAGCTTAACAAACTAAATTTTAAAATATGTAATATGGTTAAGAATCGGCTTAGTTCCATTCACCCAAGCCCAGAGCTGCGTCCAATTCAGTTCTACGGCTGCGGGTAAATAGTCGCGTAAAAGTAAATTTTAAGTAAATGTTTCGGTAAATTCGTTTGTTTTTCAAAAACTCTATGGCAAACTGATCGAAAAATCTGTTCTAAATCCGATTTTTATCACAGTAAATGATTTACCCGACTACTGACCCGCAGTCTAAATACCAAATTTGTTAAAATATTTCTTAAAGAACGGCTATATTCTTGAATCTTTCTAGAAAGAAACTAACAAGAATTGTTCAAATCTTAAGCTAATTACATTTTTTAAGTTTTAACCAATGTTAATACTTAATATTGGCTTGATTAACGCTTTATATAGTAAGACCTTATTGTCTAATGATAACTTGGATTTTCTTCCTATCAGCCAATACATTTTTTAAAATGTTATTTTTATTTGGTTGCGCTTTGCTTCAATATGTTCTTTCCACGTTAGCCGTCTATCCATGCGTAAGTCTAGGTATTTGACCTTGGTTTGTTGAGGAATATATACACCGTTTAATTGTACTGGTGAATGTAACATGAGTTGATTTTTTTCGTTTGCTTTTATTCGCCAGATCTTGAGCCAATTTTGCTCAGATGACTTTGCACTTTTCTCGAGGCTTTTTGCGGGTTTTCATGTAATACCAGGATGGCTGTATTATCAGCAAATGTTGATATTATTACATTGTCGGGTAACAGGTAAGTCTGCCGTGCACAACAAATATAAACAAATAGAAAATTGCGGGTTTTCATGTAATACCAGGATGGCTGTATTATCAGCAAATGTTGATATTATTACATTGTAGGGTAACAGGTAAGTCTGCCGTGCACAACAAATATAAAATAGGTCCCAGAACGCTTCCTTGTGTGGCTCCTGCGGTTATATCATTTAGAGAAGTTGTTTCACCATTTTGTTGGACCATGTATTGCATTTGGAGTTGATAGTTTCCCAGAACTGAGTAAATATTCTTCGACAGGAGCGCTTTAAGTTTGTATGTTAGTACATTGTGCCAAACTTTTTCAAATGCTTGCGCTATATCCATGAAGACAGCAGAACAGTATTGCTTTGCTTCAAACGTCTATCTGATTCTATGCACTTGCTCTATGGTATCATGTTGGTTTCTGAACCTAAATTGATGGCCTGGAATGATTTTCCTTCCGTCTAATACTGGTTTCAGTTTTTATTTTTAACTTTTTTTCAAACAGCTTTGAGATTGTGGGAAGCATGCTTATTGGACAATAAGAAGAGATTTGAGCTTCGTTTTTTCCAGGCTTATGTATCATTGTGATCAAAGATACCTTCCACGTTTGACGAATATGATTAGTTCACCTGATCGTAATAAAAATCTTGGTTACTAGTTTTATGTATTTGTCTGGTAATCCCCTTATCATTTTTTCAGTAATAAGGTCAAATCCTGGCGCCTTTTTCAGGGTTATGCAAGTTTTGACGGGGTTTTTTCGGGGTTATGCATTTTTTGCAAAATCATCATCCATCTGGAAAGGCAGCACGATATTATTAATTCCTTCGTGTGGTGAAAACACCGTCTTTAGATGTGCAGCGAAAGCATTGGCTTTTTCTTCATCGCTTCTCGCCCAATATCCAGTTTGTAGTCTAATCGGTGGATCCGACTTTGTAGGCCATTTTAGGTTTTTTGTTGCTTTCCACAGAGAATGATCAGTCTTCTCTGTTACCGAGAGTTCACTTAAATAATTCTGGCCACATTGGGTTTCTTCTTCCTGCAGTACAAATTTCAGGGTTTTGATAGCTCGATTTAATTTGCATTTCAACAATGGTGATTTTGTTTGTTGCCATTGCCGTCGAATTTCCCGCTTTTCCTGGATTAGTGACTGGATATTATGTGATAATTTATTAATTTTTCAGGAATTGTTGATGATTGATGAAGCTAGCTGAATAATATTTCTAGTGCCACTTTTAGCTTTTCTGCAGCCACATCAATATCTGCTGGTCTTTTTAGCGGGATATCAAGATGACAATTTTGTTCGGCTAGTCTCTTATATTGATTCCAATCAGTTCGTTTGTTTGCCAGACGTTTCGGTGTTCCTGATTTTAAGACAACAATACTCATTGTTACTATATTATTGGTGAATGATCAGACGACAGATCATAGCAATGGGTGGCGTAAACGTACGCGGAATGCCTTTGGTTACTCAGAAATAAATTAGATCACGTACTTTCTTAAGTAGGATGGCCGGTAGATAAAAAATCCAGGGACTGTTCCTCTATAGCTTCATAAAATTGTTTGCCTTTAGGTGTTGTTAGTGTTGAACCCCATTGAGTATGTTTGGCGTTGTAATCACTCCCCGCGTGAATTTTGTTACCCAGCTGACCAAAATAATCAATAAACTGTATTTTTTTATAACGTGCTTTGGAGTTTTTGTCTTTAGTCTTAATAAAAAATTGAAACTGCAACATCGTTAATGATCGTGGAGAAGATAACATGTTCTTATCGCATAGGTTCCCCGAAGGTCCTACCACAAACAATTAATCGAAAAATGTGTATTCCATCTAAATTTTTCGGTAGAATGACAATATCTTCTGGATTTCCTACGCATATTTTACAATTCATCAAAATATAATATTATCGATATATTGAACTTAGGGTCCTAGTGGTTGGTCTCCAAAATATATAAAAACTTAAAATTTATGAAAAAAATTAGTTCATTGGTAAAATAACAGCTGTTTGAGTACTCTTTTTATTTTTGATTCGCAGTACCTGATTTTGAGTAGTCTATTACAAGTTTACTTTGAATGAACATTATAGCGGAATTTAGTTCAGATTTTGCGTATCCTGGTAAAATAAATCAATCAACGTTAATATTTTAAAATTATGAAGTGATTATATTTCATTTCAGTCGGTAAAATGAATTTTAACAAATCCCCATGAGTCTTATTCTTAAAAACGGTTTGCTCTGCTGGTAAAAGTCAAATGGGAAACAATGACCAAAATAACGTGATTAGTGAATGGAGTATCATGGATATGTTCATATACATATTAAACTGTTTTATTTTGTCAATTCACCACACTGCTTGCCATTTGTGATTGTAAGAAGTTCATTCTAAACAAACGAGACACATTTAGTCCAGGATCATATACAAGCAGTCTAACATCAGATTACATACCAATAATTGATCTGTCCATGAACCTGACCAAATCCTTATCACAAAATTTGAGATAGATTTCATGTTCCCCGAACAAGAGCATTATGGTCATCGAGTACAGCGGGAGTAAATGAATGTTTAAATGCTGCAGGAATTATGAATGAATGCTGCACGTGTGAAGATGAAGAGGTGGGATATCAAATGCAAGGACATCAATTGGTAGCCCTCACTATTCCTAAAATTATAAACTTTGATTAACACACATAAAGAACAGTTTTAAGCCAAACGCGCAAAAGCGGTAAACCAGAAGATAATGATCCAACCAATTTCAAGTTTCATAATTTGGTGGGCTTTGAATTCTGTCAGTCCAAGATACCTATAGTTTTCGAACGGTATGACAAGATCCCATAATTTTGGGAGAATAAATTTTCTCATAACTCCTCGTATCAATTTTTTCGACGTCATTCATAATAAAAAATCTATTCCCCTCATTGAAAATATACAGAGCTTTCCACAAAACTTGCAATAACCCTAAAGCTCGACCGGCAGAGGTTCAATAGTCCATTTAGAATGGAAGCTTACTTGTTTAACAAGAATATCCAAAATGAGATTTGAGAAACGCTTCAGTGTTTGAGTACATTTGCTTCAAAATGTATACTGAACGAGGTAGCATTTCCCTATACACATTCTTCGGCTCCCTGAATTAAAAAAAGCTGACTTAAAAATTGTGTTTTTCCGGACTTAAAACCAGCGTTTTTATTTCATTTTAAAATTGACTTAAAATCTGTAATGAAAATTAAATAAAAAAAGCTGACTTTATTAATGCATATCAAAAGTCATTTTAAAAAGCATTTAAGAAGTGTGTTTATAAGTGACATAAAATGTGTATTTTTAAGTCATTTTGTAAATGAAATAAAATGTGTGTATTTAAGATCGAAATATGTACAACGTAAAATGTATAACAGTAAAAGCCCGATTATCCGGCATCCAATTAACCGGAACACTCAGTTAACTAGAATTTTAATTTTAAGGAATGTTTTTTGCATTTTTTGATACATTTGAAATTTTCAATTGTTTTTTTGTAAATTTTCATTAATGAAAGCATTAGTTGAAAATTTGAAATGGCTTAAATTTTCACATTACAGTAAAAGCCCGATTATCCGGCATCTAATTAAATGGAACACTCAGTTAACCGGAATTTTAATTTTTAAGATTTTTTTTTGCTTTTTTCTCTTTATTTTCTCTTTCATATTATGCATTTTTTAATTCATTTTGAAATTTGCAATTATTTTTTGCACATTTTCATTAATGAAAGCATTACTTGAAAATTTGGAAGGGCTTTAATTTTCATATTACAGTAAAAGCCCGATTATCAGGCATCCAATCAACCGGAACACTCAGTTAACCTGAATTTTAATGAGAGAAAAGTCGATAATTACAGTTTAAGATTACGAGATTACAAATCATATATGGGACACAAGACAATGATTTTTGGAACCTGAAGATGCTTATGATTTCTTTTCTCCACTTGTGCTGCAGCTAGAGAGTGTCTCTCTATAATTTTCACATCCAAGGAAGGAATTTTAAAGCATGTACGATAGTCCTACAATTGTCTTGGCTTATCGCATCCTCCATTTAGGTTCGACATTCTAGATCTTTTTTGACGTCGTCGCGCTAGCGTAGTCTAAGTCTTTCCCGAACCGGCTGGTCGCTCATGGAATGCTTATTGTTAAAACCCAAGATATTTAAAGCCTTCCACGTTGTAAAAGTTGTAGTCTTTTGCTCCGAAATTTGCCATAGGGGTACTTCTTGGGGCTGTGCTTATAACAATTGTGTGTTATTCTTTGTGATTTTCAAACCAGGTCATTTCGTTTGTCCACACAGCACACTTTCCAAACGTAATTTACATGTAGGCAAATGAATGTTCTACATCACACACCTAATTACCTAAAAATCGATCGATAAATGTTGATGTTGCATATTACATTAAACGAGAGGGAGGTGAATTTAAAAGAGAGATGAAAATTTTTTTTTATAAGATATGAATATAGAATAGATCTTTCGTCTATGAATAATAACAATTGTTTTGCTTAACAACAAATAAGAGGAACGAAAAATTCAATTTGTAAAAATTATTATTAGTACAATATTGATGTGTTGTGTTTAGCAGCAACAGCAGCATTCATGACTCAGTAAAAAATGAATATCGGAATAAGAAAACAAGCAACAAAAATTTTACAAACGAAAATATTCTTAGAATATTAAATGTTAAAAAATAATAGAACTCCGTTAGATGGTAAAAAAAAAAGAAATTAAAGTTCGTGCTTTCAGAAGTTATAGATTGTGTTGTTGGATTCTTTTCAATTGAAAAGAAATTGTCTTATACGTATTATGAACTTATTTTGTGGTTTGAATGCAAGAAATATGTGTATTATGATACATAATAGTAAAAATTAAACATCAAAATTAGATTGAGGTCATTAACTATTGAACACATTTCTAGTTGATTTAATAACTTACTTTATTAGTTACCTAGCTATGTGATATTTAATCTGCGGGTTTTTTTCTGTATACATACTCAAAGAATTAATAATTATATTGGAGGTTATGTCTATAGGTTTTCTGGTTTCTGTAAGAAAAAACCTTAAATTGTTTACAAACAAAAAATCGTACGTGAAACTTTAATGAGTAGATAACTACTTTACTTTTGTTTACAATTGTACATCATAAAATTAATTAGTACTTTTCTGGAGTTGAAAAAAGTTAATTAATTTTATGTTGAAACAAATCAATAAAAAAATGTTGGTCGTAAATTTTTTATTTATATATGTATATTAATTTAAATGTGCATATGTGACTTTATATTTCGACATATTCGTAAATGCAGTATCTATAAGCTGTAAGGTCAGCAGTGTTATGGCTATGAAGTCGAGTTTTGCAAGGATATTGTAGTTTAAGTGCCTGAAAAGAATATTTTTAAGCTAAAATATTCATGAAAGTGTGCGAACAATCCAAACTTTAAAATATAATAATCAACCATTTCCTTTCCCACTAAAACAATAAAAATATGCCAACACTTTTCTTTTTAAATTATTCGATTTTATGGTATAGAATATAATGTGCATTATCCGAGTTAGGGATGATGTCAAGACGAATCTATTTCAACAACAGTAAAGATCAGTTTTTGTAAAATTAGCTATGTTGGTTGGGTAACCCGAAAACCTATTTTTTTGTAAATATTACACGGCAGGAGTGCTGCGCGTGGTAAGTACCACATTCCGCGTTCTGTTTAATACGCTACGGTCATTTGGTGTTAGTCTAAATTTATTCGATGAGATGAACATTACTGATATATGTATTAAATAAAATGCAGAGAGAAATCGATATAAAGTGGTTCATTTTCGCTGCGCCAACGTGAAATACATAACGAAACCTCAACATAAGCTCATCAGATTAGGAGTCTCTACCAGAGTTGTAACAGTTTACAACACATTATTTTCTCTATCTCTATCCAGTTAACCCAAAAATGTGTTCGCCAGACAGAATTTTTGTCCTCGAGTGCCAATTTTGATTTTTTTTCATTATAACTGATTTTAGATATCTCTTTCAGTCTAATATGAATACAGATTAACAAAATTAACAAAACAAACAAATAATAATGGTTTCATTCAAAACAATTGTTGTAATAAAATAAATTAAAATGTAATTATGTATATTTTTCACATCTCGATAAATTAAAAACCTAAAACCCATTTCGATAACCGTCGTTGCACCAATAGAACATAAGTAGACATTCTTTGCAATTTGTCTGTCATCAAATGTGCAATAAGGTCTCATCATACGAGTTACTTCATATGTTATTTTCCTCGGAAACGACGTTATATCAACTGAAACACATCGTAGAAATTTCAAGAAGACTTAGATATATTAACTGAGTGATGTGATCGAAACTCACGAACTTAAATATTAAAAATTGAAAAATCATGTGTTTTCATCGAAAAAGGAATCCGTTATTTGCTTCATACAAAATGAACAGCAAAGTTTTGTAAAGAGCCAATGAAATTACGGATTTAGGTGTTAAATTTGTCGAAAACGCTTATTTCAATATTCATGAAAACTTACTATTCCATGAAAATGTAGCTCGGTTACCTCCATACTCAACAAGATGCACGTTTGGCCTGGCTTTTGGAATGCCACGCAGAATATCTCGAAACCATGAGTTTGTATTTCACTTAAATACCAATTGTATTCTACAAACTATAGAGAACACAACCCCATTAATCGGTTGTCTAAATCATTCAATATCATCGATGACCTATTTGACTTTAATTTGTCAAAGGACACCTTCAATTATAGATCACATAGATGAATAGTATTTTCAAGATATGTTTTAACCCTATTATCAACCTTTAAGTAACACACCATACAACAAGATGCTTGGATAACAGTTTGTGCTTTTTTCTAAACTGTATTATTCACTGGGAACTCAATTTCACCCAAAACCTGATCCCAATATATCCCTATGCACTAGTTTCGAAATCATTGAGGTAAGTAATCGATTGACACGTCTAACCAGACCGTTTGCGTTCCCTCGAGAATAGGGAATTAGGGAAAGAATTTATATGTAATTCCTTTTTAAAGGTTTTTTTTTAATTAAATTGGGAATATTTTTCCCTGGAAATTTAAATATGAAAAAAAAGAGTGAGTCCATTAGTACTCTCAAGGAGATGTGTAAACATGGCATATATATAAAGCGTGTGTATGGTTTACTTTGAAGGAAGAAGAAATGAAATTTTACTAACCAGATTTTTTCATTCGTTTATTACCATCAAATTGGTTTATTACTCTTTCGGTATAACCAATGCAATTGGCCTATATCTCGTAGTACATGTATCTTATATTTCTCACATATATCGTAGAAGATATATTTCGATCTGAGTTCTTGTGCAAATCGAATTCGTATCGCAGGAAATTTATAAGTGATTCATCACTGATCTTAGGGAGCAGCAAAATGAAATCCCTGCTCATAATCATCGGCAAAAGATGTTAGTCTCCTTGAAGAATATTTGAAATTTCAGAATGTGGAGCAAAGACGAAATGTATGTACTTGATTATGTCTTCGACAGCTTTATTCGGCGATGTGTATACAACTACCAAAAGCATCTTATATCGCACGATGATTTCCTTATGCGAGGTGACTGTATGAGTTCTACTTGAATTTTTATATACTGCTACTCCAACCGCCCGCTGACTATTTCTCTTGAACTGAACGCAGCATTGAAAATTAGGAAAATTGAACATGCAGGTCATTCTAGGAGAGCAAAAGAATTGAGCATCCCTGCGTGACTGTATCAGTTAGGTCGAGGTGAAGCGACCTGAGATTCTGGCCGTTCAATGTTAAAAAAAACCAGACGTCATTATTATCTCGTACAAAATGTGCCATTACATCCTGAGCTATACTTAGCAGTTTTGTGGTGAGGCGCGTTAACTCATTTTGAAGAGGACCAATTGAGGTTGCATTTTTACGTTCATGGTAGAAGACATAATCATTGTCAGCCGACGTGATGAACTGCTCCACGAGATCGTGATAAAGCCACACACACAAGTTGTTGACTGTGTATTTATCGTAAGAGTATACTATCTCGTTATAGGTACCACTCTCTATAGTGCATAAATTGTGGTGGCACACGATATTTTAAATTTTTTTTTATTTTTTCTGTTCGCTGAAAATGTCGATTCGTCGTTTCTATTTAATTTTATAAATGTTTCTTTGTTTTCTTTCCATACTATTTATATATATATATATATGTACATATACACTCAGACTATGTGCATAGTACAAAATTTATATATGTATTTTGTTGTTTTTGTTCTTTGGCTGTAGGCCAATTATAAATAAAATTAGGTAAATGCGGCTTAAAGGGACACATGGTTTCTAGGAGTATACAAAAATTGGTATGTAGGTACACGAACTAATGTCATAAATTTTACTGTCGTTGTTCCAATTATTCGTATTGTTTATACGAATAAATATTTTCTCAAATTTGTTGCGTAATATACACAATAAGCTATTTGAAAAAATAAATAAAAATTTTAACTGTGTTCATAAATATCGAAGCTCATTTTTATTTCATGGGAAATGCTAGTGAATATAAAAAAATTATGTCTAGAAATATGGCCGACATATTTTCTTGATTTGTTTAGCAAAAACAAAAACCACTACTATTTACCTTTTGTGTCTTCGCTTTACCCTACTTTTTAGTACGGTATTTCAATTTACCGCATACACTGTTAAAAACGGCTTTTACTCTAGATTTACCGTAGAATTGGCCCGCAGCCTTTATTTATTATTTTATATTTTGTTTCTTTTTTTCAATGAAGATATTTAAACGTAGTACGTCATTTCCGTTCGTTTCATTTGAAAGTTTACTACCATACAAAAATTTTTGGCATACGCGCGTAAAGATGTTTACACATCAAAAATTTATCCCAATTTATGAAAATTTAGATCAAACTTTTCTCGTCAGTAGGTTGAAAAAAAAATATTTGAACAGTTCCAATTCTCTATTTCCGAAGAATTGTCAGAATTGTGCCACTGGTCTACTGCAATTTTTTAAGTAAGTATGTATCTAGGAATTTGCCTTAAAAAATCAAAATGTTCCGCGAATATAATTTCAAATGGTTTATTGCCCTTCCACTTTGCCTTTAGGAACATTATACCTACTACATTTTGGACAGTGCAAAATATATAGCCTTACTTTTTTTTGGGTGGGTTCCCTTTCGATATAAAAATGCCATCCACCCTGTTAAGAGCATTTACATGCTCTCAAAACCGGCATCTGGGAATTATTCAGTCAATTGACTAACTGTTTAGTGTCAAAGTTATAGGATAGCTGAAATGTATATCAAGATAAATATCTTGGTATATATTTCAGCTATCATATTGCCTTAATTGAACACTAAACTACCGATACCGTTGGAATTGGAATTTTCAACAGAACAACGAGGAATATCAAATTTATAGGGCCTTTAAACTGCTAAATCCCCATATTCTGGCATAAGACTTGAACCCTATAGACTTATAGAGCATTTGTGGGAAGAGTAGGAGGAAAGGTCTACAAACATCAGCCACCAAAGAGAACAATTAAACCTTAGCTTAAAAGAGAAATGTGATAAGATAAATTTTACCAATACCATGAATTTAGACAATTCTGAGGCGCAACAGAATGCTATTTTCTGATTTTCAATTGGATTTTTGTTATTGAATGTACGTAAATTTTTGTGACATTCAATTGTATAGAAAAATGTGCATTGATGTGAGTGATTAAAATAAATAATTTTTTAAATTAAACACGATTTTTTCAATATTTAGGTGTAAGTAAAAATAAACACATGATATATGTAGATGCCATATAAAACTCTTTGTTTTCTTTCGATTTTTACGTTATATGCAAGTTTTTGTGAGTGACGACTGTATCTCGAGACCAAAATATTAAACGAAAATAATGTCAAGAGGTAAACAGAATTAAATTATGAGCAAAACATTGCACAATTCTTTTTTAACACCACAGTCCCGGAATACCATCTAACTCATCAAGTACACGATTACAAGAATCGGGAATACCATACCCTAATAAATTGTGGAATAATTAGCCAATTTCATCAAAGTGTAGAATGGTTGAACTAATCCAGCCAATCCTTTTCTTATATCCCAAAATCAAATGTAGTTAAGGAGAATTATGTATACGAGTATAATAAATAATAATAAATAAAAAATACACATAACACTTGTTACCGACGGCTCGCATACATTTTACTTAATAACTTATTTTTATTTATGTGTGTTCTATCCGTTTCGACTTGTAAGGCCATTCTCAGGAGTACCATTTCAGGTCGGTGATACACCTGATAAGTCGAAATCAATACAGTTTATTAAATTAAAATTACTGAAAATTTGCGGAATATATAGAGTAAATGTTTTAATTAAACATGTTCCTTAGCCAAATCTTTAATTTCTTGGTCACTATAATTACGGTCCCTCAATTTAAATTCATAAGCTGCAGGTGTTAATTAAGATAATGGTGCTTTGGTGAATCCATATTGAGGAAAAATTTAATTGTCACACTTAACAATTTTATAAATGTATAGAGATCGATTTTGTTTATTTATTAATAAAATTAGTAGTTGAAATTCTACTTTACGCCTTGATATAAATTCCAATTTTATTTATTTTGCATTTCCTTTAGCCATAAGGCATAACTTTAAAGATTCTCAAAAATGTCTTACACCGGCGCTAAAAACCATTTTAAATTAAGTCTTTGGTCTTTATAGTTAATTACCCCAAGTAGATCTCGTCCATCTTGTGGTGAGCTCTTGAAATTCCGTTTATGCTAGATTAGATGGATGAGCAAATAATAAAATCAAATAAAAATACCTGTTGCTTTTAAATATTTCGACTCGCGATGTTATTCTATACTATGTCTTCCCGAGAGTTTAAGACTTTTAATTTTAATAATTTTTTCTTAAGATAATGATAACACAAAAATAAAAATTAAGAAAAAAATAAAATTAAAAATTAGACTTTTTTTTTATTTCGTTTTTTTTCTACCTGTAAAGCGAAGACAAGAATACAATAAAAAAATTATATAAGACAAAAGAGTATAAGAAAAGTTAAAAAACAAAAATCTTAAGATCTCTTTGGTAAACCTGTTTCTTATATTTTTCTTCTTAAGTTAGTTGTGTTGTTCTTATACAATTTCTTAGGTTTTCTTACATTTTTATTTCGTTAAAAAAACTAAAAAAATAATAATAAATTTCTTACAAGCAAAAGGTGAGCGTTTTTTCTTTTTCTTAAGACGTTTGCATTATTATTTGTGTGTGTTACTAGGTTGGTACGAAAGTTTTATTTGTATATTTTAGTTGCTTTAGTGTAAGCAAACGATAAGTTTTGGAATTTTTATACGAACTGATACCAATTTTTGTTATTTTATTCTCGTCTTAAGAAATATTTTTACCATTTGCGACATCTTTGTATCTGTGAGTTAATATTTTATTCATTGTACCTGTTTCTTGAATGTAGCGTAAAAGAAACGAGAAAAATATGTGTATGCATCCTCTCTCACTCTCAGATCACCGCACCTTTACACTCGTGCATATCCAATACAGGTAAATATATCGCAGAGAGTAAGAAATTGGTTAAGAGACAGCGAGTTTGTTGGGTAAAGTTTGCGATTTACCTCAGTTATCCGTACGCTTAGTAAAACGAAACAAGGAAAAATTAATTTCGATTTTTTTTTTAATTTAAATTATATTTAAATTTTTATATATATATGTATGAAATATAAATAATTTTCCGGAAAATATACAGTACAAGTTGATACAATTTTTAATAAATTTTTTAAGAAAATTTCGTAAATTAGTGTTAAAATTTTAAGCGTGAATATTTATACAAAATGTTAAAAAAATGCGTGGTTCGCGAGTTTTAGTTTTTTTTTTATTTAATTGAATTTTATTTTAAATTCCATCCGAACGCCATCACAATAAACCGGATTGTTGTGTTCGTATAAAAATAAAAAATTTATAAATAAATAAATAAGAAAAAAGTCTTTTGAGACCCAAAACCTAGGAATTTGGTGTTATTGGAAAATTTATATATTTGTCGAGTGAAAAATTAATAGTGGTAATGTGTATGTGGTAAATAAAAAGAAATTAAGTGAGTGATTATAGTGCCTGAAGAAAATGTGCAAAATAGTGCAAAATGTGTGATGAAAATGTAAATAAGAAAATATTTCTAAATTATATATATCAAAAAAATAAGTGATTAGTGAATATTTTACATTGCATAATTATACACAAAAAATCGCGCGCGGTTTTTATATACAAATTCCGGTCAGATTCACACCAACAAATTTAATATTTTTTTTATACTAAGTGTTTTAGGCTTTAAATATTTGGATATTTACCTATACCTACATTCAAAATTAACAATATTTTTGAAAACCCAAAACGTTTCAAAAATTGATCAAAAATCAAGGTAAACCACTAAAAGAAAAATTTTGTTGAGAAAACCCAATCACCTTATATCTTTATTATACATTTTTCTATTTTATATTATTACACAAGTTCACTAAAGTTCAAAAAACCTTTTAACCTTTTTTTATGATTTAAGTGAATTTTACTTAAATTTCGCATATCATGTCAAAATTCATCTTCAAGAAATTTTTCATTTTTTTCCCCATTTTTCATTTGTAATAAATAAAATTAACAAAAAAAAGGTTAAAAAATCTCTTGAGCCAACAACAAAACGTAAGAAATTTAAAAATCAATAAATTTTTATTAAAAAATAAAAAAAATATCGTAAAGATGATGATGATGATGGTTTTTGGTTTTATATTTATTGTTGTTGTTGCTGAAACTGAAGAAATATACAATTGGATGTTTTTTTGTGTTGTGTTCTTGTATTCAGAAACTTTTTATTTATATACGTACAGTATACAGAGTATAGACACATACTTCTTTTCGAGAGAATAAAATCGAATAAATAAAAAATTTAAAGAGATTTTTGTCTAGAAATAATTTAAATGTAGTACATTAGGAAATTAGCTTGGCTCGAAGAACATTTTTATATGCAGATAAAGTGTAAAGTACGATCGTTGAATGTCATAAGTTCATTCTTAAGTAGTACCATTTTAATTATGAGACATATAGAAGGTGTGTTAGAAACTAGCCGGTTTCCAAACTAACAAATCTGAGGTTGAATAAAATAAACAGCAGAGGTTAGTCTGTGACTAAACTGTAACCAACAGAATTTGCAGGCTCTTTAAGTGTGTGAAGGAAGCACTATAAATTTGAGAAGTTGGCAGCCGCCGTCAAGCTGCAGTTGATTATAATGCGCATAACTTTATTGGGCATCCCTATCAACTCTTCTCTAATAGATTGCCGGAATGACCTAATAAGTGATTGTCACTTAACACGATTCAAAAGTGTCAATATTTGCAAAGATTACCAGAGCATAAACTAGTGCCGGGTGCACACGTTGTGTTTTACTGTCACATTTATGTTCGTGTGTCAAGATGACTAATTTTAGTATAATAATATAATAATAATATTAATCAATAATATTATTGACCTATCATCTTTCGGAATCCGAACTCTGCACTTATTTTTCTGTAATTATTTAGGGAGAGAGATAGAGAGTGTTCAACCGTCTATTGACACAGTATGAACAGCAAGTTTCTAATGAATAACAAGAGTCCCTATATCTTTAGTCTTCTAAAAAATATGGGTTTAAAAATATAGGTTTGCTTACTATTACTAGCCGCGTGGTAAGAAAATCGTGTTTTTTAATATCGTGCAAAAGTCTGTGATTGTTGGTTAAATAAGTAATATTATAGCCATATAAATATAGTTCAAAAATTGTTAGCCGGCCATCATTATTTATAACACACAGTTATGAACCTACTGGATCTCTAATAAATAGTACTGATGTAGAATTTTAAGGGGTCTAAGTTGCACAGAAGGCTGCTGGCTAAAAGTGTAGTACGTTTATGTTTTTAATACTCACTATAAAAATACATCGAATTTTAAAAAAATAATTTTCAATCCTCGCGTTCTGTTCCGACGGAGGATTTCGCGCCTTATTTCTCCACAAACATGTAATCAGTAATTCAGTAATATAGTAACTTCACCGTTATTTACTTTAAAACCAACTGTCCTTATAGTTTATTCTAGTCTAGAGCTAGTGATACACAAAACAGCATTTGGAATATACAGATAACAGTCACATGAAAATGCGAGCGCTCCATGTTTAGGAGTGACAGGAGAATATAATAAGAGTTGGCACAGAACAAGAGATGACACAGTACATAAATCAAAATAGTATATTACAAGGAGCCTAAGAATTTTCATAGTAATTGCACTGTTTACAAGAACATTTTTAGTTTACCTCCTATTACGGCTCTGTGGAACTTACACAACATTTTATAACTATAGAACCAATTGTTTTTTAGATGCATGAGTGCCCAGCAATTATTTTATATTATTACTGCCCTCCTAGATATGTATGGTAACCAAGATTTTAAATGATAGCACCACATTGCATTATTTAATACTCTGGGGCCTAACTATTGAATTTGACGTTCATTTTCGATGGCCATCGTTTTCCTCTAGCAAGCGTAGAAACAAAAGAGAAAAGAATTTCGATGGAAAATTTCATACATTTTTCTTTTTTCTTATTTTATCTACTATAGGAAAACGATTGTCTTCGAAAATGAACGTTGAATTCAATAGTTAGGGCCCTGTTTTATTTTATTTATTTATTTTATTTTTTTTTAATTCATATTACATAATAATAGATTCGCATTTTATTTAATAAGAATGATTATTTAATATTTATTTCAAAAATACGATTTAATGAGACGTTAACATAAAACAAAATGTTTTTAAACAAATTTTGTTTTTCTAATTGCAACCTGAATTTAAGAAATTATAAATTGTTTCTCTAAAGTGTCCAAAATTTGTTTCAAAAAATTTAAATTGAGCTGCCATATTTTGCCAATAATAAAAATATAAAAATTATATGCTGTTGTTAAATCATTCGATGTGCATCAAACGTTATATTTACGATTTCCAACAAAATAAATGAACAAAATGCGATCACGAATGTCTCATGTTTACTGTCCAGCAATTCAGATCGTAACTGTCAAAACATTGGATTCTCGCCTAACTTTTAGATGTAGAAACTAGAACTATCAAATGCAATGCAATTCGAGAGTGGTTATAATTTTTGATAAATTTCTGTTGTGTGCCTGCCGCTCATTTTTTGTTTAAATTTCCAACTAATTAAATTTATGTTTAGTTCATACTAGTCTTTCTTAGATGGCATACAACAACAGCAAAATATCTATCAATAACTGCTATTAATCAATTATTTGACAGCTCGGATTGAGTTTATTTGACAGATTTTTTGTGATACGAGTCAGGCAAACTGCAAATTACATATATTGAAATATTCCTAAAATTTTAATACAAAATAAAATTAATTATATTTTACTCTTACTTAAATGTGAAATTTCATCAATTATTTGGGATTTGGATTGTTGTTGTTTCTTCATATAAAGTAAAATACGTGAACTAGTATTTTATCAAGCAAAATGAGTGTTCTGAACAAAATATTTATTATTCCGATTTTATAATTTTATGATATTTTTAAAAATACACCGGTTTCTTGTTGTCGAACGGATTTTGTATCTTAGGAACGGAATGTATAGTTTCAATTTATTTTTGTTCCGATTTGTCATACGCCCTTGAAAAACTTTTTAATTTACAGTGGTTTTGTTCATTCCTTTTATAAGTGTTTTAAGTTCATCTACAAATAATTTAAATTTAATGAGTAACACAACTCAAAACTAACCACTCGAAAAAAATTCTGGCCTAAAAAATTGAATGACACCGCTAAAAAATGCATTTTAAACAAATTTATGTTAGAATTCATTTCGTAGATATTTTTAATAGTTAACAGAACCTCGGTTCTTAACACTGCGAAGAAAATACATACAGTTTATTTTGACGTTTGGTCCCCAAAATATAAAATGTCATGAAAACAGCTACAAAATCGATTTTCTATAAAGTAAAATACACAAAACTGGGAGCCAGATTTTATATTACATTTATTATTATTTTATTAAATAGAAACACTTTAAAATTTAATAATTTTTTTCAAAGGTTACTCTTTCAAATTGTTACGAGTGTTGAGTGGTTTTTGCAGTTTTTTTTGTCGTATCGAAATACATGAAAATTGAATTTTTGCGTGTCTTGAAATAATTTATTGGGATTAATTATTTTATCAGGGCCAATTTCAAAATGTTCCTTCCCTCGTTATCAACTCAGTATAGGACGTTTCAGCATCCTTACATATCACATTTAGAAAATCTTTACAAAATTGAACCATATCTTTACTGTACCTTTTCCATTAATGGCTGTCATGAAAAAAGAGAAGTTGAACGAATCGTTTAAAATTGCTATATTTAATAATTGTTATCCAAATTAATTTATAAAATCTCTCAGACATCTTCGGCTACCGTATTTTTATAAGTTATTTACAATAAGTTTTGCTTTTTAACTCGCAGCGTATACAAATTGACTGGACGGCATGCAAATATAGCAACTGCTAACTTATTTCCATAAGTTAAATTCCAAAAAAAACTCTTAAACGTCCGAACGAATAAAATTTCTAAAATCTACCGTAAACAGCTCTTGTGATCTAAATTTCAATCGGAATCGCAACATCAAATAAAACCAACTAGGTAAATTGGTCAAGCTTCTAAATTTAACTTATGATAGCCGTCATGGTAATATGCGTAACCATCATGGTTAACCGGTGTTTTTGCTGTGAACTTTTTATGTATGAACCCCTTATAATTTGATTAGAAGATTTCATTTTTTAAATATATAATTATAGCTCATTATATTTATCGACGCAATTTACATTCGAAATGGTCCAAATCGAATAGTCCATCCACAATTTTTGATACAACAGAATTTAGATTAACCTCAATACAGGCGAACGGTTTAAACCAGATGCGGTTAGATTTTTTTAATCAATTAACTCAGCTCGAATTGTTCTGATTTCAGAATAAAAGATTGCGTCCAACCATGATTTAATTATTCAATTGATTTAAATTGGCAGCTGTATCTAATATTTAATTATAATGCAAGTAATCACAACTATTAATTAAATTTTTGGGAAAAATTTTGAAGATCTGACACGATCTGATTTTTTTTTCATATGTATATATAGGGTTTTCCAATAAGAGTGATATGATTTCTAAAAAAAAAACACACTAATTGTTAAGGAAATTGAAATGTTTTTTGTATAATGTGAAGTACAATAGATACAATTAAGTTCTGAATAAAACGTCATTCAAATGGCCTCCTTGACTTCTTTTCCAGGAACGAATTCGATGAACCCAATTTTCGAGCACTTTTTTCACTAAATCAAGTCGTATGTCATGAATAGCACGTTCAATATTGACTTGTAAAGCTTGAAGAGAGTTTCTTTATTGCTAAAGACCAATGACTTCAAATAACCTCACAAGAGATAGTCTAATGGTGTTAAATCACAACTTCTTTGAGGCCATTCAATATCACAATTTCTTGAAATAATCGAATCTCCAAACTTTTCTCGCAATAATTCCATTGTTGCACTTGCTGTGTGGCACGTAGCCCCGTCTTGTTGGTACCAAATATTGTCAAGATCAACTTCTTCCAACTTTCGTTGGTTATCATCGATCTATACCGATCTCCATTGACAGTAACGGTGTTACCAGCTTCATTTCGAAAGAAATACGGACCGATGATTCCACCAGACCAGCACACCAAACTGTCAATTTAGGCGAATGTAATGGTTTCTCTTGAATAATTTTTGGATTTTCTTCGCACCAGAATTGACAGTTTTGTTTATTTACCGCACCACTCAGATGAAAGTGAGCCTCATCGGAGAAGATGATTTTCTTAAAAAATCGTTATCGTTTTCAAGTTGTTCCAAGGCAATATCAGCAAATTCACGACGTTTACGGTGGTCCAATAGCTTCAGTTCTTGAGTGAGAACAATTTTATACGGATGCAAACCCAAATCCTTTCTCAAAATCCGCCAGGTTGTGGTTTGAGATAGTCCCAATTCTTCAGAACATCTTGGAATCGACAAATTGCGGCCTTCAGCAACACTTGCCTGAACGGCAGCAATATTTGCATTACTTCCAGCGTTTCTTTGTCTTATTGGCACTTGAACATTATGTAAAGAAAATGTACGCTCAAAATTTTCAACAATTTGATGAATAGCGAGCACACTTGGACGATTATTACGACTATAAAATGGCAAAAGCGCACGAAAAGTTGCAATTGGATAACGGTTATATTGATAATTAATTTGATTTAATCTGAATAATTTGTAAACGTTGTTCTTGCGTATGTCTCACCATGATGAAATTGTAAACATTAATGAATACAATGAAACAAAAAATGACAGATTATGACATATTACAAATGGCCGAAACGTCACTTAAAAATCATATCATTCCTATTGGAAAACCCTATATTACTAATCAGTTTTCTTACTTTAAGTAAGTTGCTGTTGTGCTAAGTTGTTCTATTTAAGGCGATATTCTTAATTCGAATAAACAATATTGCCTAAACAAACTGCTTAATTTGGATTCAAGGCAGATGCGAAGTTGAGCTACATACAATGACCAATTCTGTCAAAATCAGACCTTTAATTATATTTTCTAAATCCTAGAAAATATATTCTAAAATAAACGGAATTTGATTTAACAGTACCATAAGTTAAAATCGCGTTTAGATCGAAATTGATCTGGATCCAGTGTTATGAGTTATATTTAAAAAATTTCACTGGCCGTGATTAGTTTATGTGCTTGTATTATGGATGCCTTGCGGAAATTTTAGACGACATTCAAATTTTATACGGAGAAATAACAAAAATTATACCGGCTTTATTCTGTTGAAAGATTTAGACTTTGTATGGCTTGCTATATGCATATTTTGTGAAACAATAAAACAAAACCTATTTTGTGAAACAATAAAAGAGTATTCTTGTACGAAAAAGTACTACCGATACAAATTGAATATGTTAAATCTTCCAACAGAAAAATTAATACTATTAAAAGCATTCAAATTACGTTTACTGATCACCCACTAAGCAAATTTTAATAAGTTTTGTTTGGATAGGTGAAAGACATTTTTTAAAACAAAATTTGATTTATTTACAAACAACTTCGTTTAACTAGGATACATTTTCCCATTACTTTCTAATTTCGTTAAGCCTTTATTTTTTGGTAAATACAATTTTTCAATTCTGTAAAATTGGTGATTGCTTAAGGAAGGACCTCCTTGTTCGATGCGAAACCTTTTCGATCGAGTAATATCTTTATATTGGTAAAGAAGAAGAATAGGATTTATGAAGAAGTAGACCGTACTACAATTCGACAATTTTGACAACGACAATTACAGCCTTGTTAGTTCTCGAAATTATGGGGAAAAACTCATCGCGAATCATTCCTTTTGACAGAATTCCATAACAGTATATTTTCACATTATTTAAAGCGTTTTCCACGTAATACGTAAAATTCCATTCGCTTTTTCCATATTAACAAAAAACTGAAACTTCTCCAGTTTAGTACCTTTTAAAAGAATTTATATTTGACAGATCTGCCTGAAACTTACTGTGCTCCAAACATATCTGCCTATTCTTACATTAAATATAAAATGTTTCAAATACAGTGAAACCTATTAAGTTGGACACCTTTATAAGTGGGCCACTTTTTACGGTACCGTGAGTGTCCAACTTACACAATTTCTACTGTAATTATATCGGGATGGGAACGCCATCTTTTGTATAAGTCACCGAATTATCAAAGTTATGTATGGTACATTTGGAACGGTTCCACAATTTTCAGAAAATGATCTCCAAGTTTAACATGTTTTAGTTATTTGTTGTATCTGATTCTGGAGAGAAATGTGAATGAGAAAATGCTTAAAATGGATGGTCCTTCTCGGTTTTTAACTGATATACAACAAATTTGAAATCTGAGGAGTTAGTTTAATTTTGTAACCTTTGCAAAATATCACAAACTGTAATTCTAGATGATGTGGTATTTAAAATGTTAAAATCTGCAAAAATCACGGACATTTTTATTTATGAAATAGTCTAAATCGTTGATGCAATAAATTAAGAGCATTGTGAACTAAAATTATTTTCCCCGGTGCAACATACATTACAGATTGGACTGAAAAATGAAAAGTCATGTAGATTGACACTTTATAATTTTTGTTCAAATTGATCGAATTAAATAAAATTCTACAAGGCAGGCCATTATATATCTGGCGCATAGCTTATAATATCCTTTATGAAAAACATAGAAGCCCCTGTTTTAATCTTTTTTAGGATTACCGAAACCCAGCAATAATATGTCTAAATCAAATAATAATGTCTAAATAATAATGTCCATAAATATATTTATGTACATATATTTTATGGCAATAATGTTTCTGTTGCTCTTTTTGCTTAGACAGGTTTTTTAAAATCGATTTTGCAAAACTCGATCAAGCTGTATTCAGATAACAGAAGCAAGTTAGGTCCACATACCGGTAATAATATGGCACTGGTATGAAAAAGTGCCAGACGAAAAGTGCATTATAACTACCGGAGAGAAATAAAAAAATTCGGAAGAGCCAACGCTATTTTCCAAATGTCATACACATTTTGTTGGTAAACAAATATTTTATGTACCACAAATGTGTTAAAAAGTAACGGAAACTATTATCGAATCACTTTAAACTGTTTCAAAATAAGATATTTTAGTTGAATTTACACCAAAAACATAAAAATGTTGAAGATCTAAACCGCTAGAACTGCCCGATTTGCGGCTGGTTTTGCTCATCAAAAATTATTTTTAATTAATATTATGTACAGTATTATTTTTCTGACTTTGTTTTGATTCTAGACCCGATGAAAAAGTCTGGAAAACAATTATCATGAAAACCATAATAAAAATTCGAGAATCTCTTAGCAAACTCAAATGTCATAGAACATTTGACTAAATCTTGCTAAATCGAAAAGCTGAAAGCTATATGTGATTTAATTGATATGTGATTCAAACGATGATGGAAAAATTATGTCTTCACAGTCAATTGTTTAGTAATTAATTCTGTAATATATGATTTAGTTGCCCATATATCGGTGGTTAGAAAATTCTCTTAGTATAAATAGTCCTTATCGAAGCGTCTTCTACCTCTCGGAATGAAACAATAGATGATTAAACTATCTTACAAAATGGTAAAAATATTTATGTTTTATTAAAATTTTAATCGTCTAGAAAATGACGACAACAACACATTGAAACACCGGCAAATTTAAATAGTTTTTTAGAATTCTACAACAGTCTCTTCCAAAACAAATTAAATTTTCAAATTACTTATAAAACTTAATTATTGGTAAACTAATAATTATCATATTGATAACTAATACTTATTTTTAATGAGTTCTAATATTCTAATTTTTTATTATAGTTTCGATATTGACGACTGTTAAAGTTGGGAATGTGACATCTAGCGCATTAAAAATAAGCTCAGTGCGGGTTTTTTCTATGAAATTTTAGCACGGCATACTTTATGAAAATAAAAATTAACATACAAAAATATCCGGAACACGCTTATTTTTTTTGCCGTCAGATCCACTTATAGTTGTCTATAGGTAAATGTAATATTTTCTGCGTTATTGGTATGTTGCATTGGGATGTTATTCTAACTCGAATAAAGTATCTGCTATACTCGTACCAGTGCTGCTTCGATGTTAAAATCACGATGTGCGTCTATGTTATTTAGATAAAAACAGCGCTTGGACAGATCTTTGGTATAGGTAGCATTTGTGAATTGATTGATATTATTTAGTTTCGCCAGAGGAGATATTTGTTTGTGGAGGATGTTTGTAATATATTATTTACATGCCAAATGACCTAGATTTTTAATTGATAATTTCACTTTACAATTCTTGTAAAGGATTACTTGCGGATTTATAGAGGCTATTTGGGTGTTTTCATAGGTAGCTCACAATGTCAAAACATAATTCGAAATGGTCGACTTGACGAAAAAAATAAATTGGTGAATGCGCGGCTGTTATATTTCAGAAAGAATTTCCGGTTAGGTAGTTTTCATAACTACACAACAGTTCGTCGAAAACGAATGTTTAATAATATATAATTAGTTTCTCCACTGGTCATCATTATGATAAGCGAAATTGTCCAAATTTCAGACAGATTACACGGTTTCTTTACCGCATTCATTTACCGATACACATTTTATCTTTCCGCTGAAAAGATGATGACATGGTTGTAGTGCTGAAGATTGAAATCCTTTCGTTAGATACCTTGACTAAATGTTGAGTCAAAATATTCGATTTGTCTGCCTCGCTACCTCGTTCTCACCAAGGAGGCAAATCAAAAACATGATTAAGTATCACGTTTCAGCTTTCCTCGACCAGTTGTCAAATGATTTGACGCTGTTCATCAGTATGTTATTTGATTAGAACTATTTTCTAAATCGAGTTTAGAACAAATTTTCCAATCAGGTTATTTAGAGTTTTTGAAAAATAATTGAACGTAACTTAAACTTAATTAAAAGTTGAATTTTACCCTATTACAGTTACTGTTTGGAAAAAATATAAAAGTTACATTGAATCAAAGTAGGTATTGTCTTCTACCCAGAAACAATTGATTTGGTAATTGATACAAAATGTTGTAGTATTCTGCGTGTTATGGTTTAATTATTTATTAATGTACTATACATATGTTTAATACTTTATTCGTAAACACGAAGAAAAACACTTGATTTAGCGAAATATAAATCCATTAACAACCACAACAATTTTGAACTCTTTGTAACATCCAATTGTATTGTTTTGACAGATTTAAACGATTTATCTATAAAAAATAGCGATAGTTATAAACAGCGATACCGGACAACTGGTGCAGTGGTTAAAGTTTCGGCACTTGAGCCGAGAGGTACTGGGTTCCAATCCCATCAGAGGCTAGATGCAAATCGAATTTTCATCATCGATTACAATCGGTGATGTTAATAAACACAACTAAAACCCTCTGATGGAGTGTAGAATTCAGCGCCGACCCACCGCCCACGTCAATGTACAGGTTGACATGGAGCTTGCAAAGTGCAGGTGGTGTACTGTAGTTGTGTGAGTAGGTGAATAGGTGAATGGGTTAATGATGTGGCGTGAATGCTTGGTATCAAAATGGGCCAAAATTGGCCCAAGTGTCAACCACTGAAACCTAAACCTATAAACAGTGTTAGTTATAAACAGTGATAATTAATACTGATCAAGTGAACATCTCAACGAGTGCAAAACACATACATCAACTCCTATTGCAAGTCAAGTAATTTGCTGGTAGTCTGAAAAGTGATCTGTTTTAAAACTCGTAGTGGACCAGTAGTACTTTACAGTATAAAAACACAAAAATAATTTAATGGTTCAAATACTAAACTAAATAATGTGTATGATAGAGCGCACACCTTTGTTAATCAACTTGTTAAAGAATGAAGTAATTCTCGTATGGTAGAGTAGACGTATGGAAAGATTATTCACATCACTAACTAAACAAATATATAGAAATTGCAAATGTGTGAGTCAAACACAATAAAATTCAGAAAATGTATATGTAAGGTACCGTTTTTATGGAAGTATTTAATTTAGTTTATTTGAACTGAACTTGAACTCTGGTGCCTTATTCTTGAAATCGGTGGGATTTTCCACATATAAAATAGAATTTGTTTTACAATATATTGCTTAATTTTTTCGCCGCCTATTTTAATCATTTAAAACAATTTTAAAACAAATCATATCTCTCTGTGAAAAGTACCGCCGAATTCAAGAATAAAGCCACATAAACCATATACCAAACTCTAGCTAATCTCACCTCGTTGCGCAGGATAATCTCAGTTGAAAACAATCTGCTCCGAGCGAGTAATTTTTTATAAGAAACTCTAAGTATTCATAAGTTAAAAATTTAAAATGTATTTTCAGTAAAAAAAACCGCAATGCTGTTGATAATAAAAGTGTAAAATTTCAGTGAAAGAATAGTGGGTAGATACTCGATTAACTTGCTAGCAAACAACTTGCTAGACGAAACCCTGGATACTCTATCAAGATTACCAAAAACAAATTTGAATTTCAATGATATTTTCCTTTCAATAAAATTTGTTGCATTTGCTCAATTTGTCTTCGAAAATTGTAGAGCAAGTTGCTTTATTGTTTTACACTGTGAAGTAGCAAAATAAACAAAAATGTTGTAGAAAATATAATTTGAAACTCAATTTTCTTTGCAAAATTGATTGAGTAGCCAGGATTTTGACTAGTATTTGCCCCAATATCTAGTTACAATGCCAGAGATACTCATTTTAAAACTTGTTACTTATTTTATTTACTTTAAGTAATTCCAAAACTTATAAGTTTATTTACAACTTTGCTGATATAAGAAAAAGCGTATAATTAATTGGAAATTTTTTGTATTTTTCTTGGTCGCCCCCATATGTGGGAACAGAATATTTGAAATGTTTCTCCCAATTTTTATGTATGGTTCATTTTCCTATCATCTAGCTGCTAGTTGTTGCGTTTTAAACTTTAGTGTTACGCTTAAATGGTTCCTTATTCATGATTAATCTTCCTAATAATAATTGGTGATTCTCTAATGGTCTGTAACCTAAACGTCAGTTGCACAGTAAAATGACTAACGGCCGGTTAGTTGTCCGCCAGTTAAATGTTTTATATGAAATCTTTTTTCGCAATCAGAAAAAAATCAACGCAAACTTGATTAAATATATTTTATTCCATGGAAATAAGCTTGCGTATAAATATTTAAATGGCCAATTTTGATTAAAATTTTTTTTAAATAATCGTTAAATATTTTCATGGAATAAAATATATTTAATCAAGTTTGCGTTGATTTTTTCCTGATTGTGAAAACAGATTTCATATAAGGTGTATATCCTCTATCCGGTCGCAAATTAATTATTTGCGATCAGAAATATTATTACTAGATTTATTTTGCCATGCAAATTGACACATTATTTTAAAATTTAAATTTGTTTTGCTATCGTAAAGTAGAAATACACGAAAAGACTGCTATGCATTTTCCAAGGTCGCAGTCTTTTCATGTATTTCTACTTTAAAATCGCAACACAAATTTAAATTTTAAAAAAATGTGTCAATTTGCATGGCAAAATATATCTAGTAACCGTGATCGCAAATAATTAATTTCCGACCGGATGGAGGATATACCCCTAAAACGTTTAACTGGCGCACAACTACCCGGCCAGTAGTAATTTTTCTGTACAACCGGCCATATGTGATTAAATGGTTGGCTATTTTGTATCGTAAATTTTACTGCCATTAATTTTACAAATCTGATTTTGTATATAATTTGCTCAGAGACCGACAGATGTGTATGTTATATGTAAAAAATAATTTAAATCATTCAAAGTTTTGATTATCCACTATTCAGAGTACTTATATTTTGGGGCGGAACATATTATTCTCATAACAGGCTAGATCTGTTTATTGATTCGTTTTTTTCATTTATTATATTTTTTTTGTTATAAAAAATAAAAGGAATTAATTATCATCCAATTGATTTAATGTCCTTTTAAGACCAATTAATACTCCTCTCTTTATTCACGCATACACCCACCCATTCACCTACTAACAGAATTACAGTATACCACTCCATGTCAACCTGCATACTGACATGGACGATGGGTCGGCGCTGAATTCTGCATTCCAACAGAGGGTCTAAGTTGTGTTTATTAACATCAACGATCCTAATCGATGAAGAAAATTCGCTTAACATCCTGCCTCTGGTGGGATTCGAACCCATGTACCTGCCGGTCCAAGTGCCGCAGCTTTAACCACTGCGCCACTTGTACGGTAAAAAATTTATCAATCTGTAAATTTCCTGATCATCGTTTTTAGGTTTATTTAATTTATATCGCACGTTGCCAGCAACTGTCTCCACAATTAACGTTTCTTAATTACTTAATTGCTGCTGAAATTATTCTCTAGTTTCTAAACTTTGTAAATAGTTACTGCATTTTCATCTGAAATATATTAATAGCGGTAGTTTACCAAACTTTTTCTCAACTATATTTTAGGAGTTTCCTCTTGACTTTTGCCATAATTTGGAAAACGGCTTCGATTCTTATTTCTACCCTATATAGTTGCGTGCATTTTGTCGACTTTTTTCTAATTTTTTAATTCCACGTTTATTTATGCCAGAGGTCGTGGTACTGGTGAATTTGCCCAACTACATGAATCGCGCAAATACACATATCAAAAAAATTAATTCTAACATTTCGAAAATGAATTATAATTTTTTTAATAACTAAGTACGATTACGATAGAAATTGCCCGATTCATAAATTATTGTGATATCAAGATTTCTAATCAAGTTCAAAGTATCACTAATTGTTAATTAATTAAATTAATTTTATATTTTGCAATTATAATTCTAAAGTTAATAAAAAATCAGCGGGTACATTTTGCCTTACAACTTAATGTTATCTAACTATTAAAAAAATAATAATGTATTGCCTTTATCCGCAAGTAAATTAAATTTTTCCTTATTACTGACAACAGAAATAAAATTTTTTGTTTCAGTTATTTTTTAACTACGTAAAAGCTAAATATTAAAAGATTTAAGCAAGTAAATGATTTAAGTGCGTTACACGAATTGAAAAGATTCTGAATAATTTATGGGTTGGAAAAATTAAAAGTTTTAATTTGACAGCAGCTTTCTGTTACTATATACTGACACAACACTGCTATGATTGGAATTTCTTCGAACATATCTTAAGATATATCTTAAGTCGGAAATAGAGCACTATGTATATATGTATATACTCTCAATTATGTTACATTCAAATAATTATAAAATCTATTCATAATTTGTACCACCGTGATAAATAAATTCATGTCCTTGAAATACTATTTTACATCGTTCCAATTATTATTTTGACAGTTGAAATTGTGTTAACAAGCTGTTATATGAAACTATTGTACACAATTTAGTGAAGGTGAAAATTTGATACACATTCCAACTTGTAGTTTACAAAAATATTGCTAAAAAAATAAATGGTCACTGAAATCATTTGTTATACAAAATATACGGATACACAAGTAGAATAAAAACCTATTAACAGCAAATTAAAAAAATCTTACGACTAACGAAAAAAAAACATAATCAAGTATGAATGTGTATTATATATAGGTATCCAAGAAATAGATTAAGAGTCTCTCGTATGTATGCGCAAACGAACGAATCTAAGAAGAAACTTGATTTAACAAGAAAAAAAATATTTAGTTTCATAAAAAAAGAAATATAAAAACTATCAGGAATGAATTAATAGTTTTATTATTTGTTATAAAAAACCAAATAAAAAACTACATACACATGTTATTTTATTATTATTTTTATAATAAAATAAAACTAAATTGATGAATTGCATATTTTACAAAAAAAAATATTTTTGTTAAGATTATTTCTTATTTTTCTTAACCCTCGAGTGGATGATGTTGATAAATATATCTAAATTAGCCCTGTACATTCTTAATTTACATTAAACATTCTCATATGTGACACATGTAATTGCTTTATTTATAATGAAAATGTTATGATTTTGTTTGTTTAACATCCACATAACATTCTTCTTAAGTAAGAAAATACAAAAAAAATAATTATAACAAAAATGTTGAGATAACTGGCTTGGTTCTTCAGATGAATGTCGTACCCGTGTACGTCGTACCCGTACCCGACATATAAACATATGTTCTTTAACACACAAAATTAGTGAAATGGTGATGAAAGGGCAAAGTTTAAAAATATTCTTAAATATTTAATTAAGATGGTTTTGAACAGAAATATACAAAAAATTTGTTTTCGGGTTCATCGCTTAATCTTTATTTATGTTTATACGAAAAAATAGAAGTCTTTTGTTCTTTCTGCATGCGCATACTCGGACCGTAATATAATTTCCATCTGGCGCTCTCTAATTTTCATTATACACCGTTACAATTATTTTTTATTTATTTATATTCGGATGGAATATCGCGCCATACACACACAGATACACCGTATACATATAATTATAATCATCATTATTTTAACCGGATAACATTACAATGATCATTAAAAATGAACGAACGAACACAAAAAAAAAGATCTTAAACCCAAAATAGATTTATCTAATTATATCACAAAATCATCATCATCATCGGAAATATTAAAAAATTCAAGATGGAATATATAGGAATAGTTTCCCACCCATTAAACACAAAAAAAAAACTTACAACCTTTTTTCTACATATCTATAAAAGTACATTTTTTATGTTTCGTTGGTACAAAAAACACCGAAGAGTACAGTGACTGTTCGGTGGTTCTAAGAAACCAAACCGAACACAAAGAAAAAACCTCGGGTCTTATCATTAGCATAATTTTCGATATTTGCGGTTGCATAAAAATAAATTCTTACCTTTCTCGCGTTTCCTTATTCTTAGAAATGCGCAGTTTATTGATCCACTGTATATAACCCATCATAAATTATTACTACTGCCTTTTCATTATTTTTAAGATTTAAGATGGAACGCATCGTATACATTTATTATGAAAATCCACTCATTTGAGATTAATAGTTTTCTTTTCGAAATGCCGCTATGTCGATTGCCATAAAAAATTGTCCTACCGATGAAATCGAATGTTTCTTACTCCAAATACACAATTGTTAATTGCACGAGAACGATGAATTATATCCTCAATAACTTTATAAATTATAGATAAATTAAGTATAAAATGTCAGTAACCTTACGGTATCTTATCTTTGGACCATAAGAACTATCATCAAACTGGGTTCTATTGATATCATTTTTTTTGTTTAACCTATACATTTCTCTAATTAAATTCCAATATCAAATCGTATGCACTGCATTTTCTGTATTGAAGTTTATCATACTCAGATCATAAAGACAAATAAATATTAATTTAATTAGCAAATTTTTATTACACAGCCTCTCCACCTGACATAATTGTCTGCCATAACATTAACATAACTGCTATACAAAATAATAAAAATGGCGTCGTGTGTGGTAAACGTACCATAGATTTGACGTTGTTTTGTTATATTAAAAATCTAGTATGCTCTATACAGTTCTATGAGTTTTAATACTTCTTGTTTTGAACTAATTGTCACAATTAAATTAAGTTTACTATATATATACAGTGGATCACAGCCAAAATGATCCAAGCAATATTTATTTTTTTTATAAAGTAAATATCCAAAAAACAAAAATAAATATCCATTATTATTTTACATTGATTATAAGCTTCAGAATTAACTGTGAATTTCACAAAACAAAACAAATAAAAAATTTCAATTTATAATAAAATAGTAACAAAATCAAAATGTCTACGTAAAAACATGTCACATCCGAAAATGATGCAGTTTTAAAAATTCTGTAAAAAACTAATATTGATATGTTTGTAATAACTATTATCACATTGTATAATTAATTTATTAATATGTATTTGGTAGGATATCCATTTTGTTTTAGAACCGCCTTGAGTCGTTTGGAATCGAATGTACGAGTTTTTTCGTGTACTCTGGAATTATTTTTCTCCAGTTTTCTAGCAATGCCGTTTTCTAGTTCGCTACACTATTAATGTCATGTTTTCGCCGATTTCGCTTTCAAGTTTAAACCATAAGTTTCCAATAACATTGACGTACGGTGATTGGGGAGGTGTTTTCTTGGCATGAAGAATATGCCAATTGAGCCAACTTTGAACAATATGGGATTTGTGTTTCGGATCATTGTCCTGGTAGAACCGAAAATGATCCTTAATATTTAACTTTGCAGCAATTTCCTAGAACTTCCTTTCTAAATATACATTTTTGTTCAAATTGCTTTCGATAAACTCTAAATTTCCTTTCGTAAAAAATTAATATTAAAAATGGTTAAATTTACTTTCATCGGCAATAGGTTCCAGGATGTTTCATCTTTGTTTTTATGGTCTTAGGCAAATTGAGTTCTAGTATTACGATTAACTTCACTGATGTATTTCTTTTTCCGCATTATACTACCATTTCGTTCTCTTAATATTCTCCATATTGTTTCTGGATGACATTTTTTATGTAAATATTTTTCAGCTTCCTCGACTCACGTTGGAGTACTTGATTAATGTGTGCTTTTCTAGGCTTATTTTTAGTACGGTGTTGATAAATAAAGCGTTCAATAATATGCTGATCAGTAGAAGAACTTGTTTTCAGCCTTTCTGCAATTTTTCGTTGAGTTTTTCCATCTTTAAAGTGTTTAATAACTAATCGGCGCATTCAATACTTGTGTGGCGAACCATTTTCTCAATTATTACAAAAGTTCACTTATTTGTCTATATTGACGCACTATATTGACTATAATCGCACAAAAGGTTGTTTAAAACTGATACTCAACATTGTAAAACAAATAAGAAATTTGTAAATTTAATTTTTTATAGAAAAATTACCGCTATTTTCAAAAAAAAAGAGTGCATTATTTTAGATATGACATGTTTTTACGTAAAAATTTTATTTTTTGTTACTATTTTGTTATAAATTGAAATTTTTTATTTGTTTTGTTTTATGGAATTGCCAATTGATACTGAAGCATCATATAATAAATGTAAATTAAAAATAGATATTCATTTTTGTTTTTTGGATATTTACGTAAAAAACTAAATATTGCTTGCGTCATTTTAGCTGTGACCCACTGTATATATATATATATATATATATATATATATATATATATATATATATATATATATATATATATATATATATATATATATATATATATATATATATATATATATATATATATATATATTTATATATAATAATCAAGTCTACACAGTCAATATCTGTGGCCCTATTCTGGATTTCCCAGTGAATAGGGAATTGGGGAAATATTTTGCTGTAATTACAAATTGCAATAATTCCTAAATGTTTATTTCCCGTTCCCAAATGTATATTCTGGTAGACTGGGAATAATTTTTGGGGGAAAAATTTTTTAGTTTGTTTTTTAAAAACTAAAACGCATGTTGCGACTTTAATACAAGTTTAATTTATTTTTCAAAATATATTTATTACAAAAACTAATGTTTAGAAATTCAAAAAGTACGAATTACAATTCCTTAAAAAAATAATTGGGAAAAATTAACGTCAAAACTGCTATAAAATGGAATTATTTTTTCCCAATAAAAAAAATTCCCAAGCGCCGGAATACACTTTGAGGAATAAATAATTCCCAACTGCTAGAATTACGTCACTAATTCCCAATTCCCTATTCCCGGGGAAAACCAGAATAGGGCCACTGGTATGCAAAATAGTTTAGACATCTAGGTGAAAATGATTGTACGACATATGTCAGCTAGCTGCTATTTTGCGTCCCCACGTGCAACTTCGGATTTTAATGGTATAACTTGATTTTAATGGCAGGTGGAGTGTGTGTTTTAAACAACTGACCACTTTTTTACGCCATCTATGACTCAATAGTATGAACTTGCGATTTGCATGCGATATTTACTGTAAAATGTTTGGTTTCTGATGCGATACCTTAGCTTACTTGCATATTCATTTCCCAATCGGACATTTCGGTATTAATTATACCTATTGTAAGTATAACCTATGAGCAAATATCAATTGGACCACTAAAAATTAAATTTTTAGAATATTTCAAATCCTTCTGTTATTTTTCACTGACATGCTTCTGCTTATATCGATGCATTTATACTTTGGTATTAAGCTCTAATCCTATTTATTCGGATACTGTCACCTAGAATAATGTTTGACCCCACTTCACGATTCACAGGCGGTGCGATTTTTGGCACGCATGAGAAAAAAATAATATGATAGGGAAAGACAGGGATTCTTTTTTGTTAGCCTCTGTGTTACAGTATGTTGAGGATCTAGCTTACAAAACAATTAACCAATAGCAAACTAATCTAATCTGAACTGGTAATTGATTGGGCTTTATTTAAGATTAAAGTGGTTATCTTAAATTTTCATCTGTTTGGAATGTTTGAGCTGCTTGAGAGATGTCATGCAATAAAGGTAAAAAATATAACAAATAAAATTTTGTTTTTTGATATTACTTTTCATGATTGAATTCAGGCTATACATATATTCATTTAATGGTTGCTTTAGATATTTGAATTAGTCAAAATTCGTCTCTTATGTGTTGGCCTGCCCAGCGTATTCTTTATATTAATTTGTCTTAAGTTTCTATATTTTTGGGTTATACGAATTCTTTTACACTTTCCCATACCTAAATCAAATACGCCATAAGATTTGACTATCTGGCCATTACTTCCAAACCAATTATGTTGCTAATTTTCGTCTAGCCACTTCTTAATTTATGTGTTCTGTAGTAAGTGCTTAATGTTAATCTGGATACGAATAGGGATGTTATGCAGAATTCACTCTTGATCGTTACGAAATGGGCCAGCAAATGTGGATTAGGGATCAACCGTTCCAAGATATAGCTGGTACTATTTACTAAGAAATATAAAATTTCGGTGGTTAGCCCCCCTACTGTGAACGGCATTATACTGGGGTTTGAACAGAGTAAAGTAAAGTAAAGAGTTTGAGAAAGTAAAATATATAAAGATGATGGAGGAACAGGAGGTGCAAAGAACGGTCATTATGCGCATACACGCGCTTTAGAGATTATGTTCTACCTTGTTTCCAATCGGATTTTTTGGTAATCATATGGAAGCCACTGTGGCTACGAGACTCTCGGCTGTCTCTCAGTGGAAGTGTCTTCAAGCGGGACACTCAACGATAGTTATATAGCTAAGGGAAGAACTGGCGAATCTAGATTATATTAAACTAACGTTGTGCTTCGAAAAAAGTTTCCGGACCATCTGTCCTTCGAGTGAATCCGGGAGGAACGGATCAATACAGAAAAATAAGGCAGTGGAATTTTTCACGAACAGCTCTAAGCTACACGGCAAGGTAGAAGCCAGAGTTCGTCACCCGGACTACTGCAGCGCATACCAGGCTGAAGTGTTGGCGATGGTTGAACATAGTATTCGACATTGTTGAAGCATAACGTGGTATCCATAGCAATTTATATTGAGACAGATGGCGGTCAGGTCACTAAAGGCGGTTTGTCTGAAGTCACGGGTGGTGCTGGATTGCCGATCATCTCTTAATGAGATGAGCGAGTATTTCAGCATCCAGATAATCTCGGTCCCTGGTCACTCGGAGGTCACGGGAAACTGCAGGGTAGCCGAACTAGCTAGGTACGGTATGACCCTTCAGATGCAGCTAAAAGGGGCAAGTCTGGGGAGACTTATAGCAGCGCTCAAATAGCACTCAGTAAAAATGCAATCGCAAAACTGGACTTGCCGCGCTCCAAGGCACTAGTATCCCTGGGAAAACGAGATACAGGATTGGTAGTACGGATACTGACAGGACACTGCCTTTTTGGGGCATATGCGAGAAGACAGGGTCTACAGACGAATGACTTGTTGAAGTTGTATGGACGAAGAGGGGGAAGAGACTTTAGATCACGTCCTATGCTCGTGTCCGGCACTATCATACAGAAGGCATAAGTCCTTAGGTACATACGGTATGGACAGCCTTTCTGAACTCGCGGACTGTGGAGTGCGAGATAGTTTACGCTACATAATTGGCTCTGGATGGTTTCATTAGGAGTAAAGGGGAGATAGGATCCAGTGGTATCACCATGGGCCACTATTGGCCTAAGTGTGCGATAGCAGCAACTCTAACCTAACCTAATGTTGATCGTGGAACTTTGTTAAGCCGACAGCTCAAGTCATTTACTGATACTGAATTGAGCTGCACCCGCGCATTGATATTCTTACGATCTTCGGAAAAATTTGAAGTATATTTGAAAATAAGGGGGGAAAGCAACTTGTAGGAAAGTTGCGTTGATATTCAACACGCCCACTCGATACATTCCCATTTCCACAAACAAAATGAATACCGTCATATTCTTCAGCAACAAACTCTCTCTCTCTCTCCCTCTCTCTCTCTCTCTGGCACTATATCCCATCAAGGGATTTGGCCGCCTCAATGAGGTTTCATTTCGGATAATGAGTGATTAATTCATTGATCCAAACCAGCCGTGAAATTCCTTGTCACAACCGGGAATCGAACCCGGGACCTCCGATCGCTGGAGCAGGCATGCTGGCCACTTTGCCACCGGGCGGCAACAAACACTGGCATTTATAAATTCGGAGGGAAATACGTTTTAAATTTTTTATTTTATTTTGTTGAACCATGCGGTGATACATTTTAAAACTTTACACCGGTAAAAGTCGATCCCAAAAATCGAAATGATTATTTTCCCAAAATCAACCGTGGAATCAGCTCGTTACAAATTAGCATCTCTAATCCGGACTTTTCATAATAGATAGTTCTGCTATCTCTATATTGCTGTTTTTATTCATTCATTATAGTTTCTACTTAGACTGTGTCCGAATTGTGTGATAAATATTTTCTAGCACAAATATTTGGCACTAACGTGAAAACTTTTCTCTTCCGGTAATTTTTTTTCAAGTTGCTGCCCGAACTCTATGATAATTTTTTGGTAAAAATTCCCCACCCTCAGTTTTAATTTTAATTTGAAAATTTTGAATTTAATCATGATAAGATTAAGATTAAGTTATACATTATTAAAAACACTTGAAATAATAAATCCAGTTATATTTATTTAATTATAACTTTGTATTGAATTATTTAAAAATCAAAATATAATGATATTGTGGAATATTTAGCCTTAAGTCCATTTCTTTTACATAATAAACAGCTTCTAATCATAATCAATGCCCTAAACAAGTACATTCGATAATTTCCATCCGAATAAATTTTCACTTATCTGTCAAAAATTATTATGCTCATAGATTATGATAATTCGTGTGACTTCGATATTTCCACAATGTTTGTACTAAAAAATATTTATCATACAATTCGGACACAGTCTTAAGTAGAATTTCAGTCTAAATTAGAATTGGGACTTCGAACTTCTTTATATTGATCTTCATATTATTAAATATTGATAGTTAACTAGCGATAGATATATAGTTACCGATATGAAAACGGACATAGGGTAATTTATGTTTCGGCAGGTCAAATTTTCTTATACACCTCAGATAAGCAAACCTATACCACGTACACGAACAACTCAACATTAAAATGGGTTTTACTTTCTAACGTGTTACACCATTCAGTACATTTAGGATTTCTCTTCAGTATTACGGCATATCAACTTATTCATTCCATACAGTTCTTCATTTCAACCGTAGAAACTCAAGTGAAGTAATTGGCATTCCAATCATTGGGTCTATTCCTAAGCATCATGTACTAGAGGAAACAGTTTTTGAACATTTTTTCCAGAAATTTAATTAGATCCTCAAAGGTTGCCTAATACAATTGACTATGTGGTTTTAACAACACAGCAAACTCCGCATATCGTATTCACGAGTTGAGTTGTTACCACATTCCAATAAGATTTTTTTTTGTCAAATAACGCCCAGAATCTCTGACAAATACCTCCATTTGTAAACTCTACGGTTCAGTTCTATTGCGAGCTGGAAGTTTAGTTGTCTTGGTATAAAATACAATTTCAACGATAAATCTCATCATTAGCATTAAGAAAAGAACCCATTTTTTAAGTTTAATTACATTTCGATTACAAAATAATCGTTAATTAATGTGTCGAATTGTACATTTTATGGATTCAAAAAAAAAAAAAAATCCAAAATTTTATTTATTTGATTGATGTGATTGTGCCTCAATTATATATAAATAATAATAATAATAATAAAATATAAATACTTTCCCAAAATAAGTCTTAAGACAAACTTTCAATAGTTTTTATTTATTTTATGTTTATAGGATTGTGTAACCAAACAATTTTTTAAACATTAGAGAAAGAGTATTATTGTGTATTACTAGGGGATTATAGCTATTTCTGCATTTTCGTTTTATTATAAGACAATTTTGCATTGACATTAATTGTGTTGTGCGCGCGATTTTAATCAGCGTATAGCACACAACCGTACATTTTTTTGGGGTCGAAAGCGGCTTAACATTATTTTCGCGGTACGTTAACTTGAAGGACGCAACATGGTAGTGATTGTGGTGGGTTTTGTAGTATATTACGAGTTCAAACATACACACCGAGTGAAATTTAGCAAAAATATGTTATTTTTTGAAAGTACTCCGTCCAATGTAAGTATTATGTATATGCCTTACTTGTGTTACATACCCATGTATATCATAACGTATAGTTGAAATGTTATTTGATCTGCATTCAACATCAAGAAAATTTAAATTTTTTGCGGTTGAAAAATACAAAAACATGAAAAGCCAAAAAATTTCAATATTATTGTGACAGATATAACTGTCGTAATAATATCTGTTTTTTTTTCTTGTACGTCTGTAGAAATTTTATTTCTGTGACTTCAATGTCAACCCAGTGTATTATGTAAATATAAGAAGGCAAAAACAAAAATACCAAGCTGAATGATTTTTTACAAACCAATATAAGATGTATATTAATTTGCTCTCCTCATAATAATATATGTATAAGAACGAATTGAATGCAATTAACTTTTCACGACTCGATTTTTTTTTCTTTAGTTGTGTCTTGATAAAATGCTGATTCACTTCAGGTTGAGGTCGGCAACTGATGTGAAATATTTTGTTATTTTTTTCACAGTTTATTGTTCATGAATATTTTAGGACTGTTATAGTTGTTTGGTGTACTCTATATAGAACAGCTGCGATGCTTTTAAAATACAAATTTTAAATGTTGTATCGTGGAGTGCAAAAATTCTGTCAAAATGTGATGAGGTTAACAAAAATTTGTGAATTTAAGTTATCTTTATATGGGAATTGAGGACAGAGTTTATACTTAAACCTAAATACTCAAACTGGCGTATGCTCAATCTTTATTTCTATCCTTGAATAGGAGTTTATCTAATCCTATAGAGCAATTGAGAATAGTAGAAATAAACCAAAGTGCATTGTTATATGTTGTTTTATTCCATCTCTGAACATTTTAAATAAATATTCAAACTGTTCAAATAAAACTTATTGACTGACTAGTAGAGTGTTCTGAAAAGCACACTCTTTAATGTTTACTTCAGAATAGAAAGTGTTCTTTCCAAATATTTACTGAATTCCTATACTGGTGCGAAGTAGCTAAATAAAGTAAAATTAACAGTAGGGATTGTAAAATTTCGTAAAACTCGTAAATAAGAAACAATTAATTGGTATGAAGGCTGTGCCTGCGTGAACTAAATCTAAGGTAAACCATGTGTATGGTAAATTGCAGTTTTACCGCCTATTTATCAAGCTTGATTTTATTATTGTTTTGAAAATATTTAAATTTTAAAAGTACATTTTTAAAAAAAATTATTAATGCTCAATATCTATTTTTTTAGTTATTATTCCCTTCACATTCACCACAACATTCCGCCCGTTTACCTACTCACGCAAATACAGTATACCACCGAAAAGTGAGATATTCGAACAAGTAAACCCTCTGAAAAGCACTAGAATCGACAGTATATAATTAGAAAATTTATACCACTATGAACATGATGTCTAAGCTGTTCTAAACTATGCCCAAAGACACGTGACGGGACATTGGTAGGATCAATAATAGAACTGTTTAAAAAATCGTTTACATTGATCAAACGTTTTTTTTAAATCAATTAAAGTTAAGATAATCGGTATACTATTTGAAACATTGCCTAAATAATCAAGTTTTGTAACTAATTATAGGAAATTATTTACTGCAAGTCGTTTGGAAGTTTTCTAATCCTTTAAATGATGAAAATTACAATCTGCAGATATTTGAAAATATTTTTAGTATATTCTATTTTAATTTTTTATACCAAACGAAAAGTCCAAATAGAGAAAATAAAAATTGATCGATTAACAATTGCACAAAACATTTTCTATACCTAAAAATTTGTCAAAAGATGTAATGAAAATTTTAAGTCCATTATTCTAAATGGGATCCGCTCGAAACGCAATATTTCAAAATTCGATATTTCAAAACGCGATATGGTACAAAACGCGATATGGTACAAAACGCGATATTTCGAAACGCGATATTTCAAAACGAGATATGGTACAGAATATGCGTTGCGAAGGGAGTGCAGCGACCCACCTGATACCGATCCTATATACTATCGCTCCTATCGATTTTTAAATTAATATAACTGAAATTAAATTTCCTCTTCACCCGCCTGATATTACCCGACCCTAAACTCCCGTTTTGTACCATATCCCGTACTGTACCATATCGCGTTTTGAAATATCGCGTTTTGTACCATATCGCGTTTTGTAATATATCACGTTTTGAAATGTCACATTTTGATCTATATCGCGTTTTGTACCGTATCGCGTTCCAAATGGGACCCAATCTAAATTACGGGTTGTTTTCGTCAAGCTGCGTTTTTTTGAAACAATTGTTCGGGACCGCGATATCTTAAGTGAAATTTAGCCAATTTAAAAGCAAAATGTTTTTAAATTGATAAATTTAAATGAAATAATATTAGATATACATTGTGTCGATTGTACCGGTTTGCAAAAACGATTTAAGAAAACCTGCACCAGATTTGGATATTCCACATCCACAGAATCATCCAATCACTAAGAATCTGTTGTTTATCATATGCATCATTGAACATAATTTTCCGAATTTAACTTGAAAACTCTCATATCACATTTAATTGATATTATTTTATTATTAACTAAATTTAGTCTTCATTTATCTAAAATAGTAAATTTACTAGGGGCGCAACTAAATTTCCGGGTTATTTTTTGAAAAATGAAAAATTTCAATGGAAATATAAAAAAATTTTTATTCAAACTTCGCTATCTACACATGTTTGCCACCTCTCTAGTAATACATGAATACCACGTCGATAAAATGACGCGTCGTTGGACCGAAACCATTCATCCAATCAATTTTGCACTTCTTCGAAACTGATCAAGTGTAGCCCTGCCAGGCCACGCGCCATCGACCGGAACAAGTGCTTATCCGAGGGGGCCAGGTCTGGCAACAAACAGAGTGTGCACAGTTGAAAATTTTTCTGATATGCGATGCTATTAGCATCACATATGAGTCCGACATTTGCTTGTATCGAAATTCGATATAACCTATACATCGAAAATAATTTGAATATAATTTGCTTCGAAATGAAAAATAAGATGCATCGATTTTTTTTCGAAGCTTCTTGCGTTGCAACATAATGTAAGATGCAAAATTAAATCTAATAACATTTCGATGTTACTAACACTGAAAGAAGCGATTCAATGAAAATTGTATCAGAACCAATTTCGATGTTAATAGCGTCAAATTTACATTATAAATGTTTCCTACCAACGAAATTATTCCAATGCAATTTGTATCATATAAAATAAAACCGATGCGAAAACCGGTTAGTTTTATTTTATATACTTCATGAGATTTCAAAATCTCTGTATAAAATTTTAGTTGTCAGTCACGACAGACCAGACTGCGCTCATCAAACTGCAAATATATGAAAAACATTTCAAGCTTATATTAAAAGTATGCATACTGCCTTAGCGAATTATTATAAATTCGCTAAAAAATAAATCACCCCAGATTATATAGAAATTTTCTTTTGACACACTACTGCATTAGTTTTAGACGCAATTGCATCGTAAATATTTTCAATGCATGCTTTGCATCAGAATTTGATGCACGATTGCATCGTATATGCTCCGATGCAAGGGTTGCATCATAAATCGCAGCAAAATGTTTAAGTGTGTGGTAGCAGATACCATCCTAGTGTTTTGATGGTGCCCTGGATGATGGGAGTGCGACGGCATGGAGCGTTGTCGTGCTGCAATATTACTAATTTGTGCCTCGTGTCCCATTCTGGTCGTTTTTCGAGCAATGCATGGTTCAGATTGATGAGTTGTTTTCGGTAGCGTTGCCTATTGACAGTCTCGCCATGTTTAGCAGTTCATAGTACACGATTCCTTTTCGGTCCCTCCAAACGCAGAGCATTGTCTTCTTTCCGAAGCGATTTGGCCGTGTTGTCGATGTTGATGCTTCACCAGGTGAAAGCCACGACCTTTTGTGTTTGGGATTCATAAGAAACGTACATTTCTCACCTCCTGTAACATTTTGATGTAGGAAGTACTTTCTTTCATGCCGTGAAAGAAAAATTTCGCAACTGACTTTCGATTTTCCATCTGTTTCTCAGTCAGCTCATGTGGCACCCATTTGCCCTCCTTTTGAATTTTTCCAATACAAAGTAAACGTTTGGAAATACCTTGGCGAGTCGTGTTTAATACCGCCGCTAGTTGATCTTGAGTGTGTGTATCATCTTCATCCAATAACGCTTGCAGCTCGGTGTCTTCAAATGTTTTGGCCTTCCGGGGTGTTTCTTGTCCTCAATGTCGAAATCGCATGTTCGCTATAGGCCTCCTCAAACAAATGACGTGCTTCAGCTGCATTTTTTTTCAAGTTGAAGCAGAACAGCAAAACTTCCCGCAAATACTGTTTGTTTGGCACAACTATACATTTTCGTTCTTAGAAAAAATATTTTTGCGTTGCGATATGTACTGTTATAATTACAAGTGGTTATCGTTATTAACTGTCCACGCTATGAACAAACACAACTTCTGACATAAATATAGCACCATCTATGTGTGAAACCCGCATTTAGTTGCGCACCTGATATTTGTTTATATTTTGACGGCAAATTTTATTTTCATGCTAGTAGCATTCTTTGCTTCGATTACATAAACACTTACTCGGCTATGCTCACATTTTCATATGATGTGGTAAATTCCTGAGTTGCTCCATCACTTCTGATATAAATTTATATTGAGTGACATAGAGTAAGATCGCAGTTGATGTTAAAAGCTGCTTCAGCTGGTTGAACACATCTTGCCGATGACCCTAATTTTAACATATAGATTTTTTGTCAACACGTCAATAATGATGCAGGTTTTTCTAAAAACGGAACCGTGCAGTTTATCCTTTTTTGTAAGTTAAAATGTTTAACGGCCGGTTAGTTGTGCGTCTGTTAAATGTTTTATATGAAATCTGTTCTCTCAATCAGATAAAATCAACGCAAACTTGATTAAATATATTTTATTCCATGGAAATATTTAACGATTAGAGGCGCGTTCGATTCAACTGCAGAGCAAACACTCTTCACTTCAGAAATTGAGTGACTCTTAATTTAATTGAGTTACTGAAGAGAAGAAAGTGTTCGTTTGATACTCATAAATGTCAAAATAACTAGTTGTCAATTTTATATGTTTATGTATTTTCTAAATTATGTATTTAGACAAAACTTTGAATAAAAATAAAAAAATATTTTATAGCTTGTTGTGTTTTTGAAAAATTAGAAAAATGGCTCATATAAGAGAAATGGCTAAAAATGGAATTGTAAATAAAATAAATATCCTTGTATATATACATAAACGCTGATGATACTTTTACAATTATTTTAGATGCAATTTTTGCAAGAGCCTAAAATATTGTATTGGAATTTCGCCGTCGAGTTCCAGTAATAGCGAAGATGAAAAAGATAAACCCCTAGAAAGAGTCAAGAATTATTATGAAACAATGGTACAGGCGTATAATGACGTTAAGTTTAAAAGAAATTTTCGGTTGGAGAAATCATCCTTTAGTTCTCTCATGAGTAAGTGAAATATCGTTTTCAGTTAATAAAATAAATTCTTATATCGCATTTGTAAATATGCCTGCCTGTAAAGGTTTTTTGGAGCCATTAATAACCAGACCCAATTTAACGCATTCTGGAGAAAAACTTATGATTTCAAATAAAAAAAGGTTTTAACTACGATTTATTCCTTGGCAAACCAAAGATAGCGTCCGGCAGGTTGCCAATTTATTTGATGTTTCACAAAGTACCGCTCATGTAATAATCAGTTTGATTATTACATCAGATTTGATTTGTACCCAAGAAATAGTTTTTAATAAAAGAGGGTTAAGAAACTTGTTGGGTTGTATTGATAGCTCACATATCCCCATTCTAAATTTTGATAAAAATAATGATTAAATTAATCGAAAAGGTTATGCAAGTATTGTGTTGCAAGGGGTAGTAAATTTCAAAATGGAGTTCAGTGACATTCATTGTGGTGTGCCGGGTCCATGCATGTCTCTGGACTGTTAAAGAAGTCAGGTTTATACAGGAAATTACTTGAAAATCCACCGAGCATGTATGGTTACTTTCTCTTGGAAGACTCAGCCTATACGTCACAGAACTGGCTGGTACCACCATTTAAAGATAAAGGTGTTTTAACATCGCAAGGAAGAAAATTTAATTAACGTTCATTCGTCTTTGCGAGCGTGAGTTGAAAATGCCTTTGGGATGCTCAAAGGAAAATTTCGAAGGCTTAGAGAGTTTCCAAATCTAAATAAAACATTTATTATAAAAGCCACTGTTTCTGCTATTGTACTACATAACATTTGCATAGCACAAAATGATGAAACGGAAATAGTTACTCATTTTCGAAAACAGCCTCAATATTTTGATCCAGAGGATATTTCCCTCATACCACGGACTAATAATAGACAACAAGCCTTTAATCAGCTGTTTGGAAACTTATTAATAAAACTCTGATTGTATTTTAGTTTAGAAAATATTTTTATTTTAATAAATTATAATAAAAAAAAAAATATAATAGTATTTCAGTGTTTTTTAACATTTCATTTTATCAGGTATCATTTCAAACAATGTATTTTTAATAATGCATGTTTAATTTATTTTTGTATTAAGGTCTATCCGCTAATTTTTTTATCAACTCGACCTTCTCCTTTTCCAGATTAAGAAATTCTTCTTCGCTTTTTTTTGCTTCTAATATTTTAATTTTTAGTTTATAATATTCCTCCTTTGCGCTTTGACGCTTCCTTTTAAGTCGAGTGTCAAAAGCTCGGTCCGGACTTTCGGCTTCAGAATTTACATTCGCTACTCCGTCTTCTGCTAAAACTTCGAAAAATGCAAAACGAATTAGGCCTCGTCCAGTTTATGTCTCAATGTTCAGGAATCAATTAACATTGTATTTCGCGTAAACTTGTGTTTTATATAGGGATTTCAACCTCTTTACATAATTGAGACCTTTCTCTCTTTTCTACATTTCGATAAACGTATCACGAAAAAATTCTTTTCTGATAAATAGAGACGATTAATCTAGTAGCCTTAGAAATCGTAGAAAAGAAATAAAATGATCGTTTAAGGTTCAATCACAATGGCGCACCGCACCGCTCCGTTTCGTTATTTAGTCAAAGTAGGAAATGTCACATTACATGTGATTTAAATCGTAAAACGGATATGCAAACACAAAGGTCGGCGCGGAACGGTACGTGCGGAAGAGATAGGCCAACTTTCTACATTTTCGGATAACATAACCTAAACAATTTTTTCATAGGCATACAACAAACTTATTTTCAATATTACCGGTGACAAAAAATAATATTATTTTAAAAATGGAATTTCGAATTGTGGAATTCATTAAAAAATTAAAATTTAATATCGAAGGTAAATTTTATACAGAATTAACTGGATCAATTTTTGTGCGGTTTCGTTGTGATTGAGCAATCGAAGAACACATTAGAAAATGCGTAATTTTGGAAGTGAAATAGGTTGCCATTTTACTCGTAAAAAATGAGACATAAACTAAGTCAAAAGTCGAAAATAGTGATGGTACAACATCCCAGCCCTGATTTCATATAAAACATTTAACTGGCGCACAAGTAACCGGCCCTTAGTCATTTTTCCGTGCAACCAGCCATTATGCCAATAAAAAACAGATTAAACTTTATGTGTTTTCCAAGGCATTCTTATAGTTGCCTACTTATTCACGTACCACAACTTTAGTCGGCATGGCCTGGCAGATACCACATTGGATAGCATATTCAGCTCATTAATCTTATCGAATCTAAATTGGATGTTGTAATTTTTCTAGATGGTGTTCTTCTTTTTAAGAAAGGTTAAGGTAAATGTACCATATTCCGGACTATTAAGGGTTTTGAAATTTTAAGTAGTTTTTTAGTTTGTGGAATTCAAAATATCCATTAGGTAACAATGTTAACAAAAAATATAAAGCGATAACTTTCATATTATAACATATGATTTATTTCCAATAAATTGATTTTTATATTATTTATTTATTAAATGTGCTGCGTGTGAGCACGTTTCAAA